>ML660197.1:33451560-33462647 GCA_007570785.1 Antilocapra americana
TCCTTGGTGTGTATGCCCAGCAGTGGGATTGCTGGGTCATATGGCAGGTCTATTTGCAGTTTTTTAAGGAACCTCCACACTGTTTTCCATAGTGGCTGTACTACTTTGCATTCCCACCAACAGTGTAAGAGAGTTCCCTTTTCTCCACATCCTCTCCAGCATTTATTGCTTGTAGACTTTTGGATGGCAGCCATTCTGACTGGTGTAAAGTGGTACCTCATTGTGGTTTTGATTTGCATTTCTCTGATAATGAGTGATGTTGAGCATCTTTTCATGTACTTGTTAGCCATTTGTATGTCTTCTTTGGAGAAATGTCTTTTAAGTTCTTTGGCCCACTTTTTGATTGGGTCGTTTATTTTTCTAGAATGGAGCTGCAGGAGTTGCTTGTATATTTTTGAGATTAATTGTTTGTCCGTTGCTTCATTGGCTATTATTTTCTCCCATTCTGAAGGCTGCCTTTTCACCTTGCTTTTAGTTTCCTTTGTTGTGCAGAAGGTTTCATTTTAATTAGGTCCCATTTGTTTATTTGTGCTTTAATTTCCAATATTCTGGGAAGTGGGTCATAGAGGATCCCGCTTTGGTTTATGTTGGAGAGTGTTTTGCCTATGTTATCCTCTAGGAGTTTTATAGTTTCTGGTCTTATGTTTAGATCTTTGATCCAAGTATGGCACAGGCACAAAGACAGAAATATAGATCAATGGAACAAAATAGAAAGCCCAGAGATAAATCCACATATCTATGGACACCTTATCTTTGACAAAGGAGGCAAGAATATACAATGGAGAAAAGACAATCTCTAACAGTTGGTGCTGGGAAAACTGGACAGCCACTTGTAAAAGAATGAAACTAGAACACTTTCTAACACCAAAATAATCTTTAAAGGGGAAAACAATGTGGAAATACTTATGTTATTAGACTTTTAAACTTAACATAAAGTCAATAAGGTAATGATGTAAAGATGAGCAAATAGATTGATGTAACCAAGAGACATACCATATTTGATCAATATATTTTTAATACTGCAAAATATATTTTAAATGCAATTCAGTGAGTAAAGAAAATAAAGTATTTCAACAAATGATGCTGGGATGACTTTATAGCTTTATTTTAAAAAGAAAAAACTCAATCTTATTTCACATAACACACAAAAATTAATTTGAGATGGGTCAGGGACCAAAACCTAAGTCAGAACTGTAAAGTTTATAGGAGAAACATAGAATATCTTTGTAATCTTGGTGTAAGCAAACATTTGTTAGGACACAAAGAGTATACTCATAAAATAAAACTTGATAAAACAGACTATGAAAATTAAGATTATTAACACCTCTCTTTATAAAACGGGCAAAAATGTTGAAGAGGTATTTCACAGAAGATAATCAGATTGACTGTTTAGCACATAAATAGTTGCTCAATAGAATTAGTCATTAACAAAATGCAAATTAAAACCACAATGACAGAAAGAGAAAAACAAATGTATATTAATGCTTATGTATGCAATCTAGAAAAATGGTACTGATGAATCTATTTCCAGGGCAGAAATAGAGATGCAGACCTAGAGAATAGTGTTGTGGACACGGTGCAGAAAGGAGAGCGTAGGATGAAGTGAGAGAGCAGCATTGACGTATATACATTACCATATGTAAAACAGATAGCTAGTGGAAAATTGCTATATAACTCAAAGAACACAGCTCAGTGTTCTGTGACAACCTAGAGGGATGGGATGAAGGCTGGGGTGGGAGTGAGGCACAAGAAGGAGGAGATATATGTATACTTAAGGCTTCCCTGGTAGGTCAGATGGTAAAGAATCTGCCTGCAGTGCAGCAGACCCGGGTTAAACAAGGGAATGGCTACCCACTCCAGTATTTTTGTCCAGAGAATTCCACGGAGAGAGGAGCATGGCAGGGTACAGTCCATGGGATCACAAAGAATTGGACACGACTGAGCAACTAACACACACACACACACACACACACACACACACACAGCTGATTCACATTATTGTACAGCAGAAACCAATACAACATCGTAAAGCAATTATCCTCCAATTAAAAATAATTTTTAAAAATATTTTAAACCATGATGAGATAACACTATACACCCTCTAGAGTTACTGATATTAAAAAGAGTTGGTAAAGAATCTACCTGTCACGTGGTAGACCTGGATTCAATCCTTGAGTTGAGATCCCCTGGAAAAGGGAATGGCTACCCACTCCAGTATTCTGGCCTGGAGAATTCCATGAACTGTATATTCCATGGGGTTGCAAATAGTCAGACACTGACTGAGCGACTTTCACTTTCACCAATTAGTGAGGCTATAGAGCAAATGGATCTCCTATCATTTGTAAAAGTAAAAATGATAAACCCCTTTGAAAATATTTTGGCAGTCTTTTAAAATTAAAAATAAATGTCCTCAAAGTAAATCATGTGAAGATATTAATAGCCACTTATTGAGAGTCTAACTGAACTACTTTATAATATTGTTCCCTCCACGTGTGTTTTGTGTGGCCAAGCAGCCTGCAGGGACCGTGAACTGACACCAGCCCCTCCTGAAGGGGTGTGGCCTACATAACAGCCTGCAGGGTCACAAGTAAGTTCCTGATAAGACTCCCTCAATGACCTTGTGATAAGCACAAGCCTTCCCTTTGTATTTAGATCAGACATCCTCCCTTCATCCCTGCCCCACTACCCCAGGAAATAGTCGCTCAGTCATGTTGAACTCTTTGTGACCCCATGGACTGTGGCCTGCTCCTCTGTCCACGGGATTCTCTAGGCAAGAATACTGGAGTGGGTTGCCATATCCTTCTCCAGGGGATCTTCCCAACCTGGACAGGATCCAAACGAGGCCTCCCACATTGCAGGCAAATTCTTTACCATCTGAGCCACCAGGGAAGCCCAATATTCTTTTTGGTTTGACCAGCCTTAGCTTGGGAATCCCCAGGCACTCCACCCTAATAAAGGCACACATATGAGTACCCCACATCCTGCCACACTCTATCTGCACCCAAACTTGATGTCCCCACGGGGCACACAAGGCAACTGTGAGGAATAAACGTCTCTTTCTCACGTTCCCATCTCAGTTTGTTGTTGAACTTTGGCTCATCATCTGATACGCTGGGCCTCTATGTAACAAATGTTGATTTAACAGTCACAATACCACCATACCCACAATAGCTAAAAACTGAAGCAACCTAAATGTCCAACAACATGAAAATAAGTAAACAAACTGTGTTATATTCACATGTACCACATATATTGCTGGAATACTTCTCGGCAGCAAAAACGAATGAATTACTGCACAGCATGGTTGAATCTCTAAATACTATGTTGAGCAAAAGAAGTCAGACCCCCCCCAAAAAAAATGCGAGATACATGATTTCATTCATATGATGTTTGAGAATAGACAAAATTGATCTGTCGTGATAGATATCAGAAAAATGATTCCTGAGGGCAAGAAGAGGAGGAGATTGCTTGGGAAAACAGCACAGGGGATGTTCTATGGTGGCAGAAATGTTTTATACACTGATTGTTGTTGTTTGAAATGGATGTATACATTTAGCAAAATCCAGGAAATAGTACATGTGTATTTTGTGTGTTTCAGAGTATATAAATTAAATGTCATAAAATAAAAAATATATATATATTCTTTTTCTCTATCCTGAATCTGGTTCAGAATTTCTAATCTCATTGTGTTTATCTAAAATATAAGTCTGAGGTATGACAGAAAGAGTGAATATGTAATTTTAACCATAATTCTTGTGTTTACATATAGCATTAGCAATAGTCATAGGGTCTTTAAAAGGTTGTATTCTTTAAGAATCTATTATAAAAAAAACTCACAAGACCTATCTGGAGTCACTTCGGTTTTGGAGTCACTTTGGAATCCCACTAAGCCTGAAATATACTAAAGCTTCTATTTCATAACAGTCTTCTTCCTAACAAACTGATTTTTCTTTAGTATTTGACATTTGTATTTTTTAATTACAAATTTAATGATAATTGCTGCACTAATGAAACCCACTCCCTGCTTAACAAATCTCTTTTTCACACACTCATAGCAAGTAAATATGTCTTCTTTGTTGCATCACTATTTGCTAAATTAATAGGCAATTTAACTTTAAAATTAAAATGAAGATGTTAACTTTTTGCCAAGGATGTAGGCTCTGTTCCCCAAATAAAAAAGACAATTTCCTCTGGTGACTCAGAAATGTTTCTGTTATGAAATATAAACAGTGATAGGCTGAAACCAGTTACATTGTCAAACCCTCATATCAAACAGTACAAAGCCCTACATTGCTCTGGCCAGTTCTTCTGTAATCATTCTTGCTACCTTGCTGTGCCTTGCCATATCTATTTCGTCCATCACCTTATTTATTTTGTATTTTGCAAGGTCTGTGCCTTCTCCTTTCCATTGGGAGGTACTTGTAAGCAGTGGATACAACTACCAATTCCATTTGAACTTCCTTTTTTTTAATGCACTGGCTCTAGGGAGCCACAACTGGTCATTCAAAATGCATCGTATGTACATATATAAAAATCTACACCAAACCTTCCTCAGATCTGTCATTTCCTTCACAATATATTTATGTTTTAAAATATAGAGTTTTTAAAAGATAAATTTTACACAACAAAGAACAGGATTTCACTTAATTTCTAGTTGAAGATTGAGTCTTGAAATCATTGGAGAACATTGTTAAGGGATGTCATTATTAAGGGATGTCATGCAGACCACTGGACTTTTAAATATAGCTTAAAGGAAACCAGACTTTTACATTTTGTCAGAGCAAACCTCTACAGAGTTTGTGAGGGTGATCTATCAACAGGCGTCTATGTTAGTCAGCTTAAGAGGGATGCTTAGGGCAAAAGGTATTATCCTCCATGTGTGAATTGATACTCTGCCACTCTGAATTTTTCTGAAAGTAGGGTTTTTAGGTATTTATTTTTAAATGACTCATTCTCTGTAGGTTTGTGGGGCTGAATTTATTATTTTTGAGCTTGAGAGAATTCAGATCAAGTGTCTCTGAGATTTCCTGTGGTGAGGGGAGCTTCACAATGGCCTTTGGTGATAGTTTGCTCAGAGTTGACTTTCATTTGATTAAATCCTAACAGCATAGCTAGCACAACAAACAAACCAAGAAGCATGTTTGGGATTTAATATCTGGGAAAAGTAACAGAGATATAGGAAGGAATACTTTGTTAATAATCAATTATTTTAAATTACAAAGGCAGATTTTCTAACTTGCCTTTATTTTATATGAGAAAAGAGTAATGACAGACCACTGCAATCATTTTTAAGACAAAATATTAATTAGTACTTTGGCATGAACCTCTTCTCTCAAGGATTATCTTTTCAAATACTATATTAAATCTCTCTAAACAAATCTTGTCTTCAGAGTGATTTAGTCATTTAGGTGTGTACTAATTTATATGAAATACCTCAGAAGACACTGAAAAATAAGCTGACATTCTACAGCAATTCTAATGAGTTTGTTAGTACGAAGGTATTTTTGTCATAGAATTTTTTAGTTCTACTTAATTGTGAAATATATCTAAGAGAGATAGATGAAAGATGAAATAACAATTAATGGAATTCCTTGCTATTGCCACCCATATTAAGTGATAGAAAAACACCAATACTGTAAACATCACCCCCACTTCCCATGTCTTAGATCACATACCATTTTCTGTCTTGTAGTAGTAATTGCTATACTGACTTCTATCATAATAAATTCCTCACTTTTCATCATAGCTTTATCACCATGACGTGAATCACTAAGCAATATTGTTGAATTTTGCCTGATTTTAAAACTTGGTTACACATAAATTCTGACTACATGTTTTGTTCTGTACTTTTAGCTAACATTCTGTTGCTGAGATTAATTTACATTAACGTGCAACTCAAGTTTTGTTTCTGCTGACATATGTTATTCTGTTGCACAAATGCACTATAAACTATTTACCTGGTGTACAATCAATAGATAAATGGGTCATTTTCAGTCTGCAACTATTATAAACATTATTTTCTTTTCCTTGGTGCATATGTACAAAACCCTCTCTAGGACTGGAATTGCTAAGTCATATTATATGGATAGTTTCAACTTATCTAGAGAAGGTAAACTTTCTTGCACTGTGGTTGTACCAAGTACACTTGAACCAGCACTGTGAAAGGGCCTTTTGTTGCACATCTTCACATCAATGATGCTATCAGAATTTTAAATTTCTGTATTAAAGGGAAATTTTAATTTTTATTTCTGTAACCATTAATCAAGTTGAACAATGTGTCCGTATGTTTATTAGCCATTTGGGTTTCCTCTTTTGTGAAAAATTTGCTCAAATCTTTGCCTATTTTTTATTGTCAGTTAGTATTGACTTTATTCTGTATATTGTTGCCCTGGTGCATCTACACTTATGTTTATTCTGAATAACATTTTAAATATTATCTTTTTAAAATGTATTTAAGTTTTTAAATTAATAATCTGTTGCTAGCTTGTAGGAATATGTCATGTGCAACAACTTTTCATAAATGGATTTCTACCCAACCAATTTGCAAAGCTCTCTTACTGATCTCAATATTCTATCTTCAGATCCTTGCAGACTTTTTTATGTACAAAATCATGCTATCTTTGACTTATGATAGTTTTATAACTTCCTTTTTAATATTTATACTGTTTCTTTTTTCTAACCTTAATGTATGACTAAGAGTACCCACCATAGATACTAGATGAATAGAAATGGAGGTAAAGTATAGGCATCAGATTTCTTTGTCCTGTTCTGATCTCAAAGGGAAAGCTTTCAAAGTTTCACCATGAATTTTGCTTTTCTTCTTTTTTTTTTTGTAGATTGTCTTCATCATATTACTGAATTTCCTTTCTACTTCTAGTTTCCAAAGAGTTTTCATCATGGATGTATGTTAATTTTATTAAATGCTTTTTGCATCTAGTAAAATGATCATGTGGTTTGCTCCACTTATCTTATGAAAATTGCATTGTTTATACAATATTAAATCCACTTTGCATGCCTGGAATTAGCAGTCCACAGGGTCCCAAAAGAGTCAGGCACAACTTCACAGCTAAACAACAACATGTTGGCATGCGATCATATTTTTTTAGTTCAGTACTGGATCCAGTTCTTCATAGTTCATTTAGGGTCTTTGTATCCTCATTCTTAAATGATACTAGATTTCAGCATTTCTTTCTCAGTCTCATTTGTCAAGTTTTGGTGTCACGATCTTGCAGGCTAATGAATAAGTTAGAGAGTATTTTTTTTTTTTTGATTGTCTGGGTGAGATCATGTAAGAATAAAATAATTTCTTTCTTGAATGCTTTGTACCATTCTTGGTCCTCATTGGGGGTAGGGTAAAATTATCGTAAGTATGAGAGATTTATTTAGCATTCAAGAGATTTCCTGAAAGCTCATCAATTCATTTAAAATAGCAGTTTAAAAATAATTTCCATTCAGCATACTTTATTGTTGTATAGTAGGAACTCCTCATAATATTTAGTGTGCCATATTGCCAACAGTGACCTCTAATAGGCAGTAGGATGCTACTGGATAACAAAGAATATGTCCTTGTTGATTTATAAGTCTTTCTTGTGAAGGAACTTCTTGAAATCATAGAGCAGCCATGCTACTTGTACGGCTTTCTTGTATGCACATGCAAAGAAGAGAAGATGATGATTACCTTCCTTCACAGATGTGGAATTAGTTGAGAATCTAGTGAAGACCTTGGAGAAGGATTGGTAAGAGCTGTTCAAAGACAGCTGTAGCAAAGGCACATGACATTGCATTCACTCTGTGTCAAAAGGAAATAGCAGTATTCACATAGACTTAAATAGCAGAGAAGGTGATAGCACCCCACTCCAGTACTCTTGCCTGGAAAATCCCATGGACGGAGGAGCCTGGTAGGCTGCAGTCCATGGGGTCACTAGGAGTCGGACACGACTGAGCGACTTCACTTTCACTTTTCACTTTCATGCATTGGAGAAGGGAATGACAACCCATTCCAGTGTTCTTGCCTGGAGAATCCCAGGGATGGGGGAGCCTGGTGGGCTGCCATCTATGGGGTCACACAGAGTCGAACACGATTGACTCGACTTAGCAGCAGCAGCAGCAGCAGACTTACATAGGGCTGATTATTATGTAGAATACGTTTTAAATGCTTTACACAAGTAATTTCACTTGCTGTTCATAACCCTACAAGATAGAGTTAGTAAAACAAGAAAAATAGACTAACAAAATAGCCACACTGGAATTTGCAGCTGGCAAGTCAGACTTGAAGTCAAGCCATTAATCCTATTCTATACTGCCTCTAACTGCTTTAGTGGACAAACTTTTATAAGAATTACATTTCTAGGTCTATAACTGACTCCCTTACTGAATGAACTTTTAATTTTGTGTCAGCATGATTTTATGTCAACATGTTGTTTTTATAAAAGAACTCTCATCACCAGGGTACAATACGAAGCTGACATACTTGGAGTAAATTCGTTTCATCCCTAATCAAAGTTAAAAATAACCCTACACTGGCCTAAAACCATGGCTCCCCTAGGCCTTTTACCTTCATCAGTGGAAGAGGAGAGGAGGCCTGTACACTTCAGGTTTCAACTACATCAGAGGAAACTAATTCAGAACCAGGACCTTTGGGGCAAGCCTAACCTTTCCCACTAAGGATATACTTTTTTTTGTCCTTTTTTGGAGAAGGAAATAGCAACCCATTCCAATATTCTGGCCTGGAGAATTCCATAGACGGAACAGCCTGGCAAGCTGCAGTCCATGGAGTCCCAAAGAGTTGGATACAACTGAGTGACTTTCACACACTTTCACTTTTTTGTCTTATTTTCAAAACATGTTTAAAATGAGATTGTTTCTCCTTATTTTTCTTTTTCTTTTTTATTTATTTATTTTTTATTGTAACAAATTCAAGAAGGACTTTTTTCTTTACATTATTGTGTTGGTTTTGCCATACATTGACATAAATCCGCCATGGGTATACATGTGTTCCCCTTCCAGAACCCCCTTCCCACCTCCCTCCCTATTCCATCCCTCCGGGTCATCCCAGTGCACCAGCCCTGAGCACCCTGTATCTAGCATCAAACCTGGGCTGGTGATTCATTTCACATATGATAATTAACATGTTTCAATGCTGTTCTCCCATATCATCCCACCCTTGCCCTCTCCCATAGAGTCCAAAAGGCTGTTTTATACATCTGAGTCTCTTTTGCTGTCTCGCATACAGGTTTATCATTGCCATCTTTCTAAATTCCATATATATAGGTTAGCATACTATATTGTTTTTATGCTGCTATGTTGGTGTGAGCCACCATCATCATGTCACTGGATCCCTGCAATTGCCTTCTTACTTGTCCCCCTGATTCTGCTCTTGTCTCTTCATTCAGTCTATTAAAAACACAACCAAAATATTTATCTGATCCTTTGAAAATGTAAGTCAGATGCCTGCTCAAAATTTTCCAAAGACTCTACGTTTTACTCAGAACACAAGCCAAGGTCTTTACAGTAATCCTGAAAACCACCTGCTCCCCTGTTATCCATCTGATTCTTTCTCTGGCCACTCTCCTCCTTACTCACCAGCCCCAGTGTTCCTCTTTGCTCCAACAAACCAGACACACCTAATTTTAGGGCCTTTGCAAAGATTGCTCTCCCCACTGGAAATATTCCTCTCCTGAGATGGCCTCACAACTAACTCGCCAACCTCTTAAGTGTTTGTTTAGATGCTCAATGAGTTCTTCCTTGAGCATCTACTTAAGTCTGCAGTTAACTCCCTTCATTGTGCCCTTCAGCACTCTTGGTCACCCTTTCCTGCTTTGTACCATCTTTTTCCTATAATGCGGATCACCATTAACATACTATATAACATATACATTTATTCTGTTGGTTGTTAATTGCCTGCCCCCTTCTATTATGTGGGGAGATTCATGCGCACCCATGGCTGATTCATGTAGATGTATGGCAAAAGCTATCACAATATTGTAAAGCAATCACCCTCCAATTAAAAGAAATTAATTACTTTAAAAGAAAAAAGAAAGTAATAACCTCCTCAAGCACAATTTCTCTTTGCCACACATACATAGGTCAGTGCCCCACCCACAGAAGGCACTCAATAGATATCTGCTGACAAACTGACTAACTGAATAAAGTAGCTATTATAGAATTTCATTTTCCATCCCATTCATATTCCTTATAGAGTCATCACTTTTCTTTCTGAATTTTAAAAACAAGGCAAATGTTTTAACTCTTCTTTTGACTTTCACTATTAAAGAGTTTGTGATCATGGTGATTTAACTCTGGTAAAGATAACTGAGTCACACGTTTTCAGAGGGAAGCTATTTAAGAGAAAAAAAAGGGCAACATTTGAGAAGAACTTTGGAATTTAGAGATTAACTGTGGTGGAATTCAGAAAGTAAATATTCATAACAGTAAAACATTAACCATGGGGGTATTTCATTCCCTTGATGGAGTAGGTAGGTTAATTATTTTGAGACCTATTGAAATGATGCAAGGATTTAAAACACATTTCTCTAATAAATAATACCTTTCTGTTAATATGATCTTCATCAGAGTGATCTGTTAATATATCTATTAAAATAAGAGATAATCTGGAAAACAAGAACAAGGCAAATAAATATGATTTTTAGCACTCTTCCATGCAAAAAGAGAGCTCAGTACAATTACTCCAGCCATATACTCATATTGATGCCTGACTTCAAATCTTCTTGTTATGAAATAAAGTAGTATCTCAAGGATGTTCCCTGAATTTAAATAACTCAAACCCTTCAATTTATAGAAAGAGAAATGAATGATTATATGAGATACCTAGTTATTTGCCTAATTAAAAACATAACTGACTCATTTTAAATATTCTCTGCCACACTATCTTTTGAAAAATAATATTAATTACTCTCTCACCTTTTACTTGATTAATTTTCATTCATTTTCTTTTAATGCTACGTTAACTTGAAGCTAAATTCAGTATTTTTATTTTCCCTCTTCAAAAAACAGGCTTCTGGCTATATATGACAAACCCACAGCAAACATTATCCTCAATGGTGAAAAACTGGAAGCATTCCCCCTGA
>ML660197.1:33467647-33497417 GCA_007570785.1 Antilocapra americana
AAAAACAGGCTTCTGTTTTTGAGTTTGCTTTATAGAACTACAAATTTAATTTACCATGTTAGAGACTCACAGATATAAACAGGTTAATTAATTGGCACACATTTTCCCCCAAGATTCAAAAATACTTTGATGTTCTTGCTGATGTCTGTGCCATGGGGGTGATTAAGACATGGATGCTGGTAATTTGAAGAAGTACACTGTCAGATAAGAATCTGACTTGTACTAAACTCTTGTTTCCCCCACACTTTTTTCTCTTGGGTTTGATTGACTTCTTTTTAAGGATTAAGTTTAGTAGAATGAGTGTGTTAATAGCAAAAAACAAAAAATATTATATTTTGGTCCTTGGTTAAAAAATTTCAGAAATTACAAAATAGAATGAAGATTCATATCCTTTAATTTCTTGTCTTTTAGTCTCTTCCCCTCACGCTTATCTTAATATCAGAATTTCTTTCTGATGAATCTATTTTCAAAGACTAGAGATCCATGGAATCCGATGCCTTCATTCTAACATCTGTTTTTCAATACCTTGTAAGTAGATGATACTTTATACATTTTCTTGGATACTATATACTTCATAATGTTTGGAACAAATAAACTCAAGCAAGAGATTGATAGCTAACCCATAAACACATCAGAAATGTCCAAGGAGAGTGTGGGATAAGTGATGAAGATTGCTGTGGGTTAGGGGGACATGCCTGGTGGTCCAGTGGTTAAGAATCCACACTTCCAAAGCAGGGAACACAGGTTTGATCCCTGGTCAGGGGACAGATCCCACATGCCACATGATGTGTTCAAAAAAAAGATTGGTCAGGGTATGGCTTATGAAAGAGATAAGAGAGGCTCCTGTTGATCTAATAAAAATAAATTGATGAAAAAAATTAAAAGGTAAATCAGTTGAAAATAAATGTGGAGAAAAGTTGTATGATCTAGTAGTCATTAAAAGCTTCAACTACATAGAGTCAAGAGGTCAGTTACAAATATTAGCAAAGGTCAATGTCACTTTCTCGTGCTATCTTCTTACTATTTGCTGATTGTACACATTTACCTATCAAAACAAGTCAGACAAGGAAGAGTCCAATTAAAGACTTCTGGAACTGTTATAATTTTCAGCGTGTGAGGCCAGAAGTATAACTTGGCAAACTGAGAACACAAAAAATGCTTCTTGCTCTATCCATTGGTCTAACACATACATAAGCCTTTGACCAGTCTTCAGAATAAATTTCCATCCCAAATATGGGAAGACAACAGAAACTTGCTCCTCAACTTCTAAAAAAGAAAGATTCAAAAGGAGAGATTTTTTTTTTCCCTTAGAGATATGGCCCTTGTGATATTTTCCAGCAACTATTATGGTTGGAGATATTTGTCAAAGAGTTGTTTGAGAGAAACCCTTTATGAAACTTGAGATATGAAAATCAGGGCTATTTTGAGAAATCTATCGACAATTTGTTAACATCTTCAGTATAAAACCGAGACTTCTGCTTGCATGGATTCTTAAATAATAGCAGTTCATTCGTGCTTTAAACAAAAAGCTGATATAGCAAAGGCAGAGAAAAAAGCCATGTAAAAAAGGGAAACATTTTTTTACATCAGCAGTTGGTTTCTAAGTCAGTTCAAGTAGTTTATTTAACAAGATGCAGGATGTAGAAAGTTTGAGAATATTTACACTGAACACACAATTATTTTCTTCCTACAACATGCGTGTCCCTAGGGAGATGCTGCCAGGCTTGCCAACTGATGGACTTCTCTGTTAACCAAGAAAACCAGAATTTTGATTAATATTTTTTGACTTCAGCAAAATTGTTTACAGCACTTTAGATGTAAATAGCTTACCTCTTGGAGATATAACATGACCCTCTGACAAAAAGGAAGTAGTAGGTTTCCTTTTCTATTTCATTTTACTTCTTGCTTTTGTGTTTATGGGTCATGAAAAAAGGAATCATGTTCATGTTTTTCCTTTTTATTATGAAAATTTTGACTGTTGCTATTCAGTTGCTAAGTCGTGTTTGACTCTTTTCTATCCCACGGACTATAGAGCATGCCAGGCTCCCCTGTCTTTCACTGTTTCTTGCAGTTTGCTCAAATTCATGTCCATTGAGTAAGTGATGCTATCTAACCATCTAATCCTCTTCTGCCCACTTATTTTGCCTTCAATCTTTCCCAGCATCAGGAAATAAGTCAGCTCTTTACATCAGGTAGCTAAATTATTAGAGCTCCAGTTTTGGCATCAGTCCTTCAATGAATATTCAGGACTGATTTCCTTTAGGATGGACTGGTTGGATCTCCTTGCAGTCCAAGGGACTCTCAAGAGTCCTCTCCAGCACCACAATTCAAAAGCATCAATTCTTCAGCGTTCAACCTTCTTTATAGTCCAACTCTCACATCCATACATGACTACTTGAAAGACCATAGCTTTGACTATACAGACTTTGTCAGCAAAGTGACATCTCTGTTTTTTAATATGCTGTCTACATTTATTATAGCTTTCTTTCCAAGGAACAAGTGTCTTTTCATTTCATGGCCACAGTCATGGTCCACAGTGATTTTGGAGCCTAAGAAAAGAAAATCTGTCACTGCTTCCACTTTTTACCCTTCTATTTGCCATGAAATGATGGAACTGGATGCTATGATCTTAGTTTTCTGAATATTCTATTTTAACCAGCTTTTTCATTGTCCCCTTTCACCCTCATCAAGAGGCTCTTTAGTTCTTCACTTTCTTCCATTAGAATAGTTACATCTGCATATCTAAGGTTATTGATATTTCTCCCAGAAATCTTGATTCCAGCTTATGCTTTCTCCAGCCTGCAAAATGCATGTACTCTGATGTACTCTGCATATAAGTTAAATAAACAGGGTGACAGTATACACTTTGACAGACTCCTTTTCCAATTTGGAACCAATCTGCTTTTCCATGTCTGGTTCTAACTGTGACTTCTTGTCCTGCAAACAGTTTTCTCAGGAGGCAGGAAATGTGATCTGGTATTCCCATCACTTCAAGAATTTTCCACAGTTTATTGTGATCAACACAGTCAAAGGCTTTAACATAGTCAATGAAACAGAAATATATGTTTTTCTGGAATTCTCTTACTTTCTCTGTGATCCAATAGATGTTAGCAATTTGATCTCTGGTTCTTCTGCCTTTTATAAATCCACCTTGTATATCTGGAATTTCTCGGTTCACATGCTGCTGAAGCCTAGTTGGAAAGAAAATTTTGATACCTGTATGGAAGTATAAAGGAAAGCATAATGACACAGCTTCAACAATTTTCAACTCCTAGGCATTTTTGTTTCACATATACCCCTTCTCAGTATGCCATTGTGTGGATGCACCATGCTTTATTGAATGAATTGACTGTTGATGGACTTCTGTGAGGTTTTCTGTTTTTTTGCTAGACGCTCACAAAGAGTGCTCCCATGAATAGCTTTATACATATGACTTTTTCATGTTTTCTGTGGGTAGCTATCTGACTTGGGATTTCTCTGAGACAGGCTAAAAGCAGTTCTTATTTTGCTAGATATTGTAGGTTATTTGCAAATATGATCTCAACTCTTTTCCTATCTATATTTACATGACCTGGCCTTAGTCTCTGTGACTCCTCCCATCAACTGATAGAGTCTATTTCCCCACTTATTGCATTAGCTAGCCTTGTGCCTTGCTTTGTTCAATAGAATGTGGTGAAAGGGATCACATGCAATTTTGATCCCATGCTTCAAATAGCCTTGCTATACCTCTGCTCCCTCTCTCAGGATCCTTGCTCCCAAGAGGTGAACAAATTCAATCAAACCTACTGAAGGATAAAACAACACTTAGACAAGAGCTAAATCAACCTGCTTCTCTCAGCCAATGCCCCAGATACATGAGATGGTCCAACTACGGCCAACCAATTCAATGTTCAACAGATTACTTTCTCTAAGTATTGAACTAAGCAAAGAGAACCAAGCAAAGAACTGAAGAACTACTCTGCTGAGTGAAACCTAAATTTCTAATCCATAGAACTGTGAACTGAATACATGGCTATAGTTTTAAGCTCTTAAATATAGTGTATGCATTAATTTTAGCTGGTGTAGTTGGTTATACAGCAATAATTAATTTATACACTGCATAATGACAGATTTTCCTGTCTGTATATTTTACCATTTTGTAATCCCAACAATAATATTTGAGAGAAAAAAAAACTCCTGCCATAGAGTGTGTCATTGAAATTTTGGATTTTTCCCATCTAGAGGGTAAAAAACAACATATCAT
Source organism: Antilocapra americana (assembly GCA_007570785.1). Lineage (NCBI taxonomy): Eukaryota > Metazoa > Chordata > Mammalia > Artiodactyla > Antilocapridae > Antilocapra > Antilocapra americana. The sequence goes on from ML660197.1 coordinate 33,471,891, forward strand.
ATTTGCATCTCTCTTATTAGAAATGAGGTCAAATGTCTCTTCAGATAATTAAGTATCACTCAATTTGTGATTTCATCCAAACTTTGCTTTGCTGTATACCATTAGCATGTTTATCAGAGCATGTGAACACATCTGACAAAGGAATAGAAATTAATTTAAAATCATGTCTTAAGTTAAGCTTCCCAAAATTTTTGACCTATTTATTAAATTCCTTGTATCTTTACCTTCTAATGAATTGTTTTTTCAAGAGCTAATGGAATCTATTAGATGAAAATTTTTCAATAAATAGGCTTATTTATTGAACAAGAAAAATAAGATAAATCAAGATTATTGATTCTCTGTGCAAAAGGAGTACTCTGAAAAGCCCCATTTAGGACCAAATCAGAAATTTCCAGCTCAGATTTAATGTAATATACATACGACATATATTGTTGTTGCTGTTTAACCCCTAAGTTGTGTCCAACTCTTTGGTGACCCCATGAACTGTAGCCTGCCAGTTCCCTCTGTCCATGGCATTTCCAAAGCAAGAATACTGGCATTGGTTGCCATTTTCTTCTACAGGGGATCTTCCTGACCCAGAGATTGAATCTGTGGCTCATGCTTAGCAGGCGGATTCTTTACCACTGAGCCACCTGGGAAGCTCATACATATGGTGTGTACTTAATGGTTTTGTTCATCCCAAAGTATTAGAAATCCAGGTCACTCTAGTGATTAGAGTAAATCAAATTAAAATACCACAATTTCCTCCTTCTAAGTTAACTTACCAAGTTATACAGAAAAGACATAATTATGCAAATAGTGTAGGCAAAGAAACAGAGTTTATCATGCTCATATCCTTCTTTTCTAAAAGCCACAGGAAGGATGGACCATGGGCAAATCTGTGAATTGAGAACCTGGGTCATCTGCTTCAGGGAAGTCAACCACTTGTACATTACCACCTTTCTGTGCCCTCCTCTATCTTATCTCTTATCCCAGTAAGTGGGAACCATCTGCTTATTCATCTCTTTCTTTAGGGCAACTAGACAGCACAGTTTGGTTCAATTAAACATACCCAACCATTATTCCAGTACCTGAAACAGTAGACATCTAACAAATATTTGTTAAACTGTAACTATTAGCATAATTTGTTATCCAATTTAATAGTAGTTATCAATATAGAAATATATCACATAACTTTCAGATCTTGCTATATAAACAAGGCCCAACTCAAACATACTTATGAGTATTACAGACATTCATATATGTGTCATTTACATAGTAATACTAAGGAAGGAAGGACGGACTTAATTCATTGTAACGAAGACCCTATGAGTTATAAAATTCTTTTATAATCATAATTTCACAATAAAAAGGTCCTGATGAAAGGGAGAAGGAGTATATGCAGGAAAGAAAATGGATTCTTTCTGAAGGGGTAATATTGAACCATACTGGTTTTATGGATATAGGATGTGGAGCATTTTATAAATCACTTTCTCAAGACCTACACTTTCTCAGCCCATTCATAAGTGGAGAAATGACATGATACACTTCCCAGTCTATGAATTTATATACGTGTATTTCATGTCTTTGTCATTAATTGCTCTTAGGTGCTTTGCTGTTTCACAAAATGATGTTCAAGATTACTAACAACTTAGCCCCAATAACAATGGTATATTGAAGTCTGATAAACTTTCATCCAAAGTGACGCAGTTTTTTCCCAGAGGAGTGAGGTAGGGTCGGAAGTATCTGATTTTAATTCCTTGTGCCTCTATGCACACCCATGTGATCTTGGGCTTACTATCTAAATTCTCAAACTCTTAGTTTCCTCATCTAGAAAAATGGGAATTTTAAGATGCCATAAATGAATGTTCCAAGCAGATACCAGGTGAAAACTGGGTTTTCAATAACAATGGATTACTTTCCCACCTCTCTGAAAATGATCATCCTATTAATATGAGGATTCATGATAAATCACATCTAAGGCACTAAAAAATACAACTCATCAAGCTGTAGAAGACCGACACTAGTTTGAACTTGAACAAGTTGCTTAACCTCTGAGCCTCTGTTTCCTTTTCAGTAAAATGGGAATATTGAGAGAAATAAAAGCACCTGCCAGAATACCTGACATAGAGTAACAGCCAAATGAATGTTAATTTCTTTTTTCTATTTAGAATTGGTGTACTTGAAATTTGTAACTGACTTTAGTAGTTTACTAGGACACAGGAAAACTAAAAATTAACTTACTATAGTTGGTTTTCCCTGATCTGCCACCACTGAGTGCCAAATAAGGAAAAAAAAATAGAGTAAAAATTCTTGGTTCACTGAACTCTGACAATGCTTGATGCCATTACTAAAAGGATTTCACCCAATGCATTTGTATCTTAAATTCATCAGTAAGTTGTTCCACAGCCCAGGAAATGTTCTCATACTACAGTAAACTCAGGGTTTAGCATCCGCTTTTAAAATGTCACTTGTGCCAGCCCTGTTTTTTTTTTTTTTTTTTTTTTTTTTTGTACCGGAAACATGATGGAGAAGAAAGGAAAGGAAATAAGCCCTCCCTAAGAGGTTCTTCAGGGAGAGGACAGACAGTGAGCATTTGAACTGAAACCTGGCCTGATCTGAGAAACAAAACCCTGGCTTATTTTGTCTTTTAGCCACAACCACTCTAGTTGGTCAGTATGATGCAACATGAAACAAGTGCTGGAGAGAAATGGAAATCTCCCTTTTAAGGATCAGGGAATAAACTGATGCAATGACTATGCATTCAGCAAAAAGGAAACAATCTCTTTTAGAATAAAAACTGTAACTGAACACAGAGGAGTGGGTGATTCACTTAAGGGTTCACTGTAAAAAGAAGAAATATTATTTCCTTTTTTCATCAGGAACTGTAAAGTTCTGTTCCAATGACCCCTCTAGAAGCAGCAAGCTGGTGAGTGATAGAAGGGTCCAAAAAGCATGCTTTTTGTCTGATGTGCTTGTGCTCACTCACTCCATCAAAGGATCCAAGACTGAAAAGATGATCAGTTGTGAGAAAATGATTTAGTCCTTATAAAGTCAGGTAAAAACAATAATATAATAATTTTAAATATATAATCCACACAGTTTATTACATGTTTACCTTATTAGTTATTAAACATTTGTTCAAATCCTAACTATACCTTCCCTCTTCCTACCCTCACAAATGATGTGTCAGATCCAGTCTCGGCATGTCCTAAGACTCAAATCAAAACTAGGTGAGCTGATGGTTTCCTGCATAGTTCCTTTGAAATTGAAATCTGCAGGGTTTTTTTTTTTTAGGAGTGACTAGTCCTTGATTTATCAAAATTTATTAGGGTAAAATTTTATTCATATTCTTAACCAAATTGGATGTGACAAACCTGTACTGCTGTAGGATTATTTGTCATCAGTCTTCTCAATAGCCATTCCTCTGAATTTCCTGACTGTGAAGCTACTGGCAGTATAATAAATATTATTCTTGACAACAGCACCTCCATTTACTCCTTTTTGCTTCTCACAGAATTCAAATTCTGTTCTAGCATTTAATCTTCCTCCATTTGATCTTTACTAGTCATCCTCCAGAAAAACAAAACCAATAGGATTTAAACAGAAAGTGAGATTTATTTTGAGGAATTGGCTCATGCCGTTGTGAAGCGTATTGGCAAGTTTGAAATGGTGGGGAAAGCTGGAAGGCTGGAAATTCAGATAAGTTGTGGTCTTGAGTGGAAATCAGAGTCACATGCCAGCAACTAAAACTTGAGCAAGATTTCTATGCTGCAGTCCTGTGGTAGAATTCCTGCTTTAAGAAACCTCAATCTTTGTTCTTAAGGCCTTTAAATGTTTGGACTGGGCTCATCCACATTATGGAGGGTAATCTGCTGAAGTCAACTAATTGTAAATTTTTTATCACACACAAAATCTATCATCACAGCAATATCTAGAATGATGTTTGACCAAACAACTGAGCACCATAGCCTAGCCAAGTTGACACATAAAATTAATCATCGCACTGCCCATATGACTTAAGGAAACTAATCTCACTAGGGTTAGTGGCATTTTCCCTTTCCCAGGCTTGTTAAAAAAAGGGAGGTATTTTTTTGTCAGTTGCTGCTGATAGACATCTTGAAATCTCATAGGAAATCAGCCTGATAATAAAGCCAACCCTTGAAGAACTGTAAAGAGACAGAGCCATATTTTATCTGAACCATGCCTGGATCCTACCTTCTCTCTGACTTTCTATTATTAATATGTGTGTATGTGTGCTCTATTGCTTCAGTCGTGTCTGACTCTTTGCGACCCTATGGACTGTAGCCTGCCAGGCTTCTCTGTCCATGGAATTCTTCAGCCAAGAATACTGGAGTGGGTTGCCATCACTTCCTCCAGGGGATCTTCCCCACCCAGAAATCAAACCCACATCTCTTATGTCTCCTGTATTGGCAGGCAGATTCTTTACCATTAGCACCACCTGGGAAGCCACTATTACTAATATATGTAATTTATAAATGTCTTCATTGTTTAAGCTAATTTCACTTGGAATTTTTCTCATGTACAGTCAAAAGCAACTTAACAGTTATAGGGAAGGACTAATATTTCTTTCAGCTTCCCAGGTGGCTCAGTGGTAAAGGATCCCTGGATTGGGAAGATCCCCTGAAGAAGGAAATAGCAACCCACTCTAGTATATTTGCCTGGAAAATATAAGCTTCATGGACATTGAAGCTTAGTAGGCTACAATCCATGGGGTCGCAAAAGAGTCATACATGACTTAATGACTAAACAGCAACAATATTTCTTTCAGTTCCTTGGGAGGCCTTCTTGGGCTTAAGTCAAGGCTGTATCCAAACCCCTACCTCAGTAAGTCAGGATTGAGCATGTAACCATGTCCAGCCAATCATAATTAGAGAAATTTGAATCTGAATCTTGAAATCTCCTCCTAAAGCAGCTCCCTATCAATTTAAGAGTTCTAAAATAGACTCCCATGCTTTTTAGCTTCTTTGCTATTGAGCTCAAGGACTCTCAGAAGGCTTACTGAGCTTTCCTTACACTTCACAGATGTCTAAGATACTTACATCTATTCTCTGTTTCTGCTTCTCTCTTTCTCTCTCTCTCCTTCACTGCACTGAGGTCTGATAGCTCTCTAGACACTCCCAGCTTCCTCCCTATTTCCATTCACATAATCACTTCTCCTAATATCCTTGCACATTTAATCATGTCTCAGAGTCAGCTTCTGAAAAGGTCTTGGCTCTGTCTGAACAGAACAGACTCTATCTGTTCAGACAGAATCAAGAAATAGAAAAAAGAAGCTGGAACTGGTTATACTGATTAAACCCTGGATAAAGTCTCTCCTAAAATCGAATCTAGCCTTGGAGTATTGAGTTACATAAGCCAGTAAATTCCACATTTTTTATTAAATTAAGTTAGATTGAGTTTTGTGCAACTTGCAAATGAAAGCCTCCTAAATGATATGATTCTCTTTCTAAACATTTATTTCCATGTGAGTTTTCATTGTCTGTATGGTCAAAATCCTGATGGCAACTGGGCTTTGAATTAAGTCTTTACAGACACTGAAAGATGAGAATCGATCACGTTTTTAAAAGCAATCTTTACACAAAAAAATATAAATAGTTTAACGTAAAATAATGCGAAAAAATTGAACAAGACCTCTCTTCCTTTTAAAGACTTAAGTCAGAGTCTAGAAGAGTTTGGGGGTCCTTTCTGAAAAATGGAATATTTCCTCTCAGATCAGTAAATAAGGATGTCACAGTCATCAATCAGCATTGCAGCACTCCAGTGCAAGCTTGTGAGCCCTGAGGGAACACAGGAAAGAAAAGAAATACCTGCAATCTTGCCGCGATCAGACTACAGCCACTCTCTATAGTGAGCCCCAAGGAAGCCCAGGATCTGAAAGCACAGGATGCTAGTCCCAGATAGCTGAGGTACATATCAAAGGAATGATTTCAGCAAGCCTAGACTCTTACATCATCCCATACATAGAAAAGCATTAAATTCCTTAACTTGGGTTATCTGGTTTTCTTTAATTAAAAATAATCTTTTGATGTTCAAACCACCTGCCCTTTATTGCAAAACTTCTATACCTCCTGGCTCCTCCTTTTGCCTCCTCAGAGCAGTTGTCTCAGGGTTACTTGAGATGCTGTCTCTTGGGCTTGAAGGCCTAAAACTTCCTAGCAAATAAAATATAACTCAACTTTCAGGTTGTGAATATTTGTTAAGTCGATACTTCCTTGCACAACCCACACTGGCAGAGGAGTGGTGCAAAGCTCTTCACTGTATTTTTGAAAGTCATGAGTCAAACTTCAGAAGGTAAGAAATTTTTGCAATGTTTTTTCACTTATTATGTGATCAGGGAGCAAGAGTTCATGAACTACATTAGGAAAATGACAAAAGCTCACGTCACTGAATTTTTTAACTTATATTGTCTATGTATCAATATTTAAATAAGTTTATTAAAAATATGTGTACTGGCTTTTCAAAGTAGTCCCATTAGGTGGTTAAATGGTGTTTCCAATAAAGTTGCTAGTTTTCGGAAGGACTTTTGTGTTTACAAACTAAAGAACATGAAACTTTGTATGACTAGCCAGGAGTATGTGGAATCTGGAAACTAGATGGATACTCTCTCTTTAGTCAAATAAAGAAAATTCTGTGAAATGACTCAAAGTCCCAAGACAGAATTTTAATCAAAATCAAAGAATACTTCTGAGTATTTTTACTACATTTCTAAGGTCAAAAACCTTCCCAGATAGTGCTATGTGCTTAGTCTGTCAGTCATGACTTACTCTCTGTGACTCTGGACTGTAGTCCACCAAGCTCCTCTGTCCATGGGATTTTTCAGGCAAGAATACTGGAGTGGGTCACCATTTCCTTCTCCAAGGGATCTTCCTGACCCAGTAATTGAACCTATGTCTCCTGCATTGCAGGCAGATTCTTTCTAGTGGTAAACAACCCATGTCTGTGAATGTAGGAGACATAAGACAAGGGTTCAATCCCTGGGTTGGGAAGTCCTCCTGGAGGAGGGCATGGCAACCCACTCCAGTATTCTTGCCTGGAGAATCCCATGGACAGAGGAGCCTGGCAGGCTACAGTCCATTAGGTCTCAAATAGTCAGACACCACTGAAGCGACTTAGAACGCACACAAAGTCGAAACGAATTTGAGGTTTTCACACTTTATAATACAAAACAAATTTATTCTAGATAATCACTTCTTTTGTAAAAAATTAATAATCAGAAGCTTCAATTAAATAGAGTTAGAAGACCAGAAGTGGCAGCTCTCACACCCCAAGATGATAGCAGAGCCCAACAGGAAGAGGACTCCTCTTCTTTCCTGGCAGGGACTCAGTCAATGAAGAGTCAGCTCTAGACTCTTTGTTTACTTTCCCCATCCTAAATTCCTTTTCTTTGCTGGGTGGGGACATGCTCATGGCTCACTGCTATTGCAGAACATGAATTACAATTCTTTGCTGATCCTGAGTAAACTTATTTTTGCCAGAGAAATAGCTGGTGATCTATTTTCTTTCAGGTCAGTTTAATTCTTACTTTTAATCCTTTAGCTTCTTCATAATGCCAAGGTCTATTTTCTAAATGATTAGCAGACAGAATGTGGCTTACACTGGGTCTTATTTGATTTGTAATAGATGTGAGAACAGAATGCAGATTTTCTGATTTCTATCCTAGAATTTGATGTCTGACAATATGATCCTTTTGGATGTTATTGCCAAAAATCAAGCCCTATATCTGGAATTACCTTTACAGAGGTAAATTACCTCTACCTCTCTATGAAATTAACAGGCAAGAACACTGAAGTGGGTAACCATTCCCTCCTCCCAGGGATTTTCCCAACCCAGACAGATCAAACCTGAGTCTCTTATGCCTCCTGCATTGGCAGACAGGTTCTTTACCACTAGTGCTACCTCGGAAGCCTGAAAACCCTTGGATTTCCTAAATGATGTGAGCAGTAAAAACTGCCTTTTGTTATATTAATTAGATAAATTTTGAATCTAAGTATAGGGGCTGGTTGCCAAGAAGCCAACTCTGTGATTAGAGTGTTGGAACTTTCAGTCCCACCCAGACCTCAGAGAGGGGAGAGAGACTGGAGGTTGGATCAGTTGCCAAAGGTCAATGATTTAATCAATAATGACCATGTAATGACACCTCTATAAAAAAAACAAAAAGACATGGTTCGGAGAACTTTGAGACTGGAGAACATACGGAGATGATGTGAGAGTGCAAGCCTAGAGAGAGCATAGAAGCTTAGCATCTACGAGCCTTTCTGGTAAATAAATCAAACCTGAAGAGGAATCATCAGAACCTTCTAACTATGGTTGATTGATCACGAGCCCAGGTGACAACTAGGGTTTGCATCAGAAATCTGAATTGTATGAGATGTGGGGGATAGACAGTCTTGAGAGACTGAGCTCCTAATCTGTATAACCTGATACTATCTCCATGAGACAGTGTCAGAATTGAGTTGACTTCTCAGATGCCAGCAGGGTATCCTGGAATTTCTTCTTGATGTGGGGGAAAGCCTCCATACATTTGGTGACCAGAAGTGTCAGAAGTGAATTTTTCTGTAAAAAAGTAAAGAAGACTCACAGGAACGGAACACACAGGAGGTTGACTAAACTGAGGTCTTTCCCGGCCATAGGAGGGAAAGACTGGGTTTTTCCCTTTCTAAACTGAGAAAGAAATTCAGAGGGCAAAAATTAGTTGCGACATCCCTCAAGATGGAAACAAGTTTTACCAATGACTTTCCTCCTTCCCTTCTGTGATAGGCAGAATTCTAAAGTGTCTAAATATGACACTTCTCCTTGAATGACTTTCTCTCCTTGAGTGTAGGCAGATCACAGAACTATATTATGTAGCACAGTTGATCTTAGGATAAGGGGGATTATCTCAGTGGGCCTAACTGAATCACATGAGCCCTTTAAAAGCAGAGTATTTTCTCTGGCTGGTGGCATAAGAAGTCAGAAATATTTGAAGGACAAGAAGGATATGGCATAACTCTCCTGGTTTTAAAGATGGAGAAGGCTACCTCAAGGGACTTCAGATTGGTCTCTAAGAGCTAAAAGTAAGCCCTGGCCAATAGTTCATTTAAAAAAAACAAACAAGTAGGAATCTGAGTTAAAGGTGCAAGAAACTACATTCTGCCAACAACTGGAATGAGCTCAAAAGTTAATCCCCCTTCCAGTTCTCTAGATAAGAATGTAGTTTGGCCAACATCTTGATTTCGGCTTTACATAACCATAAGCAGAGGACCAGCCAAGCTCACCCAATTGCTGACCTACAGAACTGAAGACACTTTAACATTTTGTACAATGTTAACAAATATACACTGTTTTAGCCACTGCTGTGTTGTGCTTAGTCACTCAGTCATGTCTGACTCTTTGTGACCCCATTGACTGTTGCCAGGCTTCTCTGTCCATGGGGATTCTCCAGGCAAGAATACTGAAGTGGGTTGCCATTTCTTCCTCCAGGGGATCTTCCCAACCCAGGGATCCAACTGAGCTCTCCTGCATTATATCAATTTTTCATGTAGCAGTAGAAAATTAATACATCCACTCTATCAGACTCAATGAATTTTAGAACCAAAAAAAAATACATTTTTCTGTGATGTAACACAAATAATTAATGGAGAACTTGAAATTTAGAGAGGAAAGCCAGCTAATTAGAAGAAAGTTCAAACTGTGCAGATCTGGAGAATTTGTTCCTTATCAAGTATTGCATTTTAATATTTGACAAAAATGTTAATATGTATGTGGAATGTTTATCACTAAGAAAGTCTTGAACCACATTGCTAACATTCTCTAATGTCTTTCACACAAGTATTCAATAATGTATCTTGTAGTCTTAAAATTCTTTTCTTTGGTTCTGATACCTACTTGTTTCATAGGCGCCTCCACTGATTCAAAGCAATACCCAGATATCCTTATTGTGTGCTGTGCTTAGTCACTCAGTTATGCCCAACTCTTTGTAACCCCATGGACTGCACCCCTCCAGGCTCCTCTGGTCATGGGGATTCTCCAGGCAAGAAAACTGGCATGGGTTACTATGCACTTCTCCAAAGGATCTTCCCAACCCAGGGATCAAACCCAGGCCTCCCTCATTGCAGGCAGATTCTTTACTGACTGAGCTACCAGGGAAGCCCAACAATATTGGAGTGGGTAGCCGATCCCTTCTTCAGGGGATCCACCTGACCCAGGGATCAAGCCATGGTCTCCTGCATTGCAGGTGGATTCTTTACCAGCTGAGCTACCAGGAAAGCCTGATACCCTTGTTTTTTTTTTGTGTGTGTGTGTGTGTTGTTTTTTTATTGGTTTTGCCATAAAATGACATGAAATCGCCATGGGTTTACATATGCTCCCCCTCCAGAACCCCCCTCCCTCCTCCCTCCTGATTCCCTCCCCCTGGGAAATCTCGGTGCATGAGCCCTGAGCATCAATCCTGGGCTGGCAATTGATTTCACATATGATAATTAACATGTTTCAATGCCTTTCTCCCATATCATCCCACCCTTGCCCTCATCCACAGAGTCCACAAGTCTGTTCTATACGTCTGCGTTCCTTTTGCTGTCTCTCATGCAGGGTGATACCCTTGTTAAGTCATGGTAATTCAGATTAGCTGGTAACAGGCACGCTCTTCAATCTTTTCATTATGAGCTAAAATTACCTCTGTTGGAAAGCCACTAAAGAAAATTACTTTCAGAATCCCATGAATTGAATTTATTTTCTGAAGCCTAGTTTCAGAAAAAAATTCATTACAAAAGGTAAAAGTGTATCTTCATCCATTCATTCATCTAATAATTCATTCAGTCCTTCATTCAACCCACAAGTATATTATTTTCTTAAGCTCCCCCTATATGCCTGCCAGACTCCTCCTGACACCCTTCAGAACCTAGGAGGCAATTCACACCTTTGCTTCTATAATTCAGTAGGAGCTCTCCTTTACTTCTCAACTGATACCCTAATTATCTGTTTATGGCCTATCTCATCTGTTGGATGATGTTCCTTGAGCATCTTGTTCATTGTATATTTCGTGGACCCAGCCCAGCTACAGGCACATTGTATTTGCTCAATAAATGTTCATTGAAAAAATAGATAACAATTGCTAGGTACTGGAAACTCAGATGTAAAAGAGCATTTCATTGCCATTAAATAGTTCAGTCTCCAAGCACACATATTGACAAGAAGAACATTGTTACAAGGTATGATAGTTTCTATGCAAGAACTAAGAAAAGGATACTTGGGGGCCATCTAAACAGTCTGGGAAATGATGATAAATTGTGAGAAGAGGCTGGACAAGTAAAGGAAAGGGAAACAGGCATTCCAGGAAGAGGACACAGCACAAATAAATGTGGGGAAGCAAGATACAGCGGAGGCAATCACAGTAGGGGGTATACTATATCAGAACAGTAGAATGAGGAGGTCACAGTGAGGGGGGAAGCTGGTTAAATATGTAGAAGGCAAGCCATGGAGGTTTTAGTAAACAGTGGCAAGGAGCTTAGACTTTGTTCTTAGAATGTGGTGCTGTACTCAGATGTGTCTAACTCTTTACAACCCCATGGACCATAGCTCCTCTGTCTGTGGGCTTTTCCAGGCAATAATACTGGAGCGGGTTGCCATTTCCTCCTCCAGGGCATCTTCCCAATCCAGAAATCCAACCTGCCTCTCCTGTGTCTCCTGTATTGGCAGGCGGATTCTTTACCACTGAGGCACCTGGAAAGCCCATAGGGAGCCAATGAGGAATTCCGAACTGGGTGCTTACATCAGAACATAGTCTGAATGCACATGATAGGCTAATCAAGCCACTGATGTTTGTAAATTCTGGCAAGAGAGAAGAGGGGCTACCCTGGCAGACAGACGATGATTACCAGGAGTCAGAACCCTGGAAACAGGCAGGTGCCCATGCCACCTTGAAGGTAAGACTGATTATTTGGCTCTACCTGACTCTTGGACTAAGCTTCAAAGTCAAGACTCCTACCTGGGAACACATACAGTTTGTCAGAATGGGGCAAGAACTCAGGCTCAAAAGAAGAAATTACTCCTGTTACTAGACTAGATGTTCAGAGGAAGAGATTTTTTTCAGTTGCCTATAGATAAAGAGCAGAGAGTCAGACAGTCTAGTCTAAGTAAGTCTTATCCACATCTTGAGCTGACAGAAATGTGACAACTGAAGGACACTCAGAGTCCTTTCTAGCCCTAAATATAGTCTTCCTTGGCATGTTTGGAGAAGATTTAAGGACTATAAATAATGCAATATCTACAAGAAAATGTTTTTTTCATTTGTCATAGAGAGACCTTTGAAACATTTTCTATTGTCACTACTCAAAAAGAACCAGAAAGGAAAGTGAGACACAAAGTTTTAAAGTAGGAAAAAGAGATAAGGGGTGTAGGGAAATGTTATTCTAGTATATTGATCCTTAAAGATTAGTCCATCAACATAGAAGCATCACAGTACTTGGAAGTATATTAGAAATGCAGAAGCTCAGGCCCATCCCAGACCCCTTGAATCAAAACCTGCATTTTAATCTGATAACCGATTGATTCATACCTATAGCAAAGTTTGAAAAGCACAGATTTTATAGGATAGCTGACTAGATATGCTAGTATCCACAATATACTAAAGGGCTTCAAGACTCGTGTGAATGTGTGTGCATGTGTGTGTGTGTGTGTGTGTGTGAGAGAGAGAGAGAGAGAGAGAGAGAGAGAGAGGGGTGGACACGTGGTTACAAAGCTACTGGAAGGAAACTCCATGAGATGTTGACACCAGTGCCAAACCACCCATTTCATAGTTTTACTTAGTAATTTGCACTGACTTTTGATCGTAGCTACATCTTAGTCACACACTGATTCAAATATTTGGTAGAGTGAAAAGGACACTGTTTTTACAGTCAGAAGACCCTATACCAAATTCCAGTTGTATAGCTTATTAACTAGGTTAGCTGTCTCTTCAAAGTCTTCATTTAAATATTGAGTCTGTGTTCATCAGAGTTCACATCTATGTTTCCAAGTATAACTAGGCTTGTAGAAGATGGAATGACAAGCTTCAATTCTCCGCACCTTTGTCATGATCTCATCATTAGCAGTGTGTGAATTGCAAACCTGTGCTTTTCTCCAGGGATTCCAGGAGTCATGGTACCTACTCTTAATGAAATCTGAATAGAATATACAAACAAGTGATTAATTAGTGCTGTCCTGAGCCAGAGTTCAAGATATACCAGAAGGAAGCCTGAATGAACTTATCAGTATTGTTTATAGATACTACACCTATTGGTGGTTTACACCTGATTTTGGTTATGTTAACTGAGTTTCTTGTATTGAGCTTGATCATACAGCCTGGTTTTGGCTATTAATATATGACCAATAACATATAAAAAACCTTTCTTGCTCAGATAAGACTGGTTTCATTGAAATAAAGGTATCTCACACAACTCTTGGTGGTTTATAGTACAAAAACCAAGCTTATCCTTGCCAATTTGGCCGTCTCTCCTGTGTATTCTTCCTCCTGCTTCACCATACAGCCTTCACCTAATTAAAACCCTGCATGAATGTATTCTGCAGAGACTCATAAGTTTTTTAAATATTTTAACACTTGTGATTAACATCATTGCTATAATTTCTCCACAAGTTGTTCTTCAGTCTTCAGGTTGTATTTGGTTAGTTGTGATCCCATGGGCTGCAGTACACCAGGCTTCCCTATTCTTCACCAACTCCCAGAGTTTGCTCAAGCTCATGTTCACTGATTCAGTGACGCCATCCAACCATTTCCTCCACTGTCACCCTCTTCTTCCGCCATCAATCCTTCCCAGCATCAGGATCTTTTCCAGGGAGTCAGCTCTTCACATCAGGTGACCAAAGTGTTGGAGATCCAGCTTCAGCATCAGTACTTCCAATGAATATTCAGGGTTGATTTCATTTAGGATTGACTGGTTTGATCTCCTTGCTGTCCAAGGGACTACAATTTGAAAGCATCAATTCTTTGGCTCTCAGCCTTCTTTATGGTCCAGCTCTCTACAAGTGTACTCTACCGTTTTGGGCTTTGAGCTTGGCTATGTAAGTTCCATTGGCCAGGGGTTTATAGACAAAAGTAACAAGGTACCAATTCTGAGCCAAGGATTTAAGAGCCCTTTCATGTCTCTGTTTGCCCCCTTTACTTCTGTTACTGCCATAAGAAGACTTGCTGTGTAGTTGGGTAGCTGCTGGCTATTCCACCTAGAGCCAAGATTTAACTTATGTGGTATGGAGCTGTCCAAGCCTAGTCCAGCTGGACAGACAGCTTGAAACAGAACCATGCCACTTAGTCATACACAGATTAGGTCAGCCAACCCTGAAAAGTGGCAGATGCATGAAAATAGGTGATTGTTGTTTTAAGTCCTGGATTTTGGGATGACTATATTAAACAGCATTTGTAAAGAAATAGTTAACTGGTATAGGTCTGAATGTAGAAATTAAATGCGTACAAATTTTTGTTGAGAGCTAGGAAGTCACTAACCTTTTAAGAGATGCTCAGAGAAGATGCAATTCAAAGATTAGGAAACTGGTACAAATATTCAGATATCAGAGCACTTTAGGAAACCACTTCTCCACAGTGCCCAAAATCAGGGGAAAGGGGAATTTCATTGCTACATAAAATTCATGTCTTCCAAAACCCACCAATGTTGGAAGAAAAATGACTGCTACCTCTCTTCTACTTTCCAAATCCTCTACTTTCCAACTGGCACAATATTTCTGTTAAGAAGATGTAGTTATTGGACTTGACTCTTTACACCATAGGCACTAGAGGAGACTAGAGATAAATGTGGACAGCCTCTATACATTTTCCAGCAGAAGTGTTATAATTATCTCATCTATGGTGCTCTTGCAAGAACTTAATAAATGATATATATATATAAACAATTTTCAATTTATAATTATGTGACTATGGTAGATTTTTCAAATGGCATCATTTAAAAAAGATAGAACCTACTCAATTTTCTCATTTCAATAAATAATGCTTTTAGTTTGGAAAGGCCTTCTTAAGGACATTCTGCTTGAGAGTGAAATCCTGGAACAAACTCATTTGTAATAGAACAAATCTGGGTGGGGGGAAGAGTTAAATTATTTATTTGGTGAAAATAAAATAGACTTGTAATTTGAATTATGGGAGCTCAGGAAGGAAGTTTTTGTTGCTTTGGGATTTGAAGAATTAAATGTGTGAGTAAAGTTGAGAGTGAGAAAACAGACTGGAATGAGAAAAGAAGTTCCAGTAATAGGATAGCAGCCAGGCCTTAAAAAAGAAAACTGATTTTCTGGAGAGGAACTCAATAGCAAAATTCAGGATATTTAATACTGTTTTCACTTTTTTTTTTATTTTTGCTTAAGGCTTTGTGTTATCTACAAACTTTCAGCCAAAGATTCTAACACAATAATCCTGTGTCAGTGGTATTCTAAGTCATGAAGATAAAGAGGGCACTTGAAGAACAAAGTGATAGCTTACGGTGAACGATGTGGAATTTGTGATCTCTGAAGAAGATTCAGCTTTGGGACCAGGGACTAGGCTTAATCACTCAAGAGCTATTTTGTAGCAGAGTTTTATTAAAGTGAAAAAGGGACAGAGAAAGCTTCTGACATAGACATCAGAAGGGGTATGAACAGTTCCCCCATTGCTAGTCTTAGCAAGTGAGCTATATACTTTTCAAATGATTATTAACAATAAATCAAAAGAATACCTCAAGGTTGTAAAGGTCTTACCAGACCCACTCCCACAATATACATTTTAAGGTAACAGGATTAGTCAGAAGGTTTTTCAAGGAGAACCTGTCCTCAAGTAGGATACATTGTTGTTACATAATCCTTAGTACAGAGTTTAAGCTGAGTTGATTTGTTGTGTAATCATCAGCTCTGTGCTTAAAGGAAAAAACGTTTGTCCTTCTCCTTGAGAATTTCAGATGCTTATCTCCTCCTCAAGAACCCCAGACCCCTTTCTCCTCCTCAGGGACCCTGGACTTCTTATCAACCTGCCTAGGAATTAGCTCTCTCAAAAGCAAAATGGGACAGCAATGTAGGGAGGTAGCTATTACAGAGGAATTAATAACTGAGTTAGGAAGAGAAATTCAAGATGAGAAGTGATGGAAAACCACCCCAAAAAGGTGCCATCTTTGAATCTTGGGGGAAAAAAATAGACAAAGTCTTTGTGCTTTCCATTTTTATATGGCATGAAGTGTGAGTTTTGTCATTTGGAAATGGAGAGATAGGGAGACACCAGAATCCTGGAAGACTTGGGAACTGTTGGACTACATGAACAAGTGCTCTAAAAAGAGAACCAGTAATAAAAAGGAGTAAATTCCTATAGGTCAGAAATGCCTGAGGAGGATGCACAGACTATTTCTTATTCTTTGTTTCCCATTATTAAATTATATAGAAGAGAAATGGGCACATCATTTCTATTCAACTATTATCTATTTATTGATGATTTATGCATGAAAAGTACCAGAGATATCAAAAGGTAGTTTAAATTTGTCCCATGATCCTGAACTAATCCAGAAATAACATTAAAGATCCTCTCTCTTTTAGCTTATTGTCATACTTGTATCTCATTTGATATACATATTTTTTAAACTTCTAATTGCATTACATAAAGCTTACACAGGAAAGATAGATATCAGGTTTCCAACAACTAAAAAATTGTGTCTTTGTAAATAGAACAAGGGGAAGATGAAAAGGCATTTTCAGTCTTCATTAAAAAGCTAGGAAATATAGTCAAGGGGATGTGCTATAAAGAACACATATATGTTCTTTAGATAACATATCTTTAGATAACACACTATAAAGGTCACAACTCACTCAATCAAAAGTGAAAAGAACAACATTTCATCCCAGTTTTTAATTTAAAAATGTCTTGCTTGCTCTTTCCTCAAAGGATGACTTCTTAGAAATAGATAAAGCAGTTGGGTGACAGCCAGTTTCTCTCTGGCTTCCACTCATTGGTATTATATTTGGTACTGAGTGCACATTCGGGCCCAAGAAATACTGGTTATATATAAAAGTACAAAAAAACCATCATGTTCTTAAAACAGACAATAGGAACTCAAAGGAGAAGAGGATCTTTCTGGAGAGATCCTTGTCCCATTCATAGTCATTTCAAACAGTCCTTGTACCTCAATTCCAAATAAGTTTTTTAATGTTATTTCTTTCCTGCAGAGGAGATGAAGCTTTCTTCGGTTAAACAAAGGAAAGGAAGGAAAATGTTCTGTTTAGACTTAATCTTAAGAGTCACAACACACTGGTTTCTCATCTTAGGCATCCTCCAGTCTTCTGCTTGCATTTCTGTTCAGTTCAGTCACTCAGTCATGTCTGACTCTTTGCAACCCCATGAATTGCAGCACTCCAGGCCTCCCTGTCCATCACCAACTCTCGGAGTTTACTCAAACTCATGTCTATTGAGTCAGTGATGCCATCCAACCATCTCATCCTCTGTCCTCCCCTTTTCCTCCTGCCCTCAATGTTTCCCAGCTTCATGGTCTTCTCAAATGAGTCAGCTCTTTGCATCAGGTGGTCAAAGTATTGGAGTTTCAGCATCAGCATCAGTCCTTCCAATGAATATTTAGGACTGCTTCCCATTAGGATGGACTGGTTAGATCTCCTTGCAGTCCAAGGGACTCTCGAGAGTCTTCTCTAACATGACAGTTCAAAAGCATCAGTTTGTCGGCGCTCAGCTTTCTTCACCATCCAGCTCTCATATCTATATATGACTACTGGAAAAACCATAGCTTTTTCATAAAATTAATGTCTCTGCTTTTTAATATGTTGTCAAGTTTGGTTATAATTTTCCTTCCAAAGAGTAAGCATCTTTTAATTTCATGGCTGCAATCACCATCTGCAGTGATTTTGGAGCCAAAAATAATGAAGTCTGACACTGTTTCCATTGTTTCCCCATCTATTTCCCATGAAGTGATGGGACCGGATGCCATGATCTTAGTTTTCTGAATGTTGAGCTTTAAGCCAACCTTTTCACTCTCCTCTTTCACTTTCATCAAGAGGCTCTTTAGTTCTTCTCCACTTTGTGCCATAAGGGTGGGGTCATCTGCATATCTAAGGTTATTGATATTTCTCCCAGCAATCTTGATTCCAGCTTGTGCTTCCTCCAGCCTAGCATTTCTCATGATGTACTCTGCATATAAGTTAAATAAGCCGGGTGATAATATACAGCCTTGATGTACTCCTTTTCCTATTTGGAACCAATGTGTTGTTCTATGTCCAGGTCTAACTGTTGCTTCCTGACCTGCATACAGTTTTCTCAAGAGGCAAGTCAGGTGGTCTGGTATTCCCATCTCTTTCAGAATTTTCCACAGTTTATTGTGATCCACACAGTAAAAGGCTTTGACATAGTCAATAAAGCAGAAGTAGATGTTTCTCTGGAACTCTGTTGCTTTTTCAATGATCCAGCAGATGTTGGCAATTTGATCTCTGGTTCCTCTGACTTTTTTAAAATCAGCTTGAACATCTGGAAGTTCACAGTTCACATATTGCTGAAGCCTGATTTGGAGAATTTTGAGCATTACTTTACTAGCGTGTTATCATCCCTATAAGGCACAGAGTTTTATTTTAAATCTTTTCCTACTTTGTCAGTGTTCTCTATATGGTGGGGACTTGAAAATATTCTATTTTTCAAGATCA
Organism: Antilocapra americana; assembly: GCA_007570785.1. Classification (NCBI taxonomy): domain Eukaryota; kingdom Metazoa; phylum Chordata; class Mammalia; order Artiodactyla; family Antilocapridae; genus Antilocapra; species Antilocapra americana. The sequence continues at coordinate 33,490,530 of ML660197.1, forward strand.
TGATCTTTGTCCTATTGTGTCATGGCTTCTTTCTGTCTTTTCCAACATTCATCCTACTAGCAAAGAAACTCTCAGAATTTTCCAAGTCAGGATCTTGATCTTCATTTCTCTTAAGATATCTTAGTACATCTATATTTTTAAAAGTATAAAATTCTATTTCAGCTCCATAGTTTTGGTTTTATTAAAATATGCTAAAAAGTAAGTATATGATACAATTTTTTGTAGTTGACACTGCATGTATTTATGGCAGAAAGCATAAAAATTCAGCACATTAACAGAGGGGCTGAACACTCAGAGTTTAGAAAAATGTTGAATGTATCTTGTATTTTTTTCAAAGATGATTTATAATTGTTTTTGGCTGTCTGCTATGCACTTTTATCAGCCAATTTGGCAAGCAATAATATCAAGTTCTTTATTGTAAATATCAGTGGCCTCTTGTGATTCGGAGAATCTATGTATCTCCTTCCCCAATAATTTTTCTGTGGTATTACAATCAAAGTAAGGGTCAGAACAAAGTCAGACAAACTTATGAATATTTACTAGCAAGAAGACACAAAACAGTCATACAACCTATCATTCTATGCTCAGGTGCTAAGTAATCTCTATCCATATGGAATCCAACAAGCACACCACAGGAGGTCCTCATTCCAAGGTACATAGACTAATACCTTGCCAGATTAACCAACTTCTTTCAGGACAACAAACAAAATACAGTACACACACTATTGAATAAGTCTCTAAGATCTGCAACACCACACACCATAAGAGGTAAGCAGCTAGGCTTAATGGACTCATATATGGATCATGAAAAATTCAGTTCAGTTCATTTCAGTGGCTCAGTCGTGTCCGACTCTTTGTGAGCCCATGAACCACAGCATACCAGGTGGCCCTGTCCATCACCAATTCCCAGAGTCCCCCCAAACTCATGGCCATTGAGTCGATGATGCCATCCAGCCATCTCATCCTCTGTTGTCCCCTTCTCCTCCTGTCCTCAATCTTTCCCAGCATCAAGGTCTTTTCCAATGAGTCAGCTCTTTGCATCAGGTGGCCAAAATATTGGAGTTTCAGCTTCAACATCAGTCCTTCCAATGAACACCCAGGACTGATCTCCTTTAGGATGGACTGGTTAGATCTCCCTCACATATCTTGAAAGTGAAAGAAAGAAAGTAAAGTTGCTCATCGTTTCTGACTCTTTGTGACCCCATGGATTGTAGCCTACCAGCCTCCATCATCCATGGGATTTTCCAGGCGAGAGTACTGGAGTGGGTTGCCATATCCTTCTCCAGGGGATCTTCCCAACCCAGGGATCGAACCTGGGTCTCCCACATTACAGGCAGACACTTTACTGTCTGAGCCACCAGGGAAGCCTAATGTGTCTTGAACTTCACTCATTTCACCAATGGAAAAGTATTTCTAACATTATGATGCTAATTAGTGAATCTTTTAGAGTAGATTACTATTCTATTTAAAGAACATATGCAAAGACATTCGGAGTAAGGATTTCTAATCAAGGTCTTCCAAATGCTATGGTAGTATATGCTACAATTGATAAAAGGTTGCACATTAAAGTTAAAATACTTACTCACTTGGGCTTCCTTGGTGGCTCAACAGTAAAGATTCAACCCACCAATGCAGGAGATGTGGGCTAGACGCCTGGTTAGGGAAGATCCCCTAGAGAAGGAAACAGCAGCCCACTCTGGTATTCTGGCCTAGGAAATCCCATGGACAGATTTGCCTGGTGGGCCATCATGCCTAGGGTAGAGAAGAGTCAGGTACAACCTAGCAACTAAACAACAACAACAACTTACCCACTTATCACATGATTCAAATGAAGTATTTTGAGGTAAATTACCACATAAACAGTATAATAGTCTAGAACTGCAATTTGACATTGATATCATGAAGATGATAACCGTGTTTTCTCTTTGCTCAGTATTCTGAGTTCCAGCACCATGTTAGTATATCAATGACAAATTATTACTGACTTAACATTTACTCAGCAATAGAATAAGCAAGAAAGAAGTGAGGAATGGGAAAGTAAAACTCAGGCTGGAGTAAGCTCTAAAGTTTCTCCAGAAGCTTTCTCTAAAGCTTCTCATCACAGTAATATTTGTTCAAAAATGTCTTTCTTAGTAGTAAATATGGTCAAGGAACCCTCCTCTTGACTCTCTTTTATGTCACTTTATTCTTATTTTTATGTTGCTCTATAATATCTGCACTTTTTCAGCATTTACGATTTTAAATAATTTTTGGAAATAAGGAAAAAACAAATTTTAGATCTGATTTTGTATGAGATATCCTACAGGCAGAAACCACATCTGGTTTTCCTAGTCAAAGCTATGAGCTAGTTCACTTGCTATTCTTCCTATGTAGAATGTCCTTCTTCCTTTATGTTGGCAAATTGTACTTTTGCTCTTTCACTTCCCTCCTCCATGAATCTTTTGTAAATCAGTACTTCTCAAAAAATCATATTTTATACTCCCAAATCTCAACACCATACTGCTATCTTTTATCTTCATTTAGCCATCTTCTTCAATAAATATTAACTCCTCAAGGAAGGTGCAGATATATTGCTTTGATTTTAAATTTTATCATAGCAACCATATATGTTTTCAAAAACCAGTACTGAATCACATTAGCTAAAAGCCAATTATTTGATTTTTGGCTTTTTCAGAGAAATATCTAAAAATCATCTTCATAAATATTAATATCAAGAGTTTATATTATGCATACTGATTTAGTGATAGAATAGTAGCTCTCACAATTTTATAGTTTACCATAAAAATAAAACCAGTACAGCGATGAACATTGGGGTACAGGTGACTCTTTCAATTCTGGTTTCCTCGCTGTATATGCCCAGCAGTGGGACTGCTGGGTCATATGGCAGGTCTATTTCCAGTCTTTTAAGGAATCTCCACACCGTTTTCCATAGTGGCTGTACTACTTTGCATTCCCACCAACAGTGTAAGAGAGTTCCCTTTTCTCCACATCCTCTCCAGCATTTATTGCTTGTAGATTTTTGGATGGCAGCCATTCTGACTGGTGTAAAGTGACACCTCATTGTGGTTTTGATTTGCATTTCTCTGATAATGAGTGATGTTGAGCATCTTTTCATGTGTTTGTTAGCCATTTTTATGTCTTCTTTGGAGAAATGTCTGTTAGGTTCTTTGGCCCACTTTTTGATTGGGTCGTTTATTTTTCTAGAATGGAGCTGCAGGAGTTGCTTGTATATTTTTTTCCAGTGTTCATCGCTGCATTGTTTACAATAGCCAGGACATGGAAGCAACCTAGATGCCCATCAACTGACGAATGGATAAGAAAGCTGTGGTACATATACACAATGGAATATTACTCAGCATTAAAAAAAAAATTCATTTGAATCAGTTCTACTCAGGTGGATGGAACTGGAGCCTATTATCCAGAGTGAAGTAAGCCAGAAGGAAAAACAACAATACAGTACACTAACGCATATATATGGAATTTAGAAAGATGGTAACGAGAACCCAGCATGCGAGACAGCAAAAGGAACGCAGATGTATAGAACAGACTCGTGGACTCTGTGGAAGAGGGCAAGAGTGGGATGATATGGAAGAATGGCATTGAACCATGTTAATTATCATATGTGAAATCAATCGCCAGCCCAGGATTGATGCTCGGGGCTGGTACATTAAGATTTCCCGGGTGGAAGGAGGAGGGAGGGAGGAGGGAGGGGGGTTCTGGAGGAGGGGGAGCATATGTAAACCCATGGCGATATCATGTCATTGTATGGCAAAACTAATACAATAAAATTAAATAAATAAAACCAATAGTTGGACAGATTACCTTTGGATAGGCTGAAGCTTATGAAGGTTAAATAATTTCCCTAAATCACAGTGATAGTCACTGATGGGGTCTTGATGCTAACTCAGGTTAGTTTCACAGCAAAGTTTATATTTTAACAAACACTGGACACTGCATCCCTAAGGAAATAGAGAGTTTGACCCTTGGAAAAGTATAATTTGTTTCTTAAATGAGGGAAATCCAAAAGCATCAAATATAAATAAAAGAATACTTAGAAAGAACAAAATTAAATGCACTTGAGAAAAAGAAGTAAAACAATCAAGTTTACTGAAATTGGAGTCAGAAGTCTATGACACAATTATTAAACATATATGTAATCATGGGGAAGTTGCTTAATCTTTGAGTTTCATTTTATCTGGTAAGTGACATAGCTTAACTAGATTGAACTCCAAAACTTTCAATAACTGAAAGTCTACAGGCTTTTTAAAGAACATCTCAGGTATAGAAAGTGAAAATATTTTCTCAGTGATTACTATCAATAACCATATATATTCAGCAAAACTGCAAATCAGGCTACCTCAGGAATTATGTGTATCTTTGTGTGATGTCAAAATCTGACATTATTTTCCAATCCACACTTATGATTTTTATAGCTTAGTTCCTTACATTTCCCTTTTGCATCATTAAAATAATCATTTCTTTATTCTCACTTGCATTTTAGCTGAGAGACAAACAAAATAAAGCTGCTGTTTAAAACACATGAATATTTGTCTTTTGGTGGCATTGACTTTCGAAAATAAGATAATGTCCTTTGGAATTTCTCTGACTTGAGAAATTATTAAATATATGATTTTCCCTCAAAATGCTTTATCACACTGACATAGGTGTTGACAACTGAAGATCAATTTATCAAATGTAGTATCAGAAAGAATAAAAACACCATATCTCTTTCTATGGAATAAATAATCCACATTCTGGAAAGGGGCATTTTATTCAGATATAATTAAAAGACTAACATATATTTTAAAGTCTGAACTACAATAATGAATGAGGTAATATACCTATTGTTTCATTTGTTATTGAAATGTTTATAGCTACAATTAGAATAAGTTCAATGTTAGCTTCACTATAAAATATCAACCTAAGTTTTAATCAGTAACATGTCTTTAAAATGCACTCTTTTAAGTGGACTACTATTTAAACTTTTTTTTTAATTTTCTTTACTTTATTGTGTTGGTTTTGCCATACAATGACATGAAACCGCCATGTGTATACATATGCTCCCCCTCCAGAACCCCCCTCCCTCCTCCCTCCCGATTCCCTCCCCCTGGGTCATCTCAGTGCACCAGCCCCGAGCATCAACCCTGGGCTGGCGATTGATTTCATATATGATAATTAACATGTTTCAATGCCATTCTCCCATATCATCCCACTCTTGCCCTCATCCACAGAGTCCACGAGTCTGTTCTATACATCTGCGTTTCTTTTGCTGTCTCACATGCAGGGTTCTTGTTACCATCTTTCTAAATTCCATATATATGCGTTAGTATACTATATTGTTGTTTTTCCTTCTAGCTTACTTCACTCTGGATAATAGGCTCCAGTTCCGTCCACCTGAGTAGAACTGATTCAAATGAATTTTTTTTTAATGCTGAGTAGTATTCCATTGTGTATATGTACCACAGCTTTCTTATCCATTCGTCAGTTGATGGGCATCTAGGTTGCTTCCATGTCCTGGCTATTGTAAACAATGCGGCGATGAACATTGGGGTACACGTGTCTCTTTCAATTCTGGTTTCCTTGGTGTGTATGCCCAGCAGTGGGATTGCTGGGTCATATGGCAGGTCTATTTCCAGTCTTTTAAGGAATCTCCACACTGTTTTCCATAGTGGCTGTACTACTTTGCATTCCCACCAACAGTGTAAGAGAGTTCCCTTTTCTCCACATCCTCTCCAGCATTTATTGCTTGTAGATTTTTAGATGGCAGCCATTCTGACTGGTGTAAAGTGACACCTCATTGTGGTTTTGATTTGCATTTCTCTGATAATGAGTGATGTTGAGCATCTTTTCATGTGTTTGTTAGCTATTTTTATATCTTCTTTGGAGAAATGTCTATTAAGTTCTTTGGCCCACTTTTTGATTGGGTCGTTTATTTTTCTAGAATGGAGCTGCAGGAGTTGTTTGTATATTTTTGAGATTAATTGTTTGTCCATTGCTTCATTGGCTATTATTTTCTCCCATTCTGAAGGCTGCCTTTTCACCTTGCTTATCGTTTCCTTTGTTGTGCAGAAGGTTTTAATTTTAATTAGGTCCCATTTGTTTATTTGTGCTTTTATTTCCGATATTCTGGGAGGTGGGTCATAGAGGATTCCGCTTTGGTTTATGTTGGAGAGTGTTTTGCCTATGTTATCCTCTAGGAGTTTTATAGTTTCTAGTCTTATGATTAGATCTTTGATCCATTTAGAGTTTATTTTTGTGTATGGTGTTAGAAAGTGTTCTAGTTTCATTCTTTTACAAGTGGCTGTCCAGTTTTCCCAGCACCACTTGTTAAAGAGGTTGTCTTTTCTCCATTGTATATTCTTGCCTCCTTTGTCAAAGATAAGGTGTCCATAGACGCGTGGATTTATCACTGGGCTTTCTATTTTGTTCCATTGATCTATATTTCTGTCTTTGTGCCAGTACCATACTGTCTTGATGACTGTGGATTTGTAGTATAGCCTAAAGTCAGGTAGGTTGAATCCTCCAGTTCCATTCTTCTTTCTCAAGATTGCTTTGGCTATACGAGGTTTTTTGTATTTCCATACAAACTGTGAAATTATTTGTTCTAATTCTCTGAAAAAGACCTCTGGTAGCTTGATAGGAATTGCATTGAATCTATAGATTGCTTTGGGTAGTATACTCATTTTCACTATATTGATTCTTGCAATCCACTAACACGGCACATTTCTCCATCTATTTGTGTCCTCTTTGATTTCTTTCATCAGTGTTTTATAGTTTTCTATATACAAGTCTTTTGTTTCTTTAGGTAGAAATACTCCTAAGTATTTTATTCTTTTTATTGCAATGGTGAATGGAATTGTTTCCTTAATTTCTCTTTCTGATTTCTCA
>ML660197.1:33497817-33510436 GCA_007570785.1 Antilocapra americana
CAGGCTGGATAAAGCACAAGCTGGAATCAAGATTTCTGGGAGAAATATCAATAACCTCATATATGAAGATGACACCACCCTTATGGCAGAAAGTGAAGAGGAACTAAAGAGCTTCTTCATGAAGGTGAAAGAGGAGAGTGAAAAAGCTGGCTTAAAACTCAACATTCAAAAAAGAAAGATCATGGCATTCAGTCCCATCACTTTGCAGCAAATAAATGGGAAAACAATAGAAACAGCGAGAGACTTTACTTTCTGGGGCTCCAAAATCACTTCAGATGGTGACTGAAACCATGAAATTAAAAGACATTTGCTCCTTGGAAGAAAAGCTATGACAAACTCAGACAGCATATTGAAAAGCAGAGACATTACTTTGTTGACAAAGGTCCATCTAGTCAAAGTTATGGTTTTTCCAAAAGTCATATATGGATGTGAGAGTTGGACTATAAAGAGAGCTGAGTGCCAAAGAGTTGATGCTTTTGAACTATGATGTTGCAAAAGACTCTTGAGAGTCCCTTGGACTGCAAGAAGATCAAACCAGTCCATGCTAAAGGAAATCAGTTCTGAATATTCACTGGAAGGACTGATGCTTAAGCTGAAGCTCCAATACTTTGGCTGCTGGATCCAGAGAGCCAACTAATTAGAAAAGACCCTGATGCTGGGAAAGATTGAAAGCAGGAGGAGAAAAGGATGACAGAGGATGAGATGGTTGACTGGCATCCCCAACTCAATGGACATGAGTTTGAGCAAGCTCCAGGAAATGGTGAAGGACAGGGAAGCCTGGTGTGCTGCAGTCCATGGGGGTCACAAAAAGTCAGACACAAGTGAATGACTGAACAACAACAGTGTTATTCTTGAAATTAATTCTAGATTTATGTAAGGTTTTTAGTTCATTTCAGGAATCATATATTCCATGACCAGATATTGTCTAAATGATAATACCATTTAAAATGGAACTGAATGTACTTGAATTTGGCAGACAGGCATCACACTTCACTAATGTCATAAGGACTGGTTTTTATCAAAGACTTGGATAATAACAGTCTGAGAAATATGCTACATCTTCATTGTAGTGACAACTACACAAATGTATGTTTGTAAAAATTTATTGAACTTATGCCTAACAAGCATATTTTATTGTCTGTAGGTAATTTCACTTCAATAATGTGAAACTTTAAAAATTTCACCAAAATTTTAAAATTTAACTCTTTGAAAAGCACAGTTGAGAAAATGAAAGTCCAAGCCACTGAAAGAAAATATTTGCAAAATATACATCTGACAAGTGGCTTGTGTCCAGAGTGTATAAAGAACTATTATAATTCAGTTCAATTGTAGGAAGAAAGACAACTCAATTAAAAATGGGCAGAGTTCTCGTTACCATCTTTCTAAATTCCATATATATGCATTAGTATACTGTATTTTTGTTTTTCCTTCTGGCTTACTTCACTCTGGATAATAGACTCCAGTTCCATCCACCTGAGTAGAACTGATTCAAATGAATTTTTTTTTAATGCTGAGTAGTATTCCATTGAACCCTGCATGCAAGACAGCAAAAGGAACGCAAATGTATAGAACAGACTGGTGGACTCTGTGGAAGAGGGCAAAGGTGGGATGATATGGGAGAATGGCATTGAAACATGTTAATTACCATATGTGAAATCAATCGCCAGCCCAGGATTGATGCTCGGGGCTGGTGCACCGAGATTTCCCAGAGGGAGGGAGGAGGGAGGGGGGTTCTGGAGGGGGAGCATATGTAAACCCGTGGCGATTTCATGTCATTGTATGGCAAAACCAACACAATAAAGTAAAGAAAATTTAAAAAAATAATAATAATAAATAAAAAAATTAAAAAGGGGCTGAAAAATTAATAGATATGTCATGAAAGTAAATATATGAATGATTAATAAGCATAAGAAAAAGCATTCAATACTATTAATCATTAGGAAAATGCATGTTAAGATACCAATTTGATATATCTACCCATCCACATAATAATGATTATGTGGATTAAATGTAGATTAAATGTTAATGAGCAACAACTAGTAATCATATATTTTGCTGGTTGGAATGTTACTTTAGAAAAACAGATCCAGGATCCCTGCTTTTACATACTTACTTATGAGACATGAAAACCTAAATGTATACAATGTATCCACACAAAACTGGATACACAAGTGTTCATAGCAGTATTGTCACAAATGCCCCAAACTGGAAGGAATCCAAATGTCCAGCCACTGGTGAATGAATAAAAAATTATGATATATCCACACAGTGGAATGTCTCACAGCAATATAAAGAGATGAAATACTAACACAGACAACACTATGAATGTGTCTCGAAAACAGTATGATAAATGAAAAAAGTCAACCATAAAACACTACAGAATGAATCTATAGTGAAATTAAAGCAGAGATAAACTGTGGCAAAGAAGGCAGAGCAATAATTACCTGCAGCCCAGTACTGAGTGACAGGATCAACTACAAAGGGGCAAAAAGAGAGTTTATAAAGAATAGATGGAGAATCTCAGCAGAGAAAGAAAACTATAAAAAATCATTTTCTAGGCTGAAAATTACAAGTTCAAATCAAAAATCTAACTCATTTAAAGGGATATCAGAAGACTGGAAAAAAGATTCAATGAATTTGAAAAGAAGTCAATAGTAATTGCACAAACTAATTTTAAAGAAAAACATCAGTGAAAAACATGGAGTATCAAGATCTTTGAGGTAACATCAAGCAGTATAAAAGATGGGCAATTTGGAGGCCCAGAGGAAAAGAAATGGACAAAATGACAAAATAAAGATTTAAAGATATAATAGCCAAGAATTGTCCAAGATTTATGGAAGATGTCAGCCGATGGATACTAGAAAATCAGTAAAACCAAAACAGAAAATATCGATAGATCTATAGTTTTAATGTATATTCAGTATATATGCATTCAGAATATATATACATATACATTTAAAAGACTATTTCTTAAGGTAAAGTATATGTAATTATAATATATTGTGAAGTTTATTACATGTGAAAGTAAAATATAAGAAAACAAGAACACAAAAGACAGGAAGAAAGGAAAGTTAAGTCATGCTGGTATAAAGTTCTGACATCACTGGACTTCCCTGGTGGTCCACTGGTTGAGGTGGTGCTTCCACTGCAGAGGGCATGATTTCCATCCCTGATCTGGAAACTATAATCCTACACGCTCTACAGCATAGCCAAAAAAATAAAAATAAATAAATTTCTGACATTGTAAAGCACTTTAATATTAGTTGAAAATATGCCTTGATAAAGATGCACAGTTTATTATCATAACCAATAAAAAATCTCAGTTTAGAATCTATATTTCATAATGTATGTTTCAGAAATATGACAAAACTCAGCAAATTAAAATATCAATTAAGATTCTAAATCAGTCTTTGTTCACTGAATTATATCAAAGGATGGGAAAAAATCTAATCATTCATTGAAAATTTGCTATATATCAGGTACTAACTTAATACCTCAAATGTACTATCTCAGTTAATTTCCACAATTCCACAATGAAAAAAACTGAGTACTGAGGTTACACAGCTAATTACTTAGAGAGTTAGACTTTAGATCTAGATAGTTTAATTTCAGACCATGTACTTTTAACCACATGATGTGCTGCTTCCTACGTCTACATAACTTTTTTTCCCCACAAGGGAAAGCTGGGTTAGCACAAATGTGTTGCCCAAGTAAAACCATATGGTATTAGACTCTCATTATCTGCCTAATCAGGCACTGGGAAGGTTTGTTTATTATTTTAAAACTTGTATTTGGATGGATTACCCACATATTTATAAAACCCTTCAGCCCGGGGGAAAACAGAACCATAATTAGTCGTAATAAACAAACTTCATGTTTCTTCTTCCTGCCCATTATTTCAAGCCCTCTAGCTCTTCCTTGAGTCATTTTTTGGTTTCTCCACGGCTTGTGTCACATGTATTCACAGGTAGGACATTTGCCTTTTTTTTTCTCCCCTGATGGGGAGCTCCTGCTATCTGGTTTGCTATGTGAGCCATCTCACCATGGTCACTGCTCCTGGGACTCATTTATTTCCAGAACATAGATGGACATGCCAAGGGTGCTGTCTTCCAACATCTCTAAAGCTAGGCTGGTGCCTACTGTTTCTGTTACTGCCTGTCTTTGCTGTGGAACCTGGAAAGCTGGGTGCTTCTGTTGCCCTCGGTGTCTGGAGGGCTCCTCTGCCCAGACACAGCTGAGCACTGGAGTCAAGCCATATGACCCTGAGCTCAGAGTGCTCTTTGCCTAGTTGTTCTCCCTCCATGGGCATCATTCAAGGCAAGTGTTCTCAACCTTTCCTGACATTAGAATTACCCAGAGCACATCTGGGTAATGGAAACATTGGGAAAATATCAATGTTTGGCATGTGCCCTGAGGTTCTAGATTAGCATGCACAGGCTCCAGGGGAGTCTGGGTTTGAGGAATCTCTGAGTTAGAAGGATTGTACAACAGGATTTTGATAAAAGGGATGTATCAACCTCAGATCTCATAAACCTTGAACCTGTCCCTGAGTGGAGGGCACCCACTGAATAAAGTGTCTCATTTACAAGGCACTATTTTGCTGCCTATTTGTTAGACAGGATACATCAATCTGAGAACAAATTCATGCTCAGCAGCCTAACACTAGTGATCCTACATTTTGTGGGATCCATACACCATGAACACAGTAGACTCAACTATCCACAGATATTTCTAAGGAAATATCAACTATCCCTTTATATTTCTAAGATGTGTCACTGGCAGATCTCTCTCTCATCAGGTTATAGAACTTTGATATTGACAGAATCTCCTGAGCCCATGGCTCTGTTTGTGGATAAGACATGTAAATGTGTATGTGCTCAGTCGTGTGTGACTCTTTGTGACTCCATGGACTATAACCAGCCAGGCTTCTCTGTCCATGAGATTTTCTAAGCAAGAATAATGGAGTGGGGTGCCTTTTCCTTCTTCCTGACCCAAAGGTGAAACCTGCATCTCCTGTCTCCCACTTGGCAGGCAGATTCTTTACCACTGAGCCATCTGGGAAGCCCAAACAATGTAAATAGACAGCATATTAAAAAGCAGAGACATTACTTCATCAACAAAGATCTGTCTAGTCAAGGCTATGGTTTTTCCAGTAGTCATGTATGGATGTGAGAGTTGGACTGTGAAGAAAGCTGAGCACTGAAAAATTGATGCTTTCGAACTGTCATGTTAGAGAAGACTCTTGAGAGTCCCTTGGAGTGCAAGGCGATCCAACCAGTCCATCCTAAGGAAATCAGTCCTGAATATTCATTGGAAGGATCCACGCTGTAGCTGAAACTCCAATATTTTGGCCACCTGATGTGAAGAACTGACTCATTTGAAAAGACCCTGATGCTGGGAAAGATTGAAGGCAGGAGGAGAAAGGAAAGACAAAGGATGAGATGGTTGGATGGCATCACCAACTCAATGGATATGAGTTTGAGTAAGCTCCCAGAGTTGGTGATGGACAGGGAGGCCTGGTGTGCTGCGGTTCATGGAGTCACAAAGAGTCAGACACAACTGAGCGACTGAACCGAACTGAACTGAAGTACCCCTGCTGGAATCAAGTTTCATACACTTTATTTTAATGCTAATGAAATAGAATTATCTTTATATTGTTCCTCTTTTAACAAAAAAATTATTAATAATTAGTAACCAGTTAAGAAAAGTGTAGCTTATACTGCATTCTTCCCTCCATTTTAACTATTGAAATATTGAACTGAAGACAGCAGTCCATTGTGTAAGAATTCCAATCAATTGTTGTCTTTCCAGCTACCAGTAGGTCTTGTTAACTACAAAGTTGATACAGAATATAAGTAAAAAATTATTTTGAGTTCTGCTGAACAGTTCCATTTTTATTTAGACTATGACCCTCTGTTCAAGATTGGATATTTTCTAGTAAACATTCAACAATTAGGAAAGCAATTTGGTTCTTTTATCAGTAACACAGAAAGGATAGATCAGGAAGTCAGAATTTTAGGTTGGACAGAAAAGGAGGATGGGTAACTTGTGCCATTTATTTGGGTAAGACTATGGTAGGGTGAGTACAGGCCCAGATAGCAAACAAGCAATAAACACACTAGACTCCCTCTCAGGAGACAACATAGGAGCTGTGTTAGTCATCACCCACTTCAGAACAGTCAGGATTTTTCCTGTGCTTTAATGTGGCCTGAAGGGCCATAGCAATGGGAAAATATAATGAATGCTTGATTTCTTTACTCCATAAGAAATCTCATGGAAATAACTTTTTCTTCTTAAACCAAATCTATTAGGCTGAGAGGGTTATGAGGTAATGCCAGCTCAGCAGCTGATTTCTTGATTACTTGGAACATTACTTGTCCCAATGGAATCAAAGAAGGTGTGATGGATTGTTTCATAAGTCAGAATTTAGTTCCGTCAAAAGTGGAAACCTCTTCCTAAGACTGGAATGTTAACTAGCACTGAAATACAGAATATCCTAAAACACCAGCCAAACCCCCAAACAATCTGAATCATCAATTATATATACAGTTTAATCCAGCACAAATGGCTATAAAGTAAGTCCAGTCTCTTGTTAACTCCTTGTAGAAAAGTGAAAATCAAAGATAATTTTTGCTTTTCTCAAGTTCTGGATATTCTTTTATTTCACTTTTATTTATTTATTTTTTACTTTATAATATTGTACTGGTATTGCCATACATTGGCATGAATCTGTCATGGTATACATGTGTTCCCCATCCGGAACCCCCTTCCCACCTCCCTCCCCATCCCATCCCTCTGGGTCATCCCAGTGCACCAGCCCCAAGCATCATGTATCATGCATCGAACCTGGACTGGTGATTCATTTCACATATGATAATTTACATGTTTCAAAGCCATTCTCCTGTATCATCCCACCCTCGCCCTCTCCCACCGAGTTCAAAAGACTATTCTATATATCTGTGTCTCTTTTACTGTCTCACATACAGGGTTATCGTTACCATCTTTCTAAATTCTATATATGCGCATTACTATACTGTATTGGTGTTTTTCTTTTCTGGATTACTTCACTCCGTATAATAGACTCCAGTTTCATCCACCTCATTAGAAATGATTCAAATGTATTCTTTTTAATGGCTGAGTAATATTCCATTGTGTATATCTACCACAGCTTTATTATTCATTCATCTGCTGATGGACATCTAGGTTGCTTCCATATCCTGGCTATTATAAACAGTGCTGCGATGAAAATTGGGGTACATGTGTCTCTTTCAATTCTGGTTTCCTTGGTGTGAATGCCCAGCAATGGGATTGCTGGGTCATATGGTAGTTCTATTTCCAGTTTTTTAAGGAACCTCCACACTGTTCTCCATAGTGGCTGTACTAGTTTGCATTCCCACCAACAGTGTAAGAGGGTTCCCTTTTCTCCACATCCTCTCTGGCATTTATTGCCTGTAGACTACTGGATAGCAGCCATTCTGACTGGCGTGAAATGGTACCTCACTGTGGTTTTGATTTGTGTTTCTCTGATAACGAGTGATGTTGAGCATCTTTTCATGTGTTTGTTAGCCATTTTTATGTCTTCTTTGGAGAAATGTCTGATTAGTTCTGTGGCCCACGTTTTGATTGGGTCGTTTATTTTTCTGGAATTGAGCTGCAGGAATTGCTTGTATATTTTTGAAATTAATTCTTTGTCAGTTGCTTTGTTTGCTATTATTTTCTCCCATTCTGAAGGCTGCTTTTTCACCTTGCTTGTAGTTTCCTTTGTTGTGCAGAAGCGTTTCATTTAAATTAGGTCCCATTTGTTTATTTTTGCTTTTATTTCCAATATTCTGGGAGGTGGGTCATAGAGGATCCTGCTGTGGTTTATGTTGGAGAATGTTTTGCCAATGTTTTCCCCTAGGAGTTTTATAGTTTCTGGTCTTATGTTTAGATCTTTAATCCATTCTAAGTTTATTTTTGTGTATGGTGTTAGAAAGTGTTCTAGTTTCATTCTTTTACAAGTGGCTGTCCAGTTTTCCCAGCACCACTTGTTAAAGAGATTGTCTTTTCTCCATTGTATATTCTTCCCTCCTTTGTCAAAGATAAGGTGTCCATAGGCGTGTGGACTTATCTCTGGGCTTACTATTTTATTCCATTGACCTATATTTCTGTCTTTGTGTCAGTACCATACTCTCTTATAACTGTGGCTTTGTAGTAGAGCCTGAAGTCAGGCAGGTTGATTCTTCCAGTTCCATTCTTATTTCTCAAGATTGCTTTGGCTATACGAGGTTTTTTGTATTTCCATACAATTGTGAAATTATTTGTTCTAGTTCTCTGAAAAAGACCACTGGTAGCTTGATAGGGATTGCATTGAATCTATAGATTGCTTTGGGTAGTATATTCATTTTCACTATATTAACTCTTCCGATCCATGAACATGGTATATTTCTCCATCTATCTGTGTCCTCTTTGATTGCTTTCACCAGTGTTTTATAGTTTTCTATATATAGGTCTTTTGTTTCTTTAGGTAGATATATTCCTAAGTATTTTATTCTTTTTATTGCAATGGTGAATGGAATTGTTTCCTTAATTTCTCTTGCTGTTTGCTCATTGTTAGTGTATAGAAATGCAAGGGATTTCTGTGTGTTGATTTTATATCCTGCAACTTTACTATATTCATTGATTAGCTCTAGTAATTTTCTGATGGAGTCTTTAGGGTTTTCTATGTAGAGGATCATGTCATCTGCAAATAGTGAGAGTTTTACTTCTTCTTTTCCAATCTGGATTCCTTTTATTTCTTTTTCCACTCTGATTGCTCTGGCCAAAACTTCCAAAACTATGTTGAATAGTAGTGGTGAGAGTGAGCAATCTTATCTTGTTCCTAACTTTAGGGGAAATGCTTTTAATTTTTCACCATTGAGGATTTGCTGTGGGTTTGTCATATATAGCTTTTATTATGTTGAGGTACATTCCTTCTATTCCTGCTTTTTGGAAGGTTTTTTATAATAAATGGATATTGAATTTTGTCAAAGGCTTTCTCCGCATCTATTGAGATAATCATATGGTTTTTATTTTTCAATATGTTAATGTGGTGTATTCCATTGATTGATTTGTGGATATTGAAGAATCCTTGCATCCCTGGGATAAAGACAACTTGGTCATGATGTATGATTTTTTGAATATGTTGCTGGATTCTGTTTGCTAGAATTTCAGTAAGGATTTTTGCATCTATGTTCATCAGTGATATTGGCCTGTAGTTTTCTTTTTTTGTGGCATCTTTGTCAGGTTTTGGTATTAGGGTGATGGTGGCCTCATAGAATGAGTTGGAAGTTTACCTTTCTCTGCAATTTTCTGGACGAGTTTGAGTAGGATAGGTGTTAGCTCTTCTCTAAATTTTTGGTAGAATTCTGCTGTGAAGCCGTCTGGTCCTGGGCTTTTGTTTTTTGGAAGATTTCTGATTATAGCTTCAATTTCCATGCTTTTGATGGGTCTGTTAAGATTTTCTATTTCTTTCTGATTTAGTTTTGGAATAAGTTCTGGATATTCTTATCCAGTAATATAAGAGTGAGTGAGTGACTGACTGACTGTGTGTGTGTGTGATTGTTTTCAAAAAGGAAGAGAGGTCTCAAAGCACAGGCTCAAGACAAAACTCATTTGTTTTATTCATTTGAGAAGGCCTCAGAAAACATTCATACTTATCTTCCCCATTGTCTTGGTGTGGAAATTTACATTTTAAATTAAATTTCCACTAGACAATTTACATTTTAAATAAAGTTTTATATTGTATTATCTAGGATTTCTCCAGTAATAAGCTAAGGACAGGAATTGTTTTCGTGAAATGGCAAAAAATATCTACTAATTAAAACTGACAGCTTGGTAGATGAGATGCTGCCCAACGTCAACACTCATTACTTCCTCTGCTTTGGCTCCTTTCTCTGTGATCAGGAACTTTCAATTGCAGAGAACTTGGCAAAGAAATATTAACTTTATCTACAATGCACCAAATTTAGCTCTTGGTGCATTTTTAGCTTTTATCCAGCTGTGATGAAACCTGAAGATTTTAGAATTTTTTTAATCATCAGAAACTTTACCTCTAATTAGTAGCTATACTCTTTTTTACGTTTTATTTGCTTGTGGTGTTTGAGTTTTGCACAGGAAAGAGAAAGAAGAGCTTACAGCTTTGTTTCTATAAGTAAGACAATTTTATCACACTTATGTTCTATTATATTATACCCTTCCTTATTAGTAATATTATTCTCTTATTATTTTTATTCCCTTCATTTTATTCAGAAAGTTTCAAAAATAGACAAGTATTTGACATTAATATTAATATTAATCTGTTTCACTTTATTTTGGTGTGGGGTGGCATGTCATCTTGGAGGTTGGTAGAACTTAGTACTTAGGGAGATTTAGGTATGTAAAGAAAACTTCAAGTAGATTAACATTAAAGTATCTCGTTGGCAATTCCAATTCCAATTCCAGTCAATAACATTTATTTTTAAGATAATAATGTATGTGTGTGTGTTCACCACTGCTGGAGTAGAAAAATTTTCCTCAACACTTATCAGTTCTTCTGGCTGATCTATAACTTGAAACTGAGCAAGAGGAGAAAATCCAATTTAATTTGTACATATGGGGACTCCAAAGATATGAAATTCAGGTGAAGTAGCTCAGTTGTGTCCAACTCTTTGCAACCCTATGGGCTATAGCCTGCCAGTTTCCTCCATCCATGTGATTTTCCAGGTAAGAATACTGAAGTCAGTTGCCATTTCCTTCTCCAGGGGCTCTTCCTCACCCAGGGATCGAACTCAGGTATCCCACTTTTCAGGCAGACTCCGGAGGCCACCAGGGAATCCCAGCATGAAACTCAGAAAAGTAACCAAATCAGGCAGCCTTTGTATCTTTTAGGTAGAGAAACAATACATTTGTGAAGAACTCACAAGAGGAGGGAACATTCACCTGAAAGATATAAGTAGAGTTTGTTTACACAGCTTCTCAACCTGGAAGTCCCGGTCTCTACCTCCTGCCACGGGAAAGATTTGTTTTCCTATAGAAATCTCCATATAGGAGATTTATTTTCTGCTTTCAGCAGGACAAAGGAGGATGAGATTGCCCTTCTTTCACTGGCCATTCCTTAAGAAATGTTAGTTGAAAATGATCAATATGCCACTTTGGCATATTTTGCCACAACCAGCCCTGAGCCTCATCACCACAGATATTTTGGAAAATTATGTCATATGACAATGAAATCAGCAATTGCTTGTACTCACATCATCCGGGTCACCCATCAGAAATACCCAACATTGACCTTTTGGCATATATGCCATCCTGTCTTTTTATTCTGGTTCTTTTCTCTGCATAAAACAATATTTTATCCCGTGCTTTAAACTCAATATTATAGCATTTAAACTAATAAAGACAGGTTGAAAGTGCTGTGGAAACAATTTCCAAATCCCAGTGACTGACAATAAATCTTTATTTCTCATGCTAGATCCACCACACTGGGCAGCAGAGGATCTTCTCCAAAGGTATCTCCAGGACATGGGCTGAAGGAAGTTTTCATCATCTTAGCTGTGCCATCTGGAACATGTGGTCACAGCAGCTGTCATCACAAGGAGTAAAGGAATTGACATCATTCAAAAGCTTCCCACTACCCCAGTCTGGAAGTGAACACATCGTTCCAGCTAATATGTAAATGTCACATGGCCCCTGGGAGGAAGTGAAAAATCTGGAACAACACATCTGATATTTGGTGAACAAGACTAATTTTTGTCACAGGCATTTTCTAATGTCAATGAATGAACATATGATCTTTAGTGCTCAAGGTATGCCATTGTTGATCTAAAATTAAGTTTAAATTTATAATGTAACACTTACCATTTGTATCTAATGTGGAAACATAAACAAAGTACCACCAGGAAGCACTTCATGCCTCTAGTGAAGCACAAACCTGAGGCTGTCTACTGAAGTAAGGTCACATATTTCATTGTAATACAAGGATTTGTTTGAAGGGAGGGTTAGTTTTCTACTGATGTGCAACAAATCCTTGCAAGTTTAATGGCTTAAAGCAGCACATATTTATTATTTCTTAAGTTTCACTGGGTCAGGGATCTGAGTCCCCTTAGCTAGTTCTCTGCTGTAGTTTCTCCCCAAAGTTAAGGAGTTATCAGGGCTGCATTCTCATCTGGGCACTGCTGGAAAAGATCCACCTCCAGGCTTCTGCAGATGGTTAGCACAGTTCATAGCTATGTAGCTATTGGACTGAGGCCCCTAGGCATTCTGCTGTCTGTTTTCTGTTTTCTAGAAACCACTCTCCATTCTCTCCACAGGACCTGAGTACACAGCAGCTTACTTTATTCAAGCCAGCAAGTGAAGTCTCTTTATCCAGTCTGCTAAGAGGAAGTCTTATGTAATATAAGTCAATCCAGGAAATGACATCCCATCACCTTTGCTATATTCTATTGGTTAGAAAGCAAGTCACAGGACCCACCCACATTCAAGTAGAGGAGACAGAACTGATAGAATCAAAAAATGTGCTTCACTGGTTCTTTGAGAAGATAAATAAAATTGACAAACCATTAGCCAGACTCATCAAGAAACAAAGGGAGAAGAACCAAATCAACAGAATTAGAAATGAAAA
>ML660197.1:33510836-33667712 GCA_007570785.1 Antilocapra americana
ATAGAATAGACTTGTGGACTTTGTGGATGAGGGTAAGGGTGGGATGATATGGGAGAAGGGCATTGAAGCATGTTAATTGTCATGTGTCTAATCAATCGCCAGCCCAGGATTGATGCTCGGGACTGGTGCAGCGAGATTTCCTGGGGGGGGGGGGGGGAGGGAGGAGGGAGGGGGGTTCCGGAGGGGAAGCATATGTAAACCCATGGTGATATCATGACAATGTATGGCAAAAACAATAAAAAAAATAAAATAAAATAAAAAAACAAAAGATGAGAGAAAAAAATAAATAAATAAAACTGGATTATCTTACAACAAAACAAAACAAAAAATGTGCTTCATGCTCCCATGGAAAGTGAATGAACACATAGGTAAGGTAATTATTTTCTCTTCTAGATAACACAACCCAAGTCTTGTTTCTTATCATACTTTACCCATCTGAATGTCTCTGTGTACAGTTTTTCTTGCTCTAGTTGCATACAATGACTCAGAAGCTTAACAGTGCCAGATGGAATGTGCTCCCTTACCAGCTGCTGTTGTACTGTTGTGACAATACCAAACACCAGCTGTACTGTGAGAAACCATTTCTCTCTATGCGAGATAGACTTCATTTATAGTTTGAACATGTCCAAACCCAATTAGCCACCCCTTCCAAAAAAAACCTAATGTTTGAGAAGACCAGCTTACATAGAGTTCTGAAAGTTGCAATTTTAAAAGGATGAAAATTCTTACCTTGTGTGCACACTGTACATAATCAACCTTTCTATTCAAATGTGTGTTTGATCACTGAAAAGAGATTTAGCTTCTCTTCATCAAGCTGTGGTTGAGAAGACTACCCTGTGTTGGGAAATCATTTGATTTCATCAGAAGGCTCTCTGTTCTGTCTACCACCAGTGTAGCCTCAGTATCTAAAAGGTCAATAAATGTTTCTGTGACCTGTGAATGTGATGTAATGAAATCCTTTCCAGGATTCTGAAGAGCACATTCAGTGCTACTATGTTTAAACATAATTGTGAATAATCAGAAGAGTTCATTCTTATCATGAGGAATTTAAAATAATCAAAAATCAGGGAAAAAAACCACTCAGAGAAAGAATTTTGCAATGATATAAAAAGGGGAAATTAATATTTTACTCTTACTACCATATTACTCTGATAGCTTGGTTACAATACTGTATAAGGCCATGAAGGTAACTCACATCTTTTCAAAATTGCCCCTAATTCATTGCCTTCCAGAATTGAAAGTCTTTAATCTGCAAAATGATAAGGAAAAAAATTTTTCTATAGTGTGTAGCTATAGGATGACTTTATTTTTGCTTTTGGTTTTCTTTAATGTTTTTAACTTTCACTTTGAAAAGCTTCAGATGCAAAGAGTTAAACAAATAATAAAAAGAATTTCTGTATCCCTTCCATCGAGATTACTCATATATCAACATCTTATATAATCATAGCATAATTATCAAAATGATATCATAATTATCAAAATAATGTTAGCTGATCTAGAGACTTCATTCAAAGTTTTCCAATAGTCCCACTAGCGTGCTATTTCCTATCTAAGATCTAATCACGGTCCATTTTTATGTGTCACATCTCATTTCTCTATTTTAATCCAGAACAATTCCTTAGCCTTTCCTTATCTTTCATGATATGTCTTTCATATTCATATTTGAAGGATACTAGTCCAGAAAGAATGACATGATGGAGCCAAAGCAAAAACAACACCCAGTTGTGGATGTGACTGGTATTGAAAGCAAGGTCCGATGCTATAAAGAGCAATATTACATAGGAACCTGCAATGTTAGGTCCACGAATCAAGGCAAATTGGAAGTGATCAAATAGAAGATGGCAAGAGTAAACATTGACATGTTAGGAATCACCAAACTAAAATGGACTGGAATGGGTGAATTTAACTCAGATGACCATTATATCTACTACTATGGGCAGGAATCCCTTACAAGAAATCATAACCAACAAAATAATCTGAAATGCAATACTTGGGTGCAAACTCAAACACAACAGAATAATCTCTGTTCATTTCCAAGGCAAACCATTCAATATCACAGTAATCCAAGTCTATGCCCCAACCAGTAACAGTGAAGAAGCTGAAGCTGAATGGTTTTATGAAGACCTATGAGACCTTCTAGAACTAACACCCAAAAAAGATTTCCTTTTCATTATAGGGAACTAGAATGCAAAAGTAGGAAGTCAAGAAGCACTTGGAGTATCAGGCAAATTTGGCCTTGGAGTACAGAATGAAGTAAGGTAAAGGATAATAGAGTTTTGCCTAGAGAACATACTGGTCATAGCAAACACCCTCTTCCAACAAGACAAGAGAAGAATACACATGGACATCACCAGATGGCCAACATCAAAATCAGATTGATTATATTCCTTGCAGCCAAAGATGGAGAAGTTCGAGACAGTCAGCAAAAACAAGACTGGGAGCAGACTTTGGCTGAGATCATTGTACAGGAGACAGGGATCAAGACCATCCACAAGAAAAAAAAAATGCAAAAAAGCAAAACGGCTGTCTGAGGAGGCCTTAGAAATAGCTGTGAAAAGAAGAGAATCGAAGAGCAAAGGAGAAAAGTAAAGATATACCCATTCAAATGCAGAGTTCCAAAGAATAGAATAGCAAGGAGAGATGAGAAAGCCTTCCTCGGTGATCAGTGCAAAGAAATAGAGGGAAAAAATAGAAAGGGAAAGACTAGAGATCTCTTCAAGAGAATTAGGGATACCAAGGGAATATTTCATGAAAAGATGGTCTCAATAAAGGACAGAAATGGTATGGACCTAACAGAAGCAGAGATATTAAGAAGCGGTGGCAAGAGTACACAGAAGAACTGTACAAAAAAGATCTTCACAACTCTGATAATCACAATAGTGTGATCACTCACCTAGAGCCTGACATCCTGGAAGGTGAACTCAAGTGGGCCTTAGGAAGCATCACTACGAACAAAGCTAAATGGGGGTGATGGAATTCCAGTTGACCTATTCCAAATCCTCAAAGATGATGCTATGAAAGTGCTGCACTCAATATGCCAGCAAATTTGGAAAACTCATCATTGGCCACAGGACAGGAAAAGGTCAGTTTTCATTCCAATCCCAAAGAAAGGCAATGCCAAAGAATGCTCAAACTACCGCACAATTGCACTCATCTCACACGCTAAAGTAATGCTCAAAATTCTCCAAGCCAGGCTTCAACAATACATGAACCGTGAACTTCCAGATGTTCAAGCTGCTTTTAGAAAAGGCAGAGGAACCAGAGATCAAATTGCGAACATCCATTGGATCATCAAAAAAGCAAGAGAGTTCCAGAAAACCATCTACTTCTGCTTTATCGACTATGCCAAAGCCTTTGACTGTGTAGATTATCACAAACTGTGGAAAATTCTTTAAGAGATGGGAATACCAGACCACCCAACTTCCCTCCTGAGAAACCTGTAGGCAGGTTAGGAAGCAACAGTTAAAAATGAACATGGAACAACAGACTGGTTCCAAATGGGAAAAGGAGTACATCAAGGCTGTATATCGTCACCCTGCTTGCTTAACTTATATGCAGAGTACATCATGTGAAATGCCAGGCTGGATGAAGCACAAGCTAGAATCAAGATTTCTGGGAGAAATATCAATATGCAGATATGCAGATGACACCACCCTTATGGCAGAAAGTGAAGAAGAACAAAAGAATCTCTTGATGAAAGTTAAAGAGGAAAGTGAAAAAGTTGGATTAAAACTCAACATTCAGAAAACAAAGATCATGTCATCTGGTACCATTACTTCATGGCAAATATGTGGGAAAACAATGGAAACAGTGAGAAACTTTATTTTGTGGGGCTCCAAAATCACTGCAGATAGTGACTGCAGCCATGAAATTAAATGACACTTGCTCCTTGGAAGAAAAGTTATGGCTAACCTAGACAGAAAATTAAAAAGCAGAGACATTACTTTGCCAACAAAGGTCTGTCTAGTCGAAGGTATGGTTTTTCCAGTAGTCATGTATGGATGTGAGAGTTAGACTATAAAGAAAGCTGAGCACCGAAGAATTGGTGCTTTTGAACTGTGATGTTGGAGGAGACTCTTGAGAGTTCCTTGGACTGCAAGGAGATCCAACCAGTCCATCCTAAAGGAAATCAGTCCTAAATATTCATTGGAAGGATTGATGCTGAAGCTGAAACTCCAATACTTTGGCCACCTGATGCAAAGAACTGACTCATTTGAAAAGACCCTGATGCTGGGAAAGATTGAAGGCAGGAGGAGAAGGGAATGACAAAGGATGAGATGGTTGGATGGCATCGCCGACTCAATGGACATGAGTCTGAGTAAACCCTGGGAGTTGGTGATGGACAGGGAGGCCTGGTGTGCTGCAATCCATGGGTTGCAAAGAGTCAGACACTACTAGTGACTAAACTGAACTGAAATATGCATATTGTGATCATGAGCCAAATATGAAACAGCAAAAATGAAATTATTTTAGTTTATCTTCATCCTGTTTATGTAACTCTAGAATCATCTGTTTTGTGCCATAAATGAAGTCTTTTAAAGACAAATGGATACTATCCCATCAGCATGTGCAAAAGGGGTTAGCCATTCAATTTTTTGAGGCTCTTCATCTACTCATTACACTATATTTGCCTTCAACCTCATTATAGCTAATTATCCATAGCTAGTAAACATCAACATCAGATCTTAGCTGGAAATCATGACCTTTGGTCTGGCAGCGCTGTTCAGTTGGAAAGTACTGCTCCAATTTCCCAGACATTCGGAAAAGATTATATCTTCCTGCTGTCTCACATACACTGGCTGTAATGGCCTCTTTAATTGCTGTCCCACCACTCTGATGAGCAGATTCCTTCTGCAAGAGCTATGCAGAGTTACAGGATAAAAGCTGGCATAGAACTTTATCTTCCACAATTATGATAGAAGCCTAATTATTCTTCCATTAATCACAAGTGATTCCTGATTTTGAATCTAAAGCATGTCCATTTATTATTTGGTTGCCATGCAGAATTATTGTACAAATTAGACTGTACATCCTGCTCTTGTGATCTCAATGAAGCCATAATATTTACTGCAAAGTTATTTTGCCAGAGAAGCAGTGAGTAGCAGAGATAATAGCTCCCTCTAGCTAGTTGTAGGCACTAATGAGACTGGCCCTCTATTTTCTTCTGCTGGGAAAGAAACTTAACACTGTTTGCCTTCTTTATGTCTTTGATACTGATGGTGTGATCTAGGGACTCAGCATTATTGGCATCAATTTGGGTCCCCATGCAGATGTGCTGAATCAGATTCTGCATGTGTGTAACTAAATCTCCAGGTGATTCTCATGCACATTAATGACTGAGAAGCAGTGCTTATAATCACTACGATTATACTTGTTAATAACATGGCAATTTTTTCCCAATAGAATCAAGATCCCTAAAGATGAGAAGAGTACACCAAAGAGACTAGCTTCTTCAAAGGCTAAACTCTGAAGCTATTCAAGGTCTATTCAGCTTTGTTCTTGCTTCCCAGGATTAGGGAAAAGGAGCAGCATCACCTAAGGCAGGTAAAGAAGGGGATTTTCCATAAATCCTACTACAACTATCTCTCTCCATATAATATCTTGCCTTGGTGTTGGCCCTACAGCATTTTAGGAATAGATTCCTACACCACCAAGGTTTCACAGGCATTTGCAGAGACTACTTGGGGAGGAAGAGTCTTGAGCTCTCGAGTCA
This sequence comes from Antilocapra americana, assembly GCA_007570785.1. Classification (NCBI taxonomy): domain Eukaryota; kingdom Metazoa; phylum Chordata; class Mammalia; order Artiodactyla; family Antilocapridae; genus Antilocapra; species Antilocapra americana. The sequence continues at coordinate 33,516,550 of ML660197.1, forward strand.
ATTTGATTAGGCAGGGTCTGGAGGATCTGGAAAGGATGGGGTGACTCACAGATATCTCTCCCTTAGAAAGGATGGATGTCACAGAGCTGGATAACTGGAAGCATACATGTACACTAATATTTTTCCTTCCCAGGTGGCTTAGTGGTAAAGAATCCGCTTGCCAATGCAAGATACACAGGAGACTTGGGTTAAATCCCTGAGTCGGGAAGATACCCTGGAGGAGGAAATGGCAACCCACTCCATTATTCTTACCTGAAAAATCCAATGGACAGAGGAGCATGGTGGTCTACAGTCCACGAGGTCTCAAAGAGTCAGACACAACTGAGCTCACATGCATACCATGCCAACTAAGGAAAATAGAGGGAGGAAACCTATAATCCCTCCCCATCTCATTTTCCATTGTAAACTCACTATAATAGTCAAGTATTTCTTGGCTTGGCTGCTCTCTCTGAAGGTGTGTAAGACAAACTGGGGTATTTGCTTCCCTGTAAAGCCTACTCTTCGCCACCCCATCAGGATTCCTTCCACTTCAAGACTCAGTTCAGTTCAGTCACTCAGTTGTGTTCGACAATTTGCGACCCCAAGAATCACAGCACACCAGGTCTCCCTGTCCACACCAACTCCCAGAGTTTACCCAAACTAGATCTCTCCATTACTTCCCTCTATCCCCCATTAAATCTACTCTGAACTTCCATATTCCATTAGTGAATACATGTCTTATAAGTACCAGTGCTTTAAGAAAATGTTGAGCTTTAGCATCAGAATCATCTGGAAGACTTGTTAAAACACAGCTTGCTGGACCCCATGCCCAGAGTTTCTGATTCAGCAGATCATAAATGGGGCCCAAAGTTTCATATTTCTAAAAAGTTTCTAGTTTATGCTGATGCTTCTAGTCTGGGCACCATTACTCTCAAAATGGAATTCCAAGTATTGGCAGTGGGATGAGAAACTTGGGAGGAGCTGGTGCCATGCTGATCTATCTTCTATGGACCATGGTCTGCTGCTGCCAATTGCAACACTTTTGAACACAAACAGCTGAAGGTGGCTTCCTGCATTGAGTAGTTCATGGGGAAGGCTGCCATGCCAATTGACTTCCCAGATGTCTCAATGGTAAAGATTCTGCTTGCCAGTGCAAGAGATACAGGATACTTGGGTTCAATCCCTGAATCAGGAAGATCCCCTGGAGAAGGAAATGGCAACCCACTCCATTATTCTTATCTGGAAAATCCCATAGACAGAGGAGCCTGGTGGTCTACAGTCCATGGGGTCACAAAGATCAGACCCGACTGAGCACACATACATGCCATACCAATTGAGGAAAATAGAGTTGAAACATCCCTGTTTGTGTATTATCCACTTGATCCTAGAGATTCATACATTAATCAACTATCACAGAAAATTGGAGGTTTTTTCCTTTCAAAGTTGATAATAAGATCGTATCTTTTGTTAGCAAAGAGAATAAGGAGAACTGATTCATTGTGCCATCTAAAAATACATACATTGAACTGTTCTATATCCATTAAGTATTTGTCAAGTTTCTTTGCATTTCTATTTCTTTGTGTGGCTTCTCATTTTTACAGGTGAAGCAGAGACCAAATTGTGGTTAGAAATACTGCTCTAAATGTAAGATGATGAGACTGGATCATAATCTCAGTTCTTTTACATCAACATGAGATGTGTGATAAAGAACTAAAGGTGCTGCTCTGGGCAGAGAACATACCAAAGTTTCTAGAAAAAAGGAAATGATGAAAGTGTCTACTATAAGAAAGAAAATTATAAAAATACAAGAGCTTTGCCTTTAGACTTAATCATTTATGGAAGTAACTTACATGTGTGCAGGGAAAAGTCTTAAATACTTTTTAGATATTCTAAGTTAATTCAAGCTATTTGAGCTACAATCAGATATTTGGAGTATTTTAACATTGGGTCTGCATAGCTTAGATAGTTCATGTGAGTTTCTGGTCCAGTAGCATATTAATAACTCTGTTTTATCTCATCATAGGTAATAAATGCATTTGTGCTCAGTCCTCTCCAACTCTTTGCAACCCCAGGACTGTAGCCTGCCAGTCTCCTCTATCCATGGCATTTTCCAGGTAAGATACTGGTGTATATTGACATTTCCTTCTCCAGGGGATCTTCTCAACCCAGGGATTGAACTCGTATCCCCTGCATCTCCTGTATTGCCAGGCAGACTCTTTACCCCTTGAGCCAATCATTCTATTTCTGCTTTTGTGAAATGTCATGAATTCCTGCCTCTGTTAGTCAGAATAGACTATACATGCTGCAATAACAACTAAACCACAAACAATCAGTATACAACGAAAAGTTCTATTGCTCGTCCACATCATAACCTGATGTTGGCTAGTTAGTCCTCTTGAGTCATTTATTCCCAGTGTTTATTCACCAGGTGGCTTCCTTCTTACAACTTTATGTCTTGAAATACTTCTAATCCAGCCATCTGAACAAGAGAGAAAGAGCAAGACTGTAGGAGACAGGAAGAATAAAAGAAAAGCAGGCCCCAGCAAGGGCGACAGAAGAAATTTATAATTAGTGATAAACTGGATGCTATAAGGCATGAGACTCTTGGAACAAGTCCAGAGGGAACAGTTCATAGTCTTGAAAACAAGATAGGATCCTGGGATCGGAAAATAGACCCCAGACTGTTTCTCAACTGGCATATCAGAGTCACATGCTTTACATATCTGGTGGAAAATCGATAGATAAGAATATTAGTCTTAGTTACTGATTTGTTATTGATTACTGCTTCTTAGCTACTTAATGGTTAATGATCATTTTGTTCTTTGGCCTTGAAGGCCACATGAGTTATAGTTTAACTCCCCGCATATTCTTTCCTTCACGGCTGAAAGTATAATAAAGCTGGCCTGTATTCAGTTTCTGCACCTTCACCTTGGAGCAGTGTTGGTCCCCTGATCCTCGCTTTTCACTGAATTCTTGTGTCTTGTTTCTCATTCTCTCACTGTATCATGCTTTTGGAAACTCTGCTTGTGTCAAGCCAGTCTTGACACAAGACGACCTATATGCTCTTTTATTTCTCAGATCACTTCAATCCCATTGGTGAGAATGATTCTCACCCTGAAATGTGGAGGAGCACAGGAATATTCTCCAAGAACTAAGACTCAATATTTCTTGGACTGTACTCCACAGGCCTACAGGCCTCATGTTTGCCAGCTTCAAGACCAAAGAAGGAGCCCAAAGTCAGAGACACAGACATCAGTAGTTTAATGGATGGGAGAGCTTACATGTCTGAATCAAGGTTCTAGAGCCCACCCTGCTATGTGCAGTGTAGGCAGGCAGGACATGGTGGCAGTCTTCAATCCTGGGGGTCAGGGGAGGTTACCAGTTATAGGGGGATTTGCATCAAGTGGGCTTATTAGTTACCAAGGAAACTGGCAGAGGGACACACCCCTCACCGCCCCCTTACATAAAAACTATCACCAGTTGCGGCCTGGAGCAAGTACACATTTGGTGTTCATAACCAACAGAAGTCTAAACACTTCTGCCCTCTATGTCCTGATACCATAATCACCAAGGAAAATACTAATACAACACAACAGTTAACATAACCAGATTAAGTCCATGATGGAGTCATTCATGACAAGCCCCAGCATGAGCTAGGGTTTCTGTGCTGGCTCTCCCAGAAAAGGGAGTCTCAGGTCAACCAGTCAGCACTTACTCACATAGTACTAGTTACCTGACCCTACTCCAGGTCTTCTCTTGATCCACAGAAGAAAAGTAAACCTGTTTTAATCAATCAGCAAATGCCCAGTATTACTTCTTTGTTCTTGCTTAGTAAGAGTAGTGTTAGTCACTCAGTCATGTCCGACTCTTCAAGATCCCATGAATTGTAGCCTGCCAGGACTCTCTGTCCATGGAATTCTCTAGGCAAGAATACTGGCATGAATAGCCCTTCCCTTCTCCAGGGGATCTTCCCAATCGAGGGATCCAACCCAAGTCTCCTGCATTGCAGGCAGGTTCTTTACTGTCTGAGCTACCAGCAGTACTTGCTTATGCTAGCCTATTAAAATCTCTTACCTTGTACTGATCTTTGGAACTTCTTTCTATCTGCTAGATTGGATGTTCAATTCATGAATCACTGAATAAAGCCAATAAGATTTTAAAATTTACTTATATGTATTTTGTCCTGTAACACAGATGAACTCTGCTTGGAATAACATTTTGCTTACAAAGAGACAGGGCAAGATCAGCTTCAGCAACAGGTATCAACTTCCTGTAACCAGTGGGTTCCTCTGGATGCTGATGAAGGAGAACTGGCCTGCACACCTCCCCTCTTATGTTGCACAATGAAGTATCCCACCCCCGTCCCAGAGTGGGTGGATATAGTAGTGGGGGTGCCCAGATGCCCTATAACACATGTTTAAGTAGAACAGAGAAACACACAATGAGCCTAAAACAGGGAAAGAGATTCCCACACAAGGTGATAAGCACAGCACAGGCTGTGAGGACGCTTTATTTCTTGGTAAGGAAGTATTTCAGCCCCAACACCCACTCTTATGTGGCCTACTGGGAGTCAAAAGGCTGTGTATATGAGCCTTCATTGGCATAAATGATAACTAGCCTTCCAGTAGGAGGACTTGGCAGCACCACTCGTTTACACATAGCTCATGTTAAATTCACCTGCTAACTGTAGTGGCCATTTGTGTTCACTACTTGCCTTTATCAAAAGGAAAAGTTCCCTCTGAAAGGCAGGTAGTTACAATTTGGAAGCAGCTTTCTCAATTAAACATCCCTGTAGATGGGCAGGTAGGGGTTCTATCTTTCTTGATAACTACATTTGAAAGCGATGGTCCCCAGTCCTTGAAAGACATTTCTTGTTTGTAAAACTGGCAAAGGTCTTTTTAGCCTTTAGAAAAAAGAAAATATATATATATATATATATATCAAAGGAATGAAGAAATTGTTAGGTAGTTAGAATAGGAAAAAGGACTCCAGAATGGCAATGGCTAAAAGACAAAGAAGGCACAAGCCTGTGAAAATAGAAAAAAGGAAGGTCTGAGAACTGAAATGAAAACCTCAGGTAAAACAAACAGCCATCCCAGCTAGCCAGTTTACATAGGGCAGGCTCAGAGGGAGGAGAAAGAAGATAAAAAGAGGACATGGAAGCAACCTAGAAGTCCATCAACAGACGAATGGATAAGAAAGCTGTGGTACATATAAACAATGGAATATTACTCAGCCATTAAAAAGAATTCATTTGAATCAGTTCTACTCAGGTGGATGGAACTGGAGCCTATTATCCAGAGTGAAGTAAGCCAGAAGGAAAAACAAAAATACAGTATACTAATGCATATATATGGAATTTAGAAAGATGCTAACGAGAACCCTGTATGTGAGACAGCAAAAGAAACAAAGATGTATAGAACAGTTTTGTGGATTCTGTGGAAGAGGGCAAGGGTGGGATGATATTGGAGAACGGCATTGAAACATGTCAATTATCATATGTGAAATCAATCACCAGCCCAGGTTTGATGCTCAGGGCTGGTATACCAGGATGACCCAGAGAGAGGGAATCAGGAGGGAGGAGGGAGGCGGGTTCTGGAAGGGGAACATATGTATACCCATGGCAGATTCATGTCAATGTATGGCAAAACCAACAAATAAAGTAAAGAAAATTTTAAAAAATAAACAAATAAAACAAAAAAAGAAAAATAGAGGAGCCAAAATTGAGCCAAGGGCTTCTCTTCTCTTCAGGTGTTTTGGGTCAGCCAGCCCTCACACCTCGAGAATGTATAATTTCCTTTGCTTGCTGATAAAACTGAGCTATAACACTAGTCCATCCGTCACTTCAAATTTTGCTGCATCAAGATGGAACCGAGGAAATTACATCATACCCTGACAAAAGGATGCATGCATAGATTTTCTAAAGTAAATACTCTAAGTAAAGGGAAGGGGGAAAAACTCTTTCTCTTTGTATTTCAGGGAAAATTCCATTTTTTCCTTTTTAGAGTTGCACAGGAGACAGGAATCATGACCATCCACAAGAAAAAGAAATGCAAAAAAGCAAAATGGCTGTCTGAGGAGGTCTTACATTTGTATATGTAAGAGAAAAGAAGAGAAACTGAGCTGAGAAAAGAAGAGAACCTAAAAGCAAAGAAAATGAAAGATATACCCTTTGGAATGCAGAGTTCCAAAGAATGGCAAGGAGAGATAAGAAAGCCTTTCTCAGTGATCAATGCAAAGAAATAGAGGAAAACAATAGAATGGGAAAGACTAGAGATCTCTCCAAGAAAATTAGAGATACCAAGGAAACATTTCATGTAAAGATGGGCTCGATAAAGGACAGAAATGGTATGGACCTAACAGAAGCAGAAGATATTAAGAAGAGGTCGCAAGAATACACAGAAGAACTGTACAAAAAGGATCTTCACGACTCAGATAATCATGATGCCATGATCACTCAAACTCACCTAGAGCCAGACATCCTGGAATGTGAAGTCAAGTGGGCCTTAGGAAGCATCACTATGAACAAAGCTAGTGGAGGAGATGGAATTCCAGTTGAGCTATTTCAAATCCTAAAAGATGACATTGTGAAAGTTCTGCACTCAATATGCCAGCAAATTGGGAAAACTCAGTAATGGTCACAGGACTGGAAAAGATCAGTTTTCATTCCAATCCCAAAGAAAGGAAATGCCAAAGAATGTTCAAACTGCTGCACAATGGCATTCATCTCACACACTAGTAAAATAATTCTCAAAATTCTCCAAGCCAGGCTTCAGCAATGTGTGAACTTCTAGATGTTCAAGCTGCTTTTAGAAAAGGCAGAGGAACCAGAGATCAAATTGCCAATATCTGCAAAAGCAAGAGAGTTTCAGAAAAACATCTATTTTTGCTTTATTGACTATACCAAAGCCTTTGACTGTGTGGATCACAATAATCTCCTTCAGAATTTTCCACAGTTTATTTCCTCAACTGGAATTCCATCTCCTCCACTAGCTTTGTTCATAGTGATGCTTCCTAAGGCCCACTTGACTTCACATTCCAGGATGTCTGGCTCTAGGTGAGTGATCATGGCATCGTGATTATCTGAGTCGTGAAGATCCTTTTTGTACAGTTCTTCTGTGGATTCTTGCCACTTCTTCTTAATATCTTCTGCTTCTGTCAGGTCCATACCATTTCTGTCCTTTATGGAGCCCATCTTTGCATGAAATGTTTCCTTGATATCTCTAAATTTCTTGAAGAGCACTCTAGCCTTTCCCATTCTATTGTTTTCCTCTATTTCTTTGCATTGATTGCTGAGGAAGACTTTCCTATCTCTCCTTGCTATTCTTTGGAACTCTGCATTCAAATGGGAATATCTTTCCTATTCTCCTTTGCTTTTTGCTTCTCTTTTCACAGCTATTTGTAAGGCCTCCTCAGACAGCCATTTTGCTTTTTTGCATTTCTTTTTCTTGGGGATGGTCTTAATACTTGTCTCCCGTACAATGTCACGAACCTCCATCCATAGTTCATCAGGCACCCTGTCTATCAGATCTAGTCCCTTAAATCTATTTGTCACTTCCACTGTATAATCATAAGGGATTTGATTTAGGTCATACCCGAATGGTCTAGTGGTTTTCCCTACTTTCATCAATTTAAGCCTGAATTTGGCAATAAGGAGTTTATGATCCAAACCACAGTCAACTCCCAGTCTTGTTTCTGCTGCCTGTATAGATCTTCTCCATCTTTGGCTGCAAAGAATATAATCAATCTGATTTCAGTGTTGGCCATCTGGTGATGTCCATGTGTAGAGTCTTCTCTTGTATTGCTTGAAGAGGGTGTTTGCTATGACCAATGTGTTCTCTTGGCAAAGCTTTCTTAGCCTTTGCCCTGCTGCATTCTGTACTCCAAGGCTAATTTTGCCTGTTACTTCAGGTGTTTCTTGACTTCCTATTTTTACATTCCAGTCCCCTATAATGGAAAGGACATCTTTTTTGGGTGTTAGTTCTAAAAGATCTTGTAGGTCTTCATAGAACCATTCAACTTCAGCTTCTAGTCCCATCACTTCATGGCAAATAGGTGAGGAAACAGTAGAATCAGTGGCTGACTTTATTTTTCTGGGCTCCAAAATCACTGCAGATGGTGATTGCAGCCATGAAACTAAAAGACACTCCTTGGAAGGAAAGTTATGACCAACTTAGACAGCATATCAAAAAGCATAGACATTACTTTGTCAAAAAAGGTCCATCTAGTCAAGGCTATGGTTTTTCTAGTAGTCACGAATGGATGTGAAAGTTGGACTGTGAGGAAAGCTGAGCACTGAGGAACTGATGCTTTTGAACTGTGGTGTTGGAGAAGACTCTTGAGAGTCCCTTGGACTGCAAGGAGATCCAACCAGTCCATCTTAAAGGCGATCAGTCCTGGGTGTTCACTGGAAGGACTGATGTTGAAGCTGAAACTCCAATACTTTGGCCACCTGATAAGAAGAGCTGACTCATTTGAATAGACCCTGATTCTGGGTAAGATTGAGGGCAAGAGGAAAAGGGAATGACAGAGGATGAGATGGTCAGATGGCATCACCGACTCAGTGAACATGGGCTTGGGTGAACTCCAGGAGTTGGTGATGGACAGGGAGGCCTGGTGTGCTGCAGTTCATGGGGTCACAAAGAGTCGGACACAACTGAGTGACTGAACTGAACTGAACCCATTGTGAAGACAATTTATTAGAGTAGGGAATAAAACAGGTAGTTATAATATCTCTCCAGGAAAACTAATTTGGTATTATAATTATGTGTAATAGAAAAAAGATGCTTTTGAATTTTTCAGACTTTCCCTCCAACATGTTTACCTTACCACACTGTCAAAACATTTGGTTCAGAAATGCTTATAAACAAAATAAGTCATCACTTTCAATTCACTTTGATTAATCTTGTTTTGAGATATTTGAAACAGCATTATGCTATTGATTAGGGTATACTGGATGATAATGACAAGAAAAGAGGTAAGAAAAGATGCTGATATATAACTCTCTACTAGCCTAGACCCTATTTCTTTATTTAGGCACAATTAGAGAAAAAACTTGATCTAAGCAAAACCAACTGATAGCATAGGAAATTTAACTGGGGTCTAAAATCATCATCTTTCAGAAAGAAAAAATCAAGTTTGTCTACCATGAGACCTAAAATGCTGCAGCTCTTCTTTCCTGGAACCTAGACACCAAATACTTGAATTAAAATGTTACTGGTCGTTTGGAGGGACAGCATGGTAAGGTGGCATGAGCCCAGAGCCCATTCTCAGGTCTACCACTTATGCACTGTGTCACCACAGACAGCTCACAGAACTTTACTGGACTCTTCTCATTTGCAAAATGGCAAGGATACCTGTCCTGAGATAGTTTAAGTGAAAGCACTCTGTCACCTAAACGAAGGATCGAAATTAGTTTCTAAATAGGGGACAGAATAATGGGAGGTGAACAGAAAACAGTAAGTTAAGTCTGATGAGAAGGCATTTTTCATTATAAATTATGTATTATAATGATAAAGAATTATAATTATAAAGCATTATAAAGGATAACTACCAAATAAGGACAAACATTCATAGGGACTCTTATATATCACAATGATGGCCCCAATTTATATCCACTCCTTTTGCCATATGATTTTGCAGCTCCTTTTAGGCTGTATTCTCCACTATGTGCATTTTGTCTGCTCTTGTGACTTTCTAAGACCAAAAGAATATAACAGAAGGACCTTATTCTCTAGGTAATGGAAAAGATATTGATGACATAATTTAAGAAAGTGATTTTGTCTACTCATATTTGACTATACTCATAACTATTGAGTCAATAAATTAAGTTATTGTTGGACTGTTATTCAAAAGCACAAAAATTCTAAAACTCTTGACTTCAATAATCTATTGTATTATACATAGTGAAATACAATAATTCCTTTCTCCAGACTCTGAATGACCCACTTCTCCTTTTTCTCTGAAGGAAAAAAAAGTATAGAGAACTATGAATCAAATTTCAAATGAAAGTGGAATAAGTTAGTGAAAAATCATCTCTTTGGCATAAAAACTCACTGATCTTGTAGGTATAAAATTCTCAAGAGTTAAAGTTGATATTAATGTCTTGAGATGTATAGCCTGGCTTCCCTTCTTAAAGAATAATAAGTAATAGCAGCATCTCTGCTTTGTTAGTAAATATTAAAAAAAAAAAAAAGGAAAGCAAATATACCAGAAAAGTCATTTCTAAAGACTGGTGAGAATGATAGCCTTACTTTTATTTCAAAACTGGCTCATTAACTAGTCACTACTGAACTTCCCTGTCTATACTCCATTGTGAATGAATGACCTGGACCAATGCCCTTTAAAAACCATTAACGATACTCCTAGTGGAAAGGTTCTACCTATAAAATTTCTTTTAAACAAGATATTCCTAAGTTTCTTCACATAAATAAACCTTGAATTTATGGATTCAGGGAGCATGTCCGATTGGAGAATGTAGTAGTCACGTAAGCTTTGTGATTAATGAAGTATAAAGTGAAGACTTTTATAATGACTCCTCTGACAAACAATGGTTCTATATACATTGCTCAAAATTTTTGAAACAAATACATATTAATGTAGAGAAAAGGGATATTTTGGGGAACTGAATCTGATTGTTCCAAATGCCTCTAGGGAAAATAAATTTCATCTGTGCCCCATTCTTGCCTGCATCTAGTTAACCATTTGTAAGGTTTGATGTTGGCTAGTTTCAAGTTTCATATGAATCTGCTTTGACTATTCAACATATTGTGCTAATACAAAAAACAATTTAAGAAATACAAAATAGTTAAATATAAGTTTCAATACTATTCAAGGTACCATGTAAACATGTAATTATTTAGATTCTCTTAGAATTCACCAGGAAATGGCTATACCTCTCCTATCTCTTTTAGGGATGTATCCAATGAAAAATTTATCTTTCCAATTTAATATAATTTTGACTTTATATATCATGAAAGTAATCAGTAACAAAAATCAAGGGAAAACATTCTACAATGTCACATTTGCCAGTGGGCTGATATAAATTGTGTTTTATCAACACAAAATTAAAATAACAGGTTTTTAAATTATTGCAGCTGGACAGCAAGTAATTAATGTCAATGTATAATTGCAATGCTATCTAATGCACACAATATCTGAAATAGTGAAGTGCTTTATTAGCAAGAGAAGTTAATGATAGCAATGGTAGAAATATTTTGATTTCAAAATCTTGGAGAAAACTGAAAACATAGGACATCTAATAATGAAATGCTAAGAAGATGCAGCTTTTGGGTATTTTGATTACTGATAACTTAACTTTTATGAAAAGCATAAGCATCTTAGTTCTTCAAAATATACTTTGCTTCAGAAAAAGATTGAGGGTAATACTAAAGAATCCCTAGATTGTTAATCAAGAGATGTAGGGATTTTAGTATCCCTTCTTGATGAAGGAGTTGTAGGATCCTGAACTTCAAGGCCAGCCACACTGAGAATGAGCTTTCAATCATAGCCATCTTAAGTTCTTTTCTATCAAAATAGGTTCTTTTTCTTCAAACAAATGGGGAGGCAGAATATGCATCACTGTTTTGCATCTTTAACTTTAAGTGTGAGCCAATGTAGTGCTCACTATATGGCTAACTGTCCAAAATCCATTAGATGATCTAATTAAACCCATAATGACACAAACTTCTCCCTTTCTACTGATAATATAGGTACATAATCCAATCAGGACTAAGGTGAAGAAAAGTCTGCAGGAGGTTTCTGAAAAATATTTCCTAACTCCTAGGGAGTAGTAGAGGGACTTCCCTGGTGGTCCAGTGAATAAGACTTCATCTTTCAATGCAGGGACTATGCATACCATCCCTGGTTGGGGAGTCCCAACCTCATGGCCAAAATCTCAAAACTTAAAACAGAAGCAATATTGTAACAAATTCAATAAAGACTTTAAGAATAATCCACATCAAAAAAATCTTTAAGAGAAAATGTAGAGAGTATTTCTTATTCTTTGCCTATTTTTCTATGACCAATTTTATATTTTTCTTATCAATTGTTGGATTTCTTACACATATTAGAGACATAAAACTAATTAGATATGACAGTTCTTTTGCTGTGATATGAATTAAAATATTTGTTTAATTTGTTTATGGTTGGTTTTGCATTGCAGTTTCTATAATAATCAATCTTTTCTTTGAAGCATCTGATTTTGTGCCAGAAAGACCTTTCTCACTCTGGTGTAATAAAAGAATTTTCTCATTAATTCTTAAAGTTCATAGCAATACAAGCTCACCTCAGGAAACAAGAAAAAAGTCAAATAAATAACCTTACATTACACCTAAAGCAACTAGAAAAGGAAGAAATGCAGAAGCCCAAGGGTAGTAGAAGGAAAGAAATCTTAAAGATCAGGGCAGAAATAAATGCAAAAGAAACAAAAGAGACCATAGCAAAAATTAACAAAGCCAAAAGCTGGTTCTTTGAGAAGATAAATAAAATTGACAAACCATTAGCCAGACTCATCCAGAAACAAAGGGAGAAGAACCAAATCAACAGAATTAGAAATGAAAATGGAGAGATCACAACAGAAAACACAGAAATACAAAGGATCATAAGAGACTATTATCAGCAACTACATGCAAATAAACTGGACAACCTGGATGAAATGGACAAATTCCTAGAAAAGTACAATTTTCCAAGACTAAACCAGGAAGAGATAGATAATATTAATAGACCCATCACAAGCACGGAAATTGAAACCGTAATCAGAAATCTTCCAAAAAACAAAAGCCCAGGACCAGATGGCTTCACAGCTGAATTCTACCAAAAATTCAGAGAAGAGCTAAAACCTATTCTACTCCAACTCTTCCAGAAAATTGCAGAGGAAGGTAAACTTCCAAACTCATTCTACGAGGCCACCATCACTCTAATTCCAAAACCCGACAAAGATGCCACAAAAAAAGAAAACTACAGGCCAATATCACTGATGAACATAGATGCAAAAATCCTTAACAAAATTCTAGCAAATAGAATCCAACAACACATCAAAAAGATCATACATCATGATCAAGTAGGCTTTATCCCAGGGATGCAAGGATTCTTCAATACTCGCATATCAATCAATGGAATACACCACATTAACAAATTGAAAAATAAAAACCACATGATTATCTCAATAGATACAGAGAAAGCCTTTGACAAAATTCAACATCCATTTATGATAAAAACCCTCCAAAAAGCAGGAAAAGAAGGAACATACCTCAACATAATAAAAGCTATATATGACAAACCCACAGCAAACATTATCCTGAATGGTGAAAAACTGAAAGCATTTCCCCTGAAGTCAGGAACAAGACAAGGGTGCCCACTCTCACCACTACTATTCAACATAGTTTTGGAAGTCTTGGCCACAGCAATCAGAGCAGATAAAGAAATTAAAGGGATCCAGATTGGAAAAGCAGAAGTAAAACTCTCTCTGTTTGCAGATGACATGATCCTCTACATAGAAAACCCTAAAGACTCTACGAGAAAATTACTAGAGCTAATCAGTGAATATAGTAAAGTTTCAGGATACAAAATCAACACACAGAAATCCCTGGCATTCCTATACACTAACAATGAGAAAACAGAAAGAGAAATTAAGGAAACAATTCCATTCACCATTGAAACAAAAAGAATAAAATACTTAGGAGTATTTCTACCTAAAGAATCAAAAGACTTGTATATAGAAAACTATAAAACACTGATGAAAGAAATCAAAGAGGACACAAATAGATGGAGAAATGTGCCGTGTTAGTGGATTGCAAGAATCAATATAGTGAAAATGAGTATACTACCCAAAGCAATCTATAGATTCAATGCAATTCCTATCAAGCTACCAGAGGTCTTTTTCAGAGAATTAGAACAAATAATTTCACAATTTGTTTGGAAATACAAAAAACATCGTATAGCCAAAGCAATCTTGAGAAAGAAGAATGGAGCTGGCGGAATCAACCTACCTGACTTTAGGCTATACTACAAATCCACAGTCATCAAGACAGTATGGTACTGGCACAAAGACAGAAATATAGATCAATGGAACAGAATAGAAAGCCCAGAGATAAATCCACGCATCTATGGACACCTTATCTTTGACAAAGGAGGCAAGAATATACAATGGAGAAAAGACAATCTCTTCAACAAGTGGTGCTGGGAAAACTGGACAGCCACTTGTAAAAGAATGAAACTAGAACACTTTCTAACACCATACACAAAAATAAACTCTTATGGTTTAATTTTTTAATATTTTATCAATTTTGAATTTATCCCAGTGTAACATATGAGATGAGACTGAAAGTTGTTCAGTTTTGTCTGACTCTCTGCAACCCTGTGGACTGTAACAGTCCATGAAATTCTCCAGGCTAGAATACTGGAGTGGGTAGCCGTTCCCTTCTCCAAGGGATCTTCCCAACTCAGGGATCAAACCTAAGTCTCCTGCATTACAGGCAGATTCTTTACCAGCTGAGCCACCAGGGAAGCCCTATGATGAGATGATAATATATGAGCTAGTAACCCATATAATGTAGGATTCCTATGTTCTTAGTATTATCCAGACACAGAGCTTTAAATTTTTATTCTTTTTTTCCATAGTTAAATATACACTTAATCATCCTAAAATTTCCAATCTTTAATGCCCCCTCCATGTTTGCCTCAACATTGTTGAGATCTATGAGATCTATGCAACAAATTATTAGAAATAATAATCATTTTTTTCCATTCTCCAATCATTTGTTGTCACTAAATACTAAGGAGAAAATGAGATAAAATATTCAAAAATATTGCTTGGACAGTATTCTACCAATATGGCAATGCTGCCGCAACTGAATTGTTCCCTGGAAGATGTGCTACCAGTATTATAATTTGAAATGCTTGTTCATGAAAGATGAAATGTCACTTGGGCAAAAAAAGAAGGGTAATTTAGGGGCATTAGTTAATAATGTTAATTAGGGTCATAAAAATCATCAAGAGCAAAATTATATGTATGTTAGATAATATGTATATGATTTATATTTTTAATAATAATGGCTTTAAAATACATCTGAAAATATTTAAAATTGACTGTAGGTGCAATGCAACAAAAGTCATTATCTCCTGGAACTTTGCCAGGTTTAACTGATTTCTCTATGCCAGACAGAACTGAGTTTCATGAATTTCTCTAAAGATGGCACGTCTACCAGCAATAAATGCTGAAGAGGATGTGGAGAAAAAGGAACTCTCTTACACTGTTGGTGGGAATGCAAACTAGTACAGCCATTATGTAAAACAGTGTGGAGGTTCCTTAAAAAACTGCAAATAGACCTGCCATATGACCCAGCAATCCCACTGCTGGGCATATACACCGAGGAAACTAGAATTGAAAGAGCCACGTGTACCCCAATGTTCATCGCTGCATTGTTTACAATAGCCAGGACATGGAAGCAACCTAGAACTGCCCATCAACTGACGAATGGATAAGAAAGCTGTGGTACATATACACAATGGAATATTACTCAGCATTAAAAAAAAATTCATTTGAATCAGTTCTACTCAGGTGGACGGAACTGGAGCCTATTATCCAGAGTGAAGTAAGCCAGAAGAAAAAACAACAATACAGTATACTAATGCATATATATGGAATTTAGAAAGACGGTAAGGAGAACCCAGCATGCGAGACAGCAGAAGGAACGCAGATGTATAGAACAGACTCGTGGACTCTGTGGAGGAGGGCAAGGGTGGGATGATATGGGAGAATGGCATTGAAACATGTTAATTATCATATATGTAATCAATTGCCAGCCCAGGATTGATGCTCGGGGCTGGTGCACCGGGATGACCCAGGGGAAGGGAATCGGGAGGGAGAAGGAAGGGGGATTCTGGAGGGGGAGCATATGTATACCCATGGCGGGTTCATGTCAATGTAAGGCAAAACCAACACAATAAAGAAAATTAAAAAAAAAAAAAAGATGGCACCTCTAATGGTTGAGTGAAGGCACCTCTTACACCAACCAAACTATGGATGTCCTGAGTTATCACTTGTCTCCCACCAAGGAGAATGCTTCAGTACCACTTCCTTCAGTGTTACTGCCCCCTAGTTCTTGTATCTAGAACTCAATCAGTTCCCCTGAGCATTGTTTCTGGGATGTTTCATATCCATGTTAAGTTTAGAGTTTGAAATTCTGAGATGGTCCACATGTTTTTAATTCCACTTTGAGATCAATTTTGCCATTTAGCCTCTCACTCTATAGAAGACAACTTTATGAGGAAATTAAACCACTTTGACTCATGCAATTCTGTTCAGTTCAGTTCAGTCTCTCAGTCGTGTCTGACTCTTTGCGACCCCATGAATTGCAGCACGCCAGGCCTCCCTGTCCATCACCAACTCCCAGAGTCTACTCAAACCCATGTCCATTGAGTTGGTGATGCCATCCAGCCATTTCATCCTTTGTCTTCCCCTTCTCCTCCTGCCCCCAATCCTTCCCAGCATCAGGGTCTTTTCCAATGAGTCAACTCTTCCCATGAGGTGGCCAAAGTATTGGAGTTTCAGTTTCAACATCAGTCCTGCCAAAAAACACCCAGGACTGATCTCCTTTAGGATGGACTGGTTGGATCTTCTTGCAGTCCAAGGGACTCTCAAGAGTCTTCTCCAACACCACAATTCAAAAGCATCAATTCTTCAGCACTCAGCTTTCTTCACCCTGCTTATTTAACTTATATGCAGAGTACATCATGACAAACCCTGGGCTGGATGAAGCACAAGCTGGAATCAAGATTGGTGGGAGAAATATCAATAACCTCAGATATTCAGATGACACCACCCTTATGGTAGAAAGTGAAGAGGAAATAAAAAGCCTCTTGATGAAAGTGAAAGAGGAGAGTGAAAAAGTTGGCTTAAAGCTCAACATTCAGAAAACTAAGATCATGGCATCCGGTCCCATCACTTCATGGCAAATAGATGGGGAAACAGTGGAAACAGTGTCAGACTTTATTTTGGGGGGCTCAAAAATCACTGCAGATGGTGATTGCAATGAAATTAAAAGACGCTTACTCCTTAGAAGGAAAGTTATGACTCATGCAATAATGCATATTATATGCACTAATGCATATAAATCCTTAAATAACCTTGCCAGCTCAAAGAGAGAATGAGTGAGAGTGAGGAAAGGAATGAGAGAGTGGTTCTCAATTTCATCTTCCAGTAGAGGTGAAGTCAAGGGTTTTCTACTGAGATCCTTTTGTTGGTTCCACTTTCTATACAAAATTCAAAATTTATCTTCTTCCAAATTCTTTTTCTGGACAACCACATCACATGGAATTTAATCAGTGGGTTTGAATTAGATTACATCCTTTTCTTCAAGTGTTTTTCTGTGCTAATAGAAAAAATAAACATAAAAATAAGTAAACTTAGAGAATTAGATTACACCATGTGCCCATGTTATAAGAAACTACTCGCGGGGATGTACCACCATCCAATCATGAGAAATTCATAGAAGTTCAAACAAATTTCTAAGAACATATTTTTTAATCAGTTCTTTAGTAATCCAGAAATTATTAATGTAGTTTAAGCATTTGCTCTGGAGAAATAAGCAGTCCAAAGTGTTTTTCATCAATAGAAAGAAATCAGTTAACATACTTGAAAATGTCCCTCTGCTTCTTACATAATGGGATAAAATCCATTTAAAATTAGTGTAGAGTTAGAGGTTTGTTTTTTGATGATAACAGCATTGATTCTACTGCTTACACTTTTCTTTGACAGACTCATTTGATGAGTTTGACAAGAAATGATTCTCATGAGGAAGAATGAAATTTTTCTGTTCCTAAGGAGATAGCAATTGAATCTCAGATGACAGAGAAGACTTAGAAACACACTAAACATTTCACAAGTATTGTTGTGGTTGTGTTAGTTGCTCAGTCGTGTCCGACTCTGCAACCCCATGTAGTATAGCTTGCCAGGCTCCTCGGTCCATGAAATTCTCCAAGCAAGAATAGTGGAGTGGGTTGCCATTTCCTTCTCCAAGGGATCTTCCCAACCCAAGGATTGCACCCAGCCAGCTTAACCCATATTGCGGGCAGATTATTTACCGTCAGAGCCACCAGGGAAGCCCTTCACAAGCATAGACTGGCAATTTTGAGGAAAATAAGGAAATTCAAGAAAAATAAAAAAGGAGGTAAATGAAGAGAAAAGTCATAACATCTGTTCCCAAAAGAAAATAGGACCCAATTATGACTATCTCAGTCTTCAAGAACTACAAGACCTAAAGACACTGAAATATCAGTTTATGCCATTACAATGGCTGTTATCAAAAAGGCAAGAAATAACCAGTGTTGGCATGGATGTGGTAAAAAGGAAACCCTTTACACTGTTGGTGGGAATGTAAATTGATGCACCCTCTATAAGAGATAGTATGGAGATTCCTCAAAGAATTAAAAATAAAATTACTATATAACCCAGCAATTCTGCTTCTGGTATTTATCTGAAGAACTCAAAAACACTAATTTTAAAAGATTTATGCACTCTGTGTTCATTACAGTATTAATAGCAATCAGTTCAATTTGGTCGTTCAGTCGTGTCCGACTCTTTGCCACCCCATGGACTGCAGCACACCAGGCCTCCCTGTCCATCACCAACTCCCGGAGTTTACTCTAACTGTCTATTGAGTTAGTGATGTCCATTTAGTCGGTGATGCCATCCAACCGTCTTATCCTCTGTCCTCTCCTTCTCCTCCTGCCCTCAATCTTTCCCAGCATCAGGGTCTTCTCAAATGAGTCAGCTCTTCACATCAGGTGGCCGAAATATTGGAGTTTAGCTTCAACATCAGTCCTCCAGTGAACACCCAGGACTGATCTTCTTTAGGATGGACTGGTTGGATCTCCTTGCAGTCCAAGGGACTCTCAAGAGTCTTCTCCAACACCACAGTTCAAAGGCATCAATTCGTCTGTACTCAGCTTTCTTCACAGTCCAACTCTCACATCTATACATGACTACTGGAAAGACCATAGCCTTGACTAGATGGACCTTAGTTGGCAAAGTAATGTCTCTGCTTTTTAATTTGCTGTCTAGGTTGGTCATAACCTTCCTTCCAAGGAGTAAGCGTCTTTTAATTTCATGGCTACAATCACTATCTGCAGTGATTTTGGAGACCCCCAAAAATAAAGTCTCTCACTGTTTCCCCATCTATTTGCCATGTAGTGATGGGACTGGATGCCATGATCTTAGTTTTCTGAATGCTGAGCTTTAAGCCAACTTTTTCACTCTCCTCTTTCCCTTCATCAAGACTCTCTTTAGTTCTTTACTTTCTGCCATAAATGTGGTGTCATCTGCATATCTGAGGTTATTGATATTTCTCCCAGCAATCTTGATTCCAGCTTGTGGCTTTTCCAGCCCAGGGTTTCTCACGATGTAATCTGCATGTAAGTTAAATAAGCAGGGTGACAATATACAGCCTTGATGTACTCCTTTTCCTATTTGGAACCAGTCTGTTGTTTCATGTCCAGTTCTAACTGTTGCTTCCTGATTTGCATATAGATTTCTCAAGAGGCAGGGCAGGTGTTCTGGTGTTCCCATCTCCTTCAGAATTTTCCACAGTTTATTGTGATCTACACAGTCTAAGGCTTTGGTATAGTCAATAAAGCAGAAATAGATGTTTTCCTGGAATTCTTTTGCTTTTTTGATGATCCAGCGGATGTTGGCAATTTGATCTCTGGTTCCTCTGCCTTTCTAAAACCAGCTTGAATGTCTGGAAGTTCACGGTTCACATATTGCTGAAGCATGGCTTGGAGAATTTTGAGCATTACTTTACTAGTGTCTGAGATGAGTACAGTCTTGCGGTAGTTTGAACATACTTTGGCATTGACTTTCTTTGGGATTGGAATAAAAACTGATCTTTACCAGTTCTGTGGCCACTGCTGAGTTTTCCAAATTTGCTGGCATATTTAGTGCAGCATTTTCACAGCATCATCTTTTAGGATTTGAAATAGCTCAAATGGAATCCCATCACCTCCACTAGCTTTGTTCATAGTGATGCTTCCTAAGGCCCACTTGACTTCTCATTTCAGGATATCTGGCTCTAGGTGAGTGATCACACCATTGTGATTATCTGGGTTGTGAAGATCTTTTTTGTATAGTTCTTCTGTGTATTCTTGCCACCTCTTCTTAATATCTTTTGTTTCTGTTAGGTCCATACCACTTCTGTCCTTTATTGAGCCCATCTTTGCATGAAATGTTCCCTTGGTATACCTAATTTTCTTGAAGAGTGCTCTAGTCTTTCCCCTTCTGTTGTTTTCCTCTATTTCTTTGCATTGATCACTGAGGAAGGCTTTCTTATCTCTCCTTGCTATTCTTTGGAACTCTGCATTTAAATGGGTATATCTTTCCTTTTCTCCTTTGCTTTTTGCTTCTCTTCTTTTCACAGCTATTTGTAAGGCCTCCTCAGACAGCCATTTTGCCTTTTTGCATTTCTTTTTCTTGGGGATGGTCTTGATCCCTGTCTCCTATACAATGTCACGAACCTCCATCTGTAGTTCATCAGACACTCTGTCTATCAGATCTAGTCCCTTAAATCTATTTGTCACTTCCACTGGATAATCATAAGGGATTTGATTTAGATCATACCTGAATGGTCTCATGGTTTTTCCCCACTTTCTTCAATTTAAGTCTGAATTTGGCAATAAGGAGTTCATGATCTGAGCCACAGTCAGCTCCTGATCTTGTTTTTGCTGACTGTATAGAGCTTCTCCATCTTTGGCTGAAAAGAATATAATCAATGTGATTTCAGTGTTGGCCATCTGGTGATGTCCATGTGTAGAGCCTTCTCTTGTGTTGTTGGTTGTTTGCTGTGACCAATGTGTTCTCTTAGCAAAACTTTCTTAGCCTTTGCCCTGCTTCATTCTGTGCTCCAAGGCCAAATTTGCCTGTTACTCCAGGTGTTTCTTGACTTCCTATTTCAGCTTCTTTGGTGTTACTGGTCAAGGGCATAGACTTGAATTACAAATGGATAGAGAAGATGTGGCATCTATATACAATGAAATACTTACTACTCACCTATTTAAAAAAAGATGAAATCTTGCCATTTACAGCAAGATAGACCTTGAGTGTATTGTGCTAAGTGAAATAAGTCAGACTGAAAGAGAGAAACACTATATGGTTTCATTCATACATGGATGATAAATACAACAAAATAAATGTACAAACCAAAACAAGCAAAAACAAACATGTAGATCTAGAGAACAGAGAAGTAGTTACCAGAGGAAAAGGGACAGAGGCAGGAACACTAAATGGATAAAGTGAATCAAAGATTTGGTGACAGATTACACAAAGGGTGGTCAGCACACTATAGGGTAGACAGAAATAGAAATATAATGTTGTACACATGCAACTTATATAATGTCATAAACCAGCATTACCTCAATGAAAGACAAACTAAAATATGCACAAATATATAAATCAATAAACAAATAAATGAACTACCAAACCACAAAAAACGAACAAGACCTGAAAGAAAAGTTGATCATAATTGTTCTTAAAATATATGAAGTGTTGAAGTGTGAAGGACTTCCAACCCTCCACATAGTTAATGTCTCTAGAATGAGTGAGGGTTTGCTGCTTGGCTCCACATCTCAGATGACCACTTAGAGTTGGTCACCTAGTGTTTATACTATTTCCCAATTTAGACACTGCCCATATCAGTACTTTTCTCTTGGGATCTACTTGTTGGCTTTCCCCCAGACAATGTCTATGGGAAGAGGCCCACCTCTCCTTTCTTGGATTTTCTTCCAGACATGGCTCAGTTCCTGTCTAGAGAGGAGGAAATACAGGCAGTCAACTCAATTTAAGAGTAATAAAGGGCTTCCAGGTGACGCCTGGGGTACGGAACCTGCCTTTCAATGCAGGAGACCTAAGAGATGCAGATTGGGTTTGTGGATCAGAAGATTCCCTGGAGGATGAGATGACAACCCACTCCACTGTTCTTGTCTGGAGAATCCCATGGACAGAGGAGCCTGGCGGGCTACAGACCATAGGGTCACAAAGAGTAGGACATGATTGAAGCAACTTAGCATACACACATGCAAGAGTGACAAAATAGGTTTATAGAGGGTAAGTGTCTTACTTCTTTTATCTGTAATTGGAGAGATATGGAAATTATTAATACCAGAAAATAACTTGATTCACAAAAGAAATTGGATTCTAACACAGTAAAGAAATAACCAACAGCAGTGGCAAATGAGGAATAAGGGTAGTGTGGAAGTGAGAGCATGTTAACATATGTTTGGGCCATAATTCTGAATATTCATGACATTTTACTATGCAATTCATATAACACCAAGGGAATAATTTGGAAATGTTAGTGTTAATTTAACTTACATAGCAGTTTATGTCAGACTGCTGCTGCTGCTGCTAAGTTGCTTCAGTGCATGAAAGCGAAAAGTGAAAGCGAAATCGTTCAGTCGTGTCCGACTCTTCGTGATCCCATGGACTGTAGCCTACCAGGCTCCTTCATCCATGGGATTTCCCAGGATGTACTCCCAAGAGTACTGGAGTGGGGTGCCATTGTCTTCTCCTGTGTTAGACTAGAATAAAAATATATACCTTATGTTCAAAATATTTTAATTTGTTGATTTTTAACAATGATATTCTCAAAACTTTATACTATTTAGGGCATGGAGACTATTTTAAAATATATGCATGAGCCAATAAACCCAGAACTGTATTTACTCAGATATTTATTTTAAAGAGAAAAATAGTTTTTCCTTCTGCTTTAATTGGCAGGAGACATTCTCTAGAGATTCAGTTCTCAAACCTTTTGCTTTTGGGATCCCTTTACACTGTTAAAAATTGAGAAACCAAAAGAACTTCTTTTGTCTCAGTTATATCCATCAATATTTATCATACTAGAAATTAATACTGTCACATTTTAAAATATTTATGTCATTGAAAATGACAGTAGTATATGCATTCTCTATAATATGCAAAATAGTAAACATTTTGATGAAAAATAACTATATATTTTCAAAATAGAGAGTAACATTATCTTACATATTTGTAAAATCTATTCACTGTCTGCTTTAACAGAAGACAGCTGGATTTTCATATCTGTTTTTGCATCAGATTTGTCGAATGTGTTGTTTTTTATTTATGTGCACAAAGAAACTGAACCTCACAGACTCTGAGTAAAGTCTTGGGGATGTTCCGGTGGCCCTACGAGCACACCTTGAGAACAGCCACTCTAAAGCAGACCAACCAGCTGAAGTGGAGTAGTTACCCCCGTGATACAAAATAAAAGAATGTTTTCTGTACCAGGGGTTGTGACCATTTCAATTCTTGCTTGAGCAACAAATTGTGCTACTGACAGCAAAATTAGGCCTGTATTTGCCCACATGAGTGTTAGTTGGGAACAATATTTGCATAATTCTTGCCCTTTTGGCAAAATGCCTGCTGAGAGGAGCAGCTGACTAAAACATATGTTTTCTAGTTTTGTCAACTTTCACAGTAGTGGGAAGCAATATTATTGCACCTGCATGAAGAGAAATTGATAAAGAGAAAGTGCACAAAAACAAAACAACCCACAGAAAGGTAAATACAATCTAGAAATTGAATTACTGGATAATTTTACTCATTAGCGAAAATGCATTTAGGAGCATGATGGAATATTGGAGTAGATGTATGCTGAACATGGATATTTCCAGTTCTTATGCTATCACAGCTTCCTCTTTGGGAGGCAATTTCTGCTGAGAGTGATATGATGAATAGCATCTCTAAGAGTCCTTTAGCTGATTGATTGATAGTAAGAAGAAAAATAAAAATATTGACGGATGTTTAAAAAAAGGAGCATTGAAAGCCTACATCCATGTGTTCTAATTCCATGAAAGGCTGTCCGTTTTCCTTCACACTTTAAAATCACTTTCTTCCTTGATTTAACAAACATTTAAAATATGAAGCTTTTAAAAACTAGAGAATACATTTAGCATTCCTTCATTTTTCCAACAAAATATTACTGAGGAGAGCCATACCAGAAGACAAACGGTTTTATTTATAATAGAGAATACATGTAATTACACATAGCTTGGTCTTATTAATCCATTTACAAAATACTAAGCTTTTTTGTTAACCAAGGACCAAATAAAAAGTTAATTGAAAGTATTACTCAAATTTTCAACAAAGATGGAAACTAAGCTTATCTTCACATCCTTGAACCTAATGTTAAACAACATCACTTTGCTTCTAAATGGAATCTTGATGGCCCCGTATTTGAGTTTTCGAAAGGAAATCACTTTTTCTACATGTTAATATCAAAAAAAAACAACAACTGCTTCAATAGAAAATATATCAATTCTATGCATTAATATCACACTCATACCTTAAGCATTATCATTGATCTTTGTATCAAGAAATGTTCTAATTAAATTTGCATTTTATTAATTTTTACCTTAAGGAAACAAACTATTTCTGACAAAGGGTCTGATTATTATTTATACATGGAGCATTTGGGTAGTCTAAAATCTAGACTAATGACTACAGGCTAGCAAATCAAATATTTACAGCCTCCAGTGCTATTGTGTGATCGCCAGTGCCTAACAGATTCGAAGTGCCCTTGGTTGCTGCCCAGGTGTGCAACAGATTGTGCTACACAGGGATGCCTGCTCTGGGCTCCAAGAGAACCCTTCTTCCACCCAGCAGCTCCCCAATGTGGTAACCAGTAGTGAAAAACCAGGGTGAGGAGTACGACTAGTCTTCCCAGGAGTCACGACGTGGTATGTTAACAAAACTGAACAGAGAAACACCCTGCTAAGTTTGGGATTTTCTCAAATTGTTTTCTAAATTATCCATATAAAATATTTTTAGGCATGAAAGATTTCAGATGGAAAACTGGAATATTGGCTCACCTGTTTTAAAACAGAATACCTTGCAAGTTTATGGGAGCTGCATGGCCAGCTTGCTCCAGGGCTGAATTAGAATGAGACTTATAAATCCCAGCCCTGAATATCTTCCACTTAAATGAAGTTAGTACTTTCTTTTCTGCTTGAATTCCCATTGAAATAAAGAATTAGCAATTATAGCATATCAATGATCTATGTGAAATTATTAATAACCTGTGCATGCATGCATTCATGCTCAGTTGCTCAGTCTCTGACTCTTTGTGACCCCATGGACTGTAGCCCACCAGGCTCCCGTGTCCATGGAATTTTCCAGGCAAGAATACTGGAGTGGGTTGCTATTTCCTATGCCAAACCTGTGTGTAATGAATTTCAAATCCTACCTGATCACTTTGTGGGCACCGTTTCATTATGGTAAAGTGGGGCTGTGGTGAGGATTAACACGACTAAAACACAAAGCACAAGGTACAAGGTAATTTCTAAATAAGTGGTATTATTTATTGTTTAGAAAAGAAATATTTTATTCAAGCTATAGATAAGATCCAATGGTACGCATGTAAACAATGATGTCAAAAGAGGCATATTTCATGTCTCAGCAGCTGCTCCATTAAGTGCTGACTTTTTATGTATAGTGTAGAACTCTGAACCCATTGAGTTTTTATGCCTATTGTAGAACTCCGAACCCACTGAAGAGATTCTTACCACTAACTCTGAACCCACTGAGAGGATCCAATAAAGATAGATTAAAGAAAGATGATAAAAATAATATTTTCCCTTCCCATATAGACAAGCTCTCTGATTTAGGGACTTTCTGTATGAGGCACTCATTGGCCATACTTCCTATATTTAAATATATTTTACATTTTATTCCCTATTCACATTCAAGTATTTCATTTCATCCAGATTTTGTTTACATGAATGAAAGGGCAACATGTAAAGAAGTAACTGACCAGCTCTTACTATATCCTCATCATTCTGAATTGTCTTGATTAAATCTCATTAGTATTATTTGGGGATAATGACTCCATTTTTATAGACAATTAATGTCACTGTGCATGAGCCTGCACATATGTTGTAGTATTCTGCTTTAGTTTCCTTTCTATATTTTAATGGTGTCTTTCAATAAGCCAATAATTTACCATCATGCACATGATTTGATGAGGACAAGTCATTTTCTAATACAGTGTCAATGTAACATGCTCCAGGTGATTCAGATGTTTAAATTTAAGCAGCAATTTAAAAACTAATCACACTATGGAAATATTCTCACTGAATGTGACAGCTTTTAAATTAATTCATTACAACATATTTCTGTGTTAATTGAGCTTTCTTTGGTTAGTTTTCAATTTTCAACTTTTGATAAAATCATTATATATTTACCATGTTTATCAATTGACACTGAATTTAATAAATTATGTCAACTTTATTATATGTACCAATAGCTCTCCCACAGACATTATTCAAAAGCATACCATACAAATACAGACATACACTCTGATACTTAGACACACATATACACAGTTAAAATGAGGAAGAAGGAAATGGTTTATACCTATTTCCTTAGTATCTGAGTTTAGTCCTTATTAATTTAGAGTCATAACTTCTTTCCACTACTAGAGTGATTATGTGTTCTTTTTATATTTCTCATAAATAAGTGTATGAATATTGATCCAGTGGTACTCATGTAAACAAGGTGACATTACTAGATATGTAGAATCAAGTGGTGCTCCTTGACATTTCCTAAAACCTCTTCATCATCCAGGTTCCTAACTGATATTGAAATCAGCATGCAGTTTTAATACATGATGTACTTACTGTAAGATGAATTATGCATTGTTTGCATATGAATTACATACCCATGTTCACTTTCAAATTCTAAAGGAACCAGTACAAAGTTTAATTCTTCACTTTAGTGCAGCTCAGGATACCTAACTTACCACTAATCAATCACTGTGGCAGTATATTTGAAGAAAAAAGTAAAACACACCTTATCTTGTCTATTAGCTCTGAGTGAAGGTTGTGTGAGAGAGAAGTACAGACAAACCATATTCTCATGTATTTTCTTGGTTTGCAATTCCATGCCTCACTACATTCAATTCCTCTCTTCAACTAGTTTTCATTGAGATGTTTAAAACAGATATTAGACACAATATGTTGCCATTTTTGCTACTTTCTTTTCAGGAAAAGTATGCTTTAAAAAAGTTACCATGGTTACATGGGGGTCAGTAGCTAGCCTGGTTCTTTTTTAACTTGCTATAAACCAAATAGGACTGAAATTTATAAAGTGGATGGATCCTCACAACTTGGAATTTTCAGGCAAGGGCTGTTTCTCTACAAAATGTATCTATCTGCTTGCTGTTTACTTTACTATTCCTATTCTACAGTGCCTATCTTAAATCCAACTTCTCTCAGAAAGGTCTTTCCAAATACTAGAAACATGACACGTCTTTCCCTGGAGCCCTCTTTGGAATTTTTTCTGTCCATGATTTCTCAAAGTGTGCCACTTTCTCCTAAGAAGTACCTGATACGGTTGCTAATTACGCCAACTTCTAAGTTTCACCTGATGTTTAATTAGTTGGAAACTCTGTTGTGGAATATGGTAATCTAGATAAAATATTTAACAAATGTTAAGAAAATTTTTCTTAAAAAAACATATTCTTATGGATTTTTTGAAGTAAAATTCCACAAAAATCATAAATCTTACATCATTTTGTGCTTTAGCCAGAAAATAGGTTTTAAAGAAATCTTATGTATACACTTTTAACCAGTATAAAGACCTATGTAACCTATGCCCTTATCATGAATAAAAACATTTCCACAACACCCCAAAAATCCTTCATATCCATATCCTATCAATTTCTCCTTTTCCAGAGTACTATTCTGATTCTAGGTTTTTTTTTAATATTTTATGTGATTTCTATCGATGCAAATGCTACCTGAGATTGTATAAGGTTTATATAAGGAAAACTATAAAACTCTGAGGAAAGAAATCAAAGAACCAAATAAATGGAGAAATGGTCCATGCTCATAGATAGAAACACTCAATATTGTTAAGATGTTAGTTCTTCCCAACTTGATCAATAGATTTAATGCAATCCCAATAAAAATCACAGAAAGCTATGTTGTAGATGTTGCCAAACCAATTCTAAAGCTCATAAGAAAGGCAAAAGACAAAATAGCCAAAACAATATTGAAAAAGAAGAAGAAAGTCAGAGGACTGATGCAACATGATTAAAGGCTTACCATAAAGCTATAATAATCAAAGCAGAACAGTATTGCTGAAAGGATACACGAACAGGTTAATGGAGCAGAATAAAAAGCCCAGAAACAGACCCAGACAACCGATCTTTGACAAAGGACCATAGGCAATACAATGAAGTGAAAATAGTCTTTTCAACAAAAAGTGTTGGAACAAATGGACATCCACATGTGAAGAAAAAAATAAATCTAGACACAGACATTATACCCTTTACAAAAATTAACTCAAGGTGGATCATTGACCTATATGTAAAAGTCAAAAGTATAAAACTCCTGGAAAACAACATAGGAAGAGAAAAACTATATGACCTGGGGTTTAATGATTTTTTTTTTTGGTTATTGTAGACGCATCCAATAAAATACTACCCAGCAATTAAAGGAACAAACTACTTATACCTCAGCAACATAGATGAATCTCAAAAAGTATTACACTAAGCAAAAGAAATCTGCATGGTATATGATTACATTCATATGAAACACTAGAAAGGTACACCTAATCTCTAGTAACTGAAAGGACATCAGTGGTTGTCTGGCTCCATGAGTGACATAATATTGACTGGGAAGGATCACAAATGAACTTTCTGAGGTGATAAAATATTCATGAGTGTGGTGGTAGTACACAGGTATATGCTTTTATCAAAACTCTCTGTACAGTCTGCTTAAAATAGGTACATTAATATCTGCATAAGATAAGTCAATGATATGACTGATAAGAGATTAATCTCCAGCAAATATAAACAACTCATCCAACTCACCATCAAAAAGACAAACAACCCAATTTTAAAAAATGAGCAGAAGAACTGAATAGATACTTTTCCAAAAAGGAAACACAGATGGCCAACAGGCATATGAAATGATGCTCAACATAGGTAATAATCAGGGAAATGCATTGAGCTATTACCTCACACCTGACAGAATGGCTATCACTGAGAAGAACACAAATAACAAATGTTGGTGGGGATGTGGAGAAAAGGGAACACTTGTGCACTGTTGGTGGGAATGTAAATCGGTGCAGCTACTGAGGAAAACAGTATGGAAGTTTCTTTAAAAACTAAGAAGAGAAATATTATATGACCCAGCAATACCACTCTGTAGTGGAATATGGGGTAAGTATAGCAAGACAAACCAAAACACTATTCTAAAAAGATGCATGTGCCACAATGTTTACAGCAGGATTATTTATAATTTCCAAGGTATGGAAGTAACCTAAGAGTCCAACAACACATAAATGGATAAAGAAGATATGGTATATGTGTGTGTGTGTGTGTATATATACCTATATACACATATATATAATGGAATACTACTCAGCCATAAAAAGGAATGAAATTTTGCCATTTGCAGCAACATGGATGAACTTGGCATTATGCTAAGTGAAATAAGTCCAACAGAGAAAGATAAATACTGTATGCTATTGCTTATATGTGAAATCTAAAAAAAATTCAACAAACTAGTGAATATGACAAAAAAAGAAGCAGACTCACAAACAGAATTAACTATGGTTACCAGTGATGAGAAGGGGCAATATAGGGATGGCGAATTAGGAGGTAAAAACTACTGGGTGTAAGATAGGCCCAAGAAAAAAAAAAAAAAAGATAGGCCCAAGGATGGATTATAAATGCAACATGGGGAATATAGTCAATATTTTGTAGTAACTGTGAATGGAAAGTAACCTTTAAAATTGTAATACAATTTAATGCACCTTTAAAATAGGTATATTTTATTTTAAAAAAATAAAATCTTTTTTAAAGTGGGATCGCTGGGAAATTTAGCATGAAAAATGTGAATTTTCACTGCTATTTTTCTAATAATGTCTGCTTTTATTTTAATATGAAGACAAATGCTTTTAAATAAAATGATGTTACAATCATAATGGTATACTTTAGGGAAAATAAAAATTTGAACATAAAGAAAATAGACTATAGTAGCTCATTAATAGTGGGGGAGATTTAAACTTATCTGCAAAGCAACAATAGAGACACAGATGTAGAAAACAAGCTTATGGATACCAAGAGGCAAAGGGAAGTAGGATGAATTGGGAGAGAAGGGTTGACATATATACACTTGTTGTTTAGTTGCTAAGTCACATTCAACTCTTTGAGACTCCATGGACTGTAGGCTGTCAACCTCCTCTGTCCATGGGATTTTCCATGAAAGAATAAACTGGAGTGGGTTACCATTTCCTTCTCCAATATATACACTACTATGTATAAAATAGATAACTGTGTGTGTGTGCTTAGTTGCTCAGTCATGTCCAACTCTTTGCAGTCCCATGGATTGTAGCCCATCAGGCCCCTCTGTCCATGGGGATTCTCCAGGCAGGAATACTGGAGTGGGTTGCCATGCCCTCCTCCAGGGGATCTTCCTAACCCAGGGATTGAATCCAGGTCTCCCATATTGTAGGCAGATTCTTTACTGTCTGAGCCATCAGGGAAGCCCAAACTAGATAACTTCTGAGAACCTACTGTATAGCACAGGGAACTCTACTCAATACTCTGTGGTGACCTAAATGGGAAGGAAATGAAAAAAGGGGGATGATTGTATATGTATAGCTGATTCACTTTGTTGTACAGCGGAACATTGTAAAGCAATTATGCTGTTTACTTGTTAAGTCATGTCCGACGCTTTGCAACCCCATGGACTGTAACCCAAAAGGCTCCTCTGTCCATGGGATTTTCCAGGCAAGAATACTGGGGTGGGTTGTCATTTCCTTCTCCAGGGGATATTCCTGACCCAGAGATCAAACCTCATCTCCTGCATCTCCTGCTTGTCAGGCAGATTCTTTACAACTGGGCCACCTGGGAACCTCAAAGCAACTGTACTCCAATAAAAATTAATTTACAAAAAGCAATGAGCAGGTTCAAATCACTGAATTCTTCCCTCATCCTATTAGAATATGTCCCCACATCCAAGCAAACCACAAGAAGAAACATATGATCTTAAAGGCATAGACCACACTGCTGAAGTAGTATAGTATACATGGGTCATGCTATGAAACAGCGTATTTTGGTTTATCATTCTGTTTTTTTCTAACTTTACACACATTTTTAATGTGTACACAAATTCAGTAGCTATCCAACTTTAGTTCATGTTTCATGATTTACATGATTCGTTATATGCTGTATTTCATGCTTAATTGCCTTTTGGAGAGTTACATATTATTTCTTTTGAATATCACTATTTTTCATTGTGATGTGCCTGTTTGTGCTATGCCTTTCATTTTCTTATGCTTTCTACAAGGGAAAAAGAATAAAGGAGGTGGCATTTAAATTAAAAAGCTATTAATTAACTATATCTACCTACACACATAAAATTCATAGCATATCTCTATATACATATTGCTATTTGATGACATTTTCTTAGAAACTTAAAGAAAATTAAATAATAAAGGGGTAAAGTAAGGTGACGCTAATTAAATTTATATTCATTATCCCACTAGGACCATAGTATGAAATACCTGTCTTAGCATTCTGAATGACTGCCTGAAATAAAATTTGGTGTGTCCAAGCTTTCTAACTTTCCAATATTTGAAACGGTCATGATTCCTCATCATTTTGCCTTCAAATATTATTTTTTTTGTAGTTACAAAATTATGCCCACTGAATAGTCCGATGTCATTCTTGCTTCAGTGTTTCCTGTAAAATAACAATTGATAAATATTTACCAATGAAAATGATCTTATTTGCCTTTATCATTTCTTTTCTAATATTCTATTTGTTATTAATATGTGAAGCATCTTCTTGATGATACACATTGCTTCTACTCCTGAATCTCCTAATTTAGATGGCAGATTTTTGTGTGTGCAACCTTCTCTAGTTATTTATCACCTATGTGCCAGTCTGGCTTTAAGAAAATTTATAGAAATCCTTATATGCCTATATTCTTCATCAACATCATTAAAATAGCCTTAGATTCTGTACAGAATTCCCAAATTTATTGTTACAAACAAGACAGTCTTAAGACATACTGCAAAAAGTTGCATTAACAAGCATGCATGTGGTAAGACAACAATAAATTATATACCAAATTTGAGGACATTTATTCACTTACTAGCACATAAAGCTTTACTTTAGAAAACTGCTTACAGCCCAGAAAGTGGGGCGCTCAGAGGCAAGGATGTTTAAGCCTGACAGAATTGCATGAAAGGTGAGATGGGATGGGACACAGGGTAGGAAGACAGTGTGTGGTTCAACTGGTGATGAATGTGGGGACTGGAGATAGACTTCAAACTCAGGACACTGAGATGTCAAAGCAGAACTGGAAGAGTGCATGAGAGTCTAGAATTTGTGGGCAAAAAGAATTCTTAAAAACTGTGAGAGCCTTTGGAATAGGAAGTCTGAGCTTTTCCACCCCTTTGTTTGCTGTATCTATCATAGAGCCTGGCACATAAACGACCTAAGTGTTAGTTGAATGACTAATATGTGAATGAAGTGGAAATCCATCTGAGTTAAAATAAGGAGTAGGATTTTTTTCTTGGGGGAGGTACACCAAGCTTGCCTTTCTTGCTCATTATCTTCAAATAATACTGATTTTCATTACATTTTTAGAATATTCAAAACTCTTCCCTGCTGAAGAATTTGCTCTTGCTGGGCCATCTTCCTCAAAAACATTTCCACAGCAGTCTTTTTGGTCTCAACTCAGAAGCCACATCCTCAGAAAAAGGGCTTCCCTGACCTACTATATCTTAAGCATCTCCCCAATATGACTCTCTGTCTTTTCACACTTAATTTTCTTCATAGCAGCTAATCTGAAATTATCTCATCTATGAAAGACTTCATTTGTTTACTGTGTTCTTTTCCCAAAGAATATAATCATTTTGAGAACAAAAACCCTGTCTATCCTGTTCATTGCTTTAATCTCATTTCCTTAAACACAATGTGAAATATTTGTTGAATGAATAAACTTCTGAATAAAGTATGACTTTTTATATCAATATTCTTTGGACTGAAAAGGTAGAAAAACCTCAAGTGGCAAAAAAAAAAAGAAAGAATTTATTGGTTTCATCATTAAAGAGCTTATATATGAGTTGAAGAGATTCTTACCAGAAAACAATGTCATCAGGATGCATGCATCAGCTTTGTCTCTCTGGGGACAGCTCCATTGCCAAGTTCTGTGTAATGTCAGTTTAAGTAAGCAAGTGAGTTGCTTTTCCCCAAGAGCCCAACCTATTTCTTCTTGGTTATGCCCTTGTCACCAACCCGATTACCTGCCAGAAGAAAGAAGCTGCTTAATCAAAACCTTACAGGTGACTCCTGGGAGTCAAAAGTGGCATCAATCCCACCCAAGTTACCTGCCTGAGAATGGGGTAGGGTTGGTTTCCCAGGGGAAATTTGAAATATTATCTCAATTTTATAATATAAATTCTTATTATATTATTATCAGAATGAAAAAGAACAGACTCTGGGCAGTGAACACAAAATGCTCTTCACAATATCTTTCTTTGAATCCCTTAAGTGCCATCCATCATAGCTAGATTCAAACCTATTATTTTATTTGTTATTTAGATTTATGAAATGCTGCTATTTCTGATCAGAATCAGGAAAACAAAAAGGATTGTTGAGTCTATGTTACTTAATATTCTTTTCATTGTTCATGAATATTTCTATAGCTCCTGCATGCTTAGTCACTCGGTAGTGTCTGATTCTTTGTGACCCTTTGGACTCTAGCCAGCCAGGCTCCTCAGTCTATTGGGATTTTTCAAGCAAGAACACAGGAGTGGGTTGCCATTTCCTCCTCCAGGGGATCTTCCCAACCTAGGGATCAAACCCATGTCTCTTGCGTTTCCTGCCTTGCAGGCAGATTCTTAACCCTCTGAGCCAATTTGTGCTGGCTACCACTCTGCCCTAAGACCTCCACAGGGAGGGAGATCAAGATCGCCATCCCCAGTGAGGCTCAGTCCATCCTTTATCAGTCTTAAATTACTGGATCATGACTCTTTTCTTTGAGCTGAGACCAGATAATATTTACCATAGTCTCAGTGGTACAGCCTGCAAAGCTCTGGAGAGATGGTTGCCAGTGCCATGGCAAGCAGTGATTTCTCTGCTCCTATTTCTTCTCCCGTCCTCAGACTGCCTTACTTAAAGGGCTCTCAAATTCAGCCTACCCAACAGTGAACAAACCAGCTCCACTGAGTAGTATTTCTGCCTGCCTTCTACACTCCAGATATGGTACAGGTTTCCCCCTCACTATCCAAAAGTAAAATGTTTTTATAAGCCGAAGTGGTGTAGAACAAGGAAGCATGTTCCCTAGGACATATCTTACTAAGGGATGCACGAAATGAATTGCAATAAAACACAGATGCGCACATCCAGTTCAAAGCTGGCAACTTGATGCTGAGATGCTAATTCCCTGGGAAGTAGCGTGACAGTCCCACTCTCACTGCTCAGGGTATATGCTGCCTCTGGCTACAAAACAGAGCCTGAATGCTATTTTTGCGTTTCGCCTTTTTTCATAAAAGTGAAAATTCTATTCAAATTTCTTTAATTAATACTAGAAATATTTATGGGCTTCCTGGGTAGCTTAGCTGGTAAAGAATCCGCCTGCGATGCAGGAGACCTGGGTTTGATCCCTGGGTTGGGAAGATCCCCTGGAGAAGGGAACAGCTACCCACTCCAGTATTCTGTCCTGGAAAATCCCCATAAACAGAAGAGCCTGACAGAAAGAGTCAGACAGGACCAAGTGACTAGACTAAGCACAGCACACAGAACAGCACAGCATATATATATATATATGTGTGTGTAATATATATATATATATATATATATATATATGAAAAAATATATATATGAATGAAAGGATCCTGGTGTGTGATTTTTGTTATATGTCAACTTGTATTTAAAATTTTAATGGAAACTAGACTATGGTGTTTATACTGATTTCTTACATTTATTCCTAACTTGCTAAAATGAGATTTTTTTTTTAAAGACTTTTCTTTTCAAATGGTTTTGTACTTATAGAAAGGTTGCAAAGAAAAGTACACAAAGTTCCAGTACACCCCTCATCTCACATTGGGTTTCCCTCTTTGTCAACACTTTATATTACCATTGTACACTTATCAAGCCTCAGGCACTAACACTGGCACATTTACGATTAACAAAACTCCAAACTGTTTGGATTTTACCAGCTTTGACATTAATCTCTTCTTTCTGTTCCATGATACTGTTCAAGGTTGGCACCTTGCATTTAGTTGTTCTGTCTTTCTGTCCCCTCTGATCATGACAGTTTCCTCGGTCTGTTCTCTTTTCCTGACCTTGATAGTCTTGAGAAGTACTATCCAAATATGCTGTAAAATATCCCCAACCAAGCTTTGTCTGTTATCTCACAACTAAGTTGAGGCAAAATGAAATTTTCCAGGGAAATAGCAATTGCTTAAGTAGTCCTATTTTAAGGAGTTCTTTTCTTAGTGTGTGAAAATAGCCTGTGAAAATTTCCTTGGTTTATTCTGCCCATAGTCAGACCTCAAGACAAGATTCAGCAAGATTAAATCATACGTTGCTATTTTTTATTTTAATGAATTGTTGAAGCATTCTTTTCACATTACAGTGGTTTTGAAAACGTTAGATGTTCTGGTTACCAGTTGGGATGGAATTGGGAGTGCCTCCACTGCCCCTCAAATAAGCTGAACGGGGGTGCCTGACTCTTGCCTGCTCAGGTTGGCATTTTTCTGAGGCACTGATCTCTGTTGCCAGGCTCTGAGGAGGTCAAAGTCAGACTTTGGGAAAGCCTTTGATCATTAGGAATCTGCTGTATGTGATAAAATGGTGAAAATAAAATGTTACACAAACTCAGAGCTTCATTTACTAAATGTTTTCCTAGTTAGCCATTTTAATCATTAACCAAATGAGCCACATAAGCTCCCCAAATGAAATGTGGTTTAAGAAGGGATTAAGGGTCTAAGTTGGGGTTGAATTTAAATACTAACATCATTAAGAGTCAGTGAGATAGAAAGACGTTTACCATTTTGCTTGGCTCTGCACCATTTACAGATACTTCCGTTGCTCTGAGTGACTTTTCAGTTCAGATCAGTTCAGTCGATCAATCTTGTCCGACTCTGTGACCCCATGGGCTGTAGTATGCCAGGTTTCCCTGTCCATTACCAACTCCCGCAGGTTACTCGAACTCATGCCCATCGAGTCAGTGATGCCATCCAACCATCTCATCTTCTGTCGTCCCCTCCTCCTCCCGCCTTCACCCTTGCCCAGCATCAGGGTCTTTTCCAATGAATCAGTTCTTCAAATCAGGTGGCCAAAATATTGGAGTTTCATCTTCAGCGTCAGTCATTCCAATGAATATTCAGGACTGATTTCCTTTAGGATGGATTGGTTGGATCTCCCTGCAGTCCAAGAGACTTTCAAGAGTCTTCTCCAACACTGTAGTTCAAAAGCATCAGTTCTTCAGTGCTCAGCTTTCTTTATAGCCCAACTCTCACATCCATACATGACTACTGGAAAAGCCATGGCTTTGACTAAATGGACCTTTTTTGGCAAAGTAATGTCTCTATTTTTTAATATGCTGTCTAGGTTGGTCATAACTTTTCTTCGGAGGAGTAAACGTCTTTTAATTTCATGGCTGCAATCACCATCTGCAGTGATTTTGGAGCCCCCCAAAATAAAGTCTACCACTGTTTCCACTGTTTCCCCATCTCTTTGCCCTGAAGTGATGAGACCAGATGCCATGATATTAGTTTTCTGAATGCTGAGTTTTAAGCCAGCTTTTTTCACTCTCCTCTTTCACTTTCATCAAGATGCTCTTTAGTTCTTCTTCACTTTCTGTCATAAGGGTGGTGTCATCTGCATATCTGAGGTTACTGACATTTCTCTGAGCAATCTTGATTCCAGCTTGCACTTCATCCAGCCCAGCATTTCTCATGATATACTCTTCAAATAAGTTAAATGAGCAGGGTGACAATATACAGCCTTGATGTACTCCTTTCCCAGTTTGGAACGAGTCTGTTGTTCCACGTCCAGTTCTAACTGTTGCTTCTTGACTTGCATACAGATTTCTCAGGAGGCAGGTAAGGTGATCAGGTATACCCATCTCTTTAAGAATTTCCCACAGTTTATTGTGATCCATAGAGGCTTTGGAGTAATCAATAAAGCAGAAGTAGATGTTTTTCTGGAACTCTCTTGCTTTTTTGATGATCCGCGGATGTTTGTAATTTGATCTCTGGTTCCTCTGCCTTTTCTAAATCTAGCTTGAACATCTGGAAGTTCATGGTTCATGTCTTGTTGAAGCCCAGCTGAAGAATTTTGAGCATTACTTTGCTGGTGTGTGAGATGAGTGCAATTGTGTGGTAGTTTGAACATTCTTTGGCATTGCTTTTCTTTGGGATTGGAAAGAAAACTGACCTTTTCCAGTCCTGTGGCCAGTGCTGAGTTTTCTAAATTTGCTGGCATATTGAGTGCAGCACATTCACAGCATCATCTTTTAGGATTTATAATAGCTCAACTGGAATTCCATCACCTCCACTAGCTTTGTTCATAGTGATGCTTCCTAAGGCCCACTTGACTTTACATTCCAGGATGTCTGGCTCTAGGTGAGTATGAGTGATCACACCATTGTAATTATCTGGGTCATGAAGATCTTTTTTGTACAGTTCTTCTGTGTATTCTTGCCACCTCTTCTTAATATCTTCTGCTTCTGTTAGGTCCATATCATTTCTGTTCTTTATTGTGCCCATCTTTTCATGAAATATTCCCTTGGTATCTCTAATTTTCTTGAAGAGATCTCCAGCCTTTCCCATCCTATTGTTTTCCTCTATTTCTTTGCACTTCACTGAGGAAGGCTTTCTTATCTCTCCTTGCTATTCTTTGGAACTCTGCAATCAAATGGATATATCTTTCCTTTTCTCCTTTGCCTTTCATGTCTTTCCTTTTCTCAGCTATTCTAAGGCCTCCTTGGACAGCCATTTTATCACATAAAAGTTATCTTTAAATGCCATAAAGATGAGTAATCTAAAGGCAAAGTTGTTCAAAGCCATTTCTGCAACAAGACATTGGCAAATTTTTCACAGTCTCCTAAGGCAGCCTAAGAACAGGATTTAGAGGTTATCAAGACATTTTACCTGTGTACACAGAATAACAACACTTACATAATGGCTTAGAAATCTACGTGTCAAATATAAAAGTAATGTTCCCTATGTTTGAAAATACTTTGTTCAGAAATGAAATATATCATGGGAAGCAGATTCTCCTCTACATGTTTACTGAAACTACATTACCACTAATAGATGTAAGTCACTGGTGTTGCACTTAATACTTTATAATAATACTACTTTATAATAAGAGCACCTATTATTTCTCCAGGATTGAAGAATTTGAAAGCAAACACAATTTACGGACTTCCTCTGTTAGAAAACTGCAATTTCATTTGTAAAATAAGTAACTAAGAACCAGATTATGTGAAAAGATTGGTGTATTTCATGTTAACTGGTAAAGAATGACTAGATTCCTTAGGAGTCAATGCTTTTAAAGAAACTCATCCACATTTGTGCCTTTAATTATATGATCTTTTCCTTTTTTATCCCCCCTTACTATTCATAATGAAAACATGACCACATTTACTGTACAACAAATTAAAATGTTAACAAAATACTCCTTTATATACCAACTATCAGTAAAGTATGTGTACATTCTTAAGAAAAAGAATGGGATTTAGATCTTTAAAAACTTGAGTTCAATATTTTGGGTGAAATTTTAAAAAGAGCATAAACTGAAAAGTTATTTTTCATTTTGATAGTCATGATACACTGGTTAATAAAAATGCTTAGGGCTTCCCTGGTGGCTCAGTAGTAGAGAATCCACCTGCCAATGTAGAACACATTGGTTTGATCCCTGGTCCAGGAATATCCCAAATGCCTTGGAGCAACTAAGCCCATGCGCCCCAACTATTGAGCCTGTGCTCTCTGCAACTACTGAGCCCGTGTGCTACAATTACTGAAGCCCAAGCACCCTGGAGTCCATGCTCTGCAACAAGAGGAGCCACCACAATGAGAAGCCCATGGACCACAACTAGAGAGTAGCCCCTCCCTGCTCTTCACAACTACAGAAAAGCCCATGCAGCAACGAAGACCCAGCACAGCCAAAACTAAAATTAATAAGTAAATGAATAAATTTTTAAAAATGCTTTTATCAAAAACTATTGTGATGTTATTTCTTTTTTACATGTTCTTGATTACTGGTAATTCTACCATCAAAATAGTTGGAACTATTAATAATTATTTTTTATTTGCTCATTGACTTGGCATACCACTAGACTCTTGATAAAGAACATTTAAAAGGGCCGCATGAGTGAGAGACCAATCAGGAATTTTAGAGTTAAACTGAATGGGGTTCAAATCTTGGCTCAGCCACTGTGATTTGGAGCAAATCATTTTACTTCTGATTATCATGACATTTTTGAGATGGTGATAACTGCATCACAGTATGTAATGAAGACTTCATGATAAAATATACTGCAAATACTGAACTTAGTACCTAAACCAAAGCCAGTATATATATATATAATTCTTTGTATATGCTATTTCTAAACTGCCCATCCATTTAGAATTGAACTTCCTGGGAGAAACTGCTTCTGTTTATCTCAGGGAGAGGTTTCAAGAGCGGAGGACACAGACAGAGCAGGCCTAAGGAGAGAAAAAGACTGAAATCCAACTCGTGGACCAAAATACTTAATAACTAGAAAAGATAAGAATGTCTTCCACAGATTTTTAACAAACTCAACCATATAAATATTTATATTTTTAAAAATAACTGCTGGTAAGAAAGTGAGTTCTGTTGACTATATGACCCAAGGAAATCTACAGATTCAATGCAATCCCTATCAAATTACCAATGGTATTTTTCACAGAACTGGAACAAAAAAACTTTAAATTTGTATAGAGACTCAAAAGACCCCAAATAGACAAAACAATCTTGAGAAAGAACAGAACTGGAGGAATCATTACCCCTGACTTCAGTCTATGCTATAAAGCCACAATAATCAAAATAGTATAGAACTGATACAAAAACAGACACATAGATCAATGGAATATGATAGTAATCCAAGCAATAAACCCACATACTGATGGTTAGTTAATCTATGACAAGACAAGAATGTATAATGGAGTAAAGATAGTCTCTTTAATAAGTGGTGCTGGGAAGACTGGACAGCTATATACATAAAAGAATGAAATTAGAACATTCTCTAACAGTATTATGCAAAATAAACTCAAAATGGATTAAAGACTTAAATGTGAAACCGAATAATATTAAACTCCTAGAGGAAGGCATAGGCAGGACACTCTTTGATAAAAATTACAGCAATTTTTTTTCTTTTGATCTTTCTCTTAGAGCAATAGAAAGAACAACAACAAAAATAAACAAATTGGACCTAATCAAACATAAAAGCTTTTGCACAGCACACACAACCATAGCAAAAAGACAGCCTACAGAATGGGGAAAGATATTTGTGAAGGATTTGACTGACAAGGGATTAATTTCCAAAATATGCAAACAGCTTAGACAGCTCAGTATCAGAAAATAAATAAACAATCAATCAAAAAAAATGGGCAGAGGACCTAAACAGACATTTCTCCAAAGAAGATATGCAGATGGTCAACAGGGACAGAAAAAGAAGCTTAAAGTCAGTAGATCTGGGTCTGAGATCATGTTCTCTGAATCTCTAGTTGTGTGACTTTCGGCAAGTCAATCTACCTGCGTGAGCCACAGTCATTTGTAAAAAGGGGGACAGCGATAAGACTTACTCCATAAATTCTGTGGTGAGGATTAAATAAGTTAATGTGTGTAAAAACCTAGCAGGATCTGTGTACCCAACACGCACACAATAAATATTTCACTGCTATAATATACTGACTTGTCAGGCTCAGTGATGTTCTGGGGCTACATGCTGATCTCTGTAGATTTGAAGAAGGCACATTTGACTGATTCTTAGAAACAAAGTTAGATGCTAAGAGAACATTTTAAAAAGTGACTCAGAATGTATTTTTAAAACAAACTTTAATTTATCCCACATGCCATTTGGAATACAGTAATAGAACAAAGAAAAAAATAATAAATTCAGTGTGACCATCACTATAAATGATTACAAACAAAATCTGTTTGCAGAATAAGCTCATTGACCAAGAAAACCTTGTGTTGAGGTTTGCAAGAGAGTGAAAAGTTGAGATTTGGCTGGTCACAGAGGGGACATTCAAAAGGAGGAATATATGCAATATTCTGTTTTTAATAATTTCCCTTTTTCCTAGAATTAAACAAGTTTCTCACACATTATTTTAACAAAATCCAGACAACTTATCTTCCAGTGTGTACTTGTTCTGCGATCTTTAATCTTTCAATGTACCTTTTTAGACCCTAATTGTTCCTATGCACAGACAAAATGAATGGAATGATAGAAGTCCCTTAAAGTGGAAAAGAGAATACTGATTTGTTTAAAGGAAAATGTCACATACCAAATGATCTCTATCATATTTAGAGTGATATTTACAAGAGAAAACTAGAACCAAGCAACTGAAATGTTTCTCTACCCAAAAGGAGCAGAAGAATGAACATCACAGAGCAAGAACTGCACATTAATTCAGAAAAGAATTGGTGCCAAAATAAGGTAATAAACTGTTCCACTGACTTTCTCCTTTTGTGGCTTTAGTATTTACAGGAGCCACACTGGAACCCTGACTGCTCAGCTCTGGGGCTAAGCAGTGGGATGCAGGCCAAGCTCCTCTGAAACAACCAGATGAGCCAGCTCTTCAAAGACACAGATATGGATTCACAGAGCATCCTCGTTTTCTCCTTTGCTTCCTTCCAGGTCTGTGTTAAATTCTAATGGCCTGGAAGACTCCTCCATTAGAATCTCATCTCCCTGCCTCCCACCACTTTCCTTGGTCTCTTTGTGGATCAACTGTGGTAGGCAGTCCTGCTCTGAGTTACTCCAGACGTAGCCAGGTAAAGTCACGTGGCTGTCGGGCTGTCGGCTGGCCTTCTTGGATGCTTTGCCCGAGATGAGCACCATGCGCGTGCTGGCTGCCATCTGCGACTGGATGCTGGTGCTGTGCGTCAACGTGGTGAGCGCGGAGCCGTATCTGTGGCCGCCGCACGGGGGCGTCCTTTTCCAGTCCACGGAGAGATTCCACCGACTCCACAACTTCTTCACCTCAGACTGAACCTAGACACCACAGGACCATTTCATGCATCAAAAACCTTCAGAGGCCCGGCAACCTTATTGGATGGATGTGTGCCCTGACTTCATTGATAGTAGTAATCACTAAATTTCCACTGTATACCAGGGACTTTATATATACAGTTGACACTTCAACAATGCAAGGATTAGGGGGGCCCACCACCTGACTGAAAAATTCCCTATGAATTCTCAGTTAGCCTATATCTGGAGTTTCACATGTGTGGACTCAACCAACCCCAGATGGCGCAGTGCTGTAGGGCATATATAGTGAAATGTATAAGTAGACGACTGTGTATTTATTCTCTCTCAGTCTCTTCCTGAGAGGTGTTATTACCCGAGATGAGCAAACTGAGGCTTAGAGAGAAGCAAAAGGATTTGTCCAAGGTTAGTGCTTTAACAGAAGTTGAAATGCAGCCAGTATAAATGTGAAAGTCATGGGAGAGGGAAAAGAGGGGTCTGGGTTGGAGGAGAAATATGGATACACAGTGCCAGCCGAGGCTGTGGAAGGGCATGGAAGCTGCTCATTTGTAAATGGACCTGTAACCCGATCGCTCTGCACAGGCATACTGAAGAAGAGAACCCGAGACGAGGACTAGACTGAAAAGTGGGCACCGCAAGGGCATTCTTAGCAGGGTAGGGCTATCGTTTCCATTCTTGCTGCAGAAGATTCAGTTCTGCTACTGCAACTTTCCAGAAGAGAGCTTTTTGAAAGTTCCATGGGAAGCAGTGGAAACCTGATAAGCTGATGTCACCCAGAAGATTGGTACCATTCTTTCTCTCCAAGCGACTCCTAAATGAACTGAAATTGTCCCATCACCATCTGGTAGTTTAAAAAATGTCACAGTGTTCTAATGGGTTATTCCCAGAGAGTTATATTTGATTTTCTTATAGAACTTGAAATTAAATGTAAGTTGAAGCACTGACTGGAATATGATGTTCACTGTCCTTCCAAGTATCAATTTGCATTCCAACAAATTGGGTTTCTGACATCAAGGTTAGCAACTGAATTGACATTGAAAAGTGCTAGAAAAGAAAGATCTTGGCTTATTTATATCAATTCTTGCTTTCTCAAAATAATTTATGATGAAAATATCTCCTTTCTCCCTGTCCATTCTTTCCTGTAACCCCTGGGGATTCTAAAGAAATTCAGGTAATATTGTGATAGCCATTTATACTCAGAGCTAGACCTACAGGAGGTCTGGGGTTCCTTCAAACTTACCTCTCCATTGCAATAGCAGTAGATGATAGACACAAAGAAACCCTGGAGGAGAAAATAGAATGTTTTAATTAATTAATTTTAATTATGAAGATCATAGC
The DNA here is from genome assembly GCA_007570785.1 of Antilocapra americana. Lineage (NCBI taxonomy): Eukaryota > Metazoa > Chordata > Mammalia > Artiodactyla > Antilocapridae > Antilocapra > Antilocapra americana. The sequence goes on from ML660197.1 coordinate 33,560,149, forward strand.
GCTAAAGCATCTTGTGTCAAAATGCATATGTTGAAAAACAGGGTTTTTTTTAAATGATTCCTCCAGAAAATTATACAAGTTATTCTCTCCTAATATTTCCAAATCCTTAAATATACATGAAATTTGTCTGAGATCTTTGCTTGGTGTCAAATTAACCAAATAAATAAATTAAATACTCTAGGATACATGAATAACTGATTTTTATCATGTTAATTTCATGTTTGCTACTCAGAATCACAGAACATCCCCTAGCTGGTAAGTGAAACTTATACACTGTGAGTGTTGGCAACTATAGGTGTAGAGTATATTATAGTGAAAACACGAACTTTTTTTTCTCACTCATTCAAAACTATTTGTTGACTTTACACATTGTGAAATGTTCAGTGTTACAGAGATAAACAATTTCATCAAGACAGATAAGGTCCCTGTTCTCTTACAGCTTATATTCTGGAAGAGAATACAGATGAATAAGATATAAACAAATAGCTACAGGAGAAAATCGTAAAATGATGAGATAAGAAGCCAGGCCATATGAATATTAGAGGCAAGAGCATTCCAGGCAGAGAAAACAGCAAGTACAAGCCCCTGAGGCAGAAGTGAACCTGAGGAACAGAAACCGTGGATGAGCTAATGTGGCTCAGACTTAGTGGGCAGCGGGGAACATGGTGTGAGGTAAGGTCACAGCTGGGCAGGGTCCCTGCAATGTAGGGCTGTGCACGCAAGGAAACGGTGTTCGGATTTCATTCTGACTGCAATGAGGAGCCTCGGGATGTGTTCAGCTGATAAGTGACGTGGTCGGATTTATTTTTAAGAGTCTTCAGACTATTCTATGAAGACTAGGTTGAAGGCAGGAGGTGGCAGCAAATGAGTAGCAGGAAGATGAGTTAGGAGGCGAGTCTAGCCGTCCATGTGAGGGATGATGGTATCATGTTTTCTACTGAGGTCAAATGTATGGAAGCAACCTCTTTCTCTTTCTTGTCTCCCCTTCCCTTTTTTCCTCTCACCTGCCTATCCTGACTTTTGGTTTCATTGACTTTCCATACACACACACAGATTCCTGCTCCAAAGGTGTTACAGCAATATACTTTCTTGTCTCACAGCCCAGGCTCCTGCTGTGGTAAGAGGTTAACCTGACCTCCACAGGCTAGAAAAGCACAGGTGCCAGAAAATAGCCCCTTTCCTGGCCCTTGGGAGATGAGTGGGTGGTGCATGAAAGTCAGAGAAGAGGCAGAGACATGAGCTTGCAATGTGGCAGCACTGGAGGGGGCTTGGAGGAGCGGGGGCAGAGAGAGGGCAAAATATAGGAATCACATTACTAGACGGCACTCTCTACCTGAAAGGAGTTGAAGAAGAGCTCACAGTGCATGCGAATCTCCCACCCTAGCCCCGCAAAGGAATGGGGCAGACACACGAACACGATGTAATGCACACCAAAGACCAGCACCAGCACCAGTGTGGATTTGGCGAGTTTCCTGGAAGAGAACAGCAAGTCTTTTAATTAATCAATATAGAGTGCCTTTCTGTAGACATTGGATAAGGAAATGGCAACCCACTCCAATATTCTGGCCTGGAGAACTCCATGGGCTAGATAGTCCATGGGGTCGCAAAGAGTTGGACACGACTGAGTGACTTCACTTTTTCACTTTTCTGTAGACATGTGCATGCTAAGTTGCTTCAGTCTTGTCCAACTTTTCGAGACTCTGGGCTGTAGCTAGCCAGGCTCCTCTGTCCACGGGATTTTCCAGGAAAGAGTACTGGAGTGGGTTGCCATTTCCTCCTCCAGGGGATATTCCTGACCCAGGGATCAAACCCACATTTCCTGCATTGCAGGAGTATTCTTTACCACTGAGCACTGGGGAAGCTCTCTGTAGACACAGCTTTCTGGAAAAAATAATAAAGCTTAGCAGAGCTAACAGGGACTGATTTCCCTATCTCCGACCCACTACTTCTGCTAATTTTTCCCTGCCTCCCTCTTCTTCCTGCCACTTCTGTTCTAAATCAAGCAGTTTTTTCTCACTTCCGGTGATTACTATACCCTGAAAGAAGTGAAAGTTGATCAGTTACGTCTGACTCTTTGCAACCCTGTGGACTGTAGTCTGCCAGGTTCCTCTGCCCATGGAATTCTCCAGGCAAGGATACTGGAGTGGGTTGCCATTTCCTTCTTTAGAGGGTCTTCTATCCCAGGGACTGAACCCAGTTCTCCTGCTTTGTAGGCAGACTTCTTTACCTTCTGATCCACCAGGGAAAACCACAATTATCCCCTAAATCTTTCTAATCTCATTTCTACTCTTTTTGCTTAAAGGATACTATTTTCATAAAATTGTAAAATGCCTAAATCTTCAGCTTCAACGTTTGAGATGTAAGAAGTGGCTCTTTCTCTAAGAAATATACCTCTTTCTCTAAGAATTATTTAATACCCCAGTAATCTCAAAGTAAAGTCAATCCTAAAGGAAATCAGTTCTGAATATTCATTGGAAGGACTAATGCTTAAGATGAAGCTCCAATACTTTGGCCACTGGATGGGAAGAACTGACTCACTGGAAAAGACCTTGATGCTGGGAAAGATTGAAGGCAGGAGAGGAAGGGGATGACAGAGAATGAGATGGTTGGATGACATCACCGACTCGACGGGCATAAATTTGAGTAATCTCTGGGAGTTAGAGATAAACAGGGAAGCCCGGTATGCTACAGTCCATGGGGTCGCAAAGAGTTGGACACAACTGAGCAGCTAAACTAACTAAAAAAATCTCAAAAGATTGTAACCTTCTTCCTTCGCTCACTAGTCTTTCCTTCAGTGTTCTTCCTTCCTTCCTTCCTTTCTTTTGTCCTTTGTCCCTTCTTTCCTTTCTTTCTTTCCCTACTTACTTATTTTTTCTTTTGGGAAGTAAGCTGACTACTCTATCTAGTTTCAAAGATAATCCACTCTTTGTTCTCACCAGAGTTTTTCAAGCCTCTTGGGCAACTTTCTACTGAAAGTATAATTTCACATCATTCAGAAATAAAGGAAATAGTAGCTTTTATTCAGAACTAGAGAAAAAAGCAGCTTTCAAACACCAGTGCACTTTTTCAGTTTATGAAGATTGAAAGGCTACTTACATTTTTCCATTTCTATCATCCTTTGACCTTTGTCTTCACCAATGGGATGTGACATGAGACAAGCTATACTAGTATGCATGGACCCTTGACTGTAAATGGTTAGGCACAATTTATAGTACTACCACTTGCACCATACTGAAAATAACTGGAGCTAGCAGCTGATCACGTTCATCCTGTGCATCCTATTCTAGACCTTGGTCCATCTGTACCTGTGGTCTTTTCTGCCTGACAGTAAATATTTCCTACATAGTGTAAGGGAATGATTCCACAGAAGACTTAGAGAATATTTGTGAGAGAAGATGGAAATGCTGGCTATGATTTCTTCCTTTCTGTGTCCGAAATAGCATTTCATGACAACGTGAGGCAGAAAGAAATAGATTCTTGTTTGGGGATTGCAAAAACTAATCCACATGCTCCTGACTAGTGGGTGTATATGTTCAGTTGCCTAAAAGCCACTTCCAAAATGACTTAGAACCTCTGAAATGATCATTGGGAGAAACAGACATAGTCTTAAAATAGTTTGATAATGATTATAAATACTTAGGATATTCCTGGTGGCTCAGACAGTAAAAAAATCTGCCTGCAATGTGGGAAACCCAGGTTTGATCCTTGGGTCAGGAAGAACCCCTGGAGAAGGAAATGGCAACCCACTCCAGTACTCTTGCCTGAAGAATCCCATGGACAGAGTAGCCTGGTGGGCTACAGTCCAAGGGGTCACAAAGAGTCGGACACAATTGAGTGACTAACACTTTCATATCCATAAATACTTAATTTGTCCTTTTTTCTAACAAAGACTGAATAATAGACCTCCTTCAATCAGTACATTTGAAAGCTCTTAAAAATCAATTATTTGGTGGAGGGGGAGCATATCTATACCCATGGCGGATTCATGTCAATGTATGGCAAAATTCATTTGAATCAGTTCTACTCAGATGGACGAAACTGGAGCCCATTATCCAGAGTGAAGTAAGCCAGAAGCAAAAACAACAATACAGTATATTAACGCATATATATGGAATTTAGAAAGATGGTAACAAAAACCCTGCATGCGAGACATCAAAAGGAATGCAGATGTATAGAATAGACTCGTGGACTCTGTGGATGAGGGTAAGGGTGGGATGATATGGGAGAATGGCATTGAAACAAGTTAATTATCATATGTCTAATCAATCGCCAACCCAGGGTTGATGCTCGGGGCTGGTGCATCGAGATTTCCTGGGGGGAGGGAGGAGAGAGGGAGGAGGGAGGGGGGTTCTGGAGGGGGAGCATATGTAAACCCATGGTGATATCATGGCATTGTATGGCAAAACTAATAAAAAAAAAAAAAGAAAAAATAATGTATGGCAAAACCAACACAACAAAGTAAAGAAAATTTTTAAAAAAATCAATTATTTGGGAGGTGCCAGTTTGATGGGAAGGCTTCTCAGGTGGCACAGTGGTAAAGAGCCTGCCTCCCAGTGCAGGAGAGGCAGCAAACGCAAGTTCAATCCCTGGGTCAGGAAGATCCCCTAGAGAAGGATACAGCAACCCACTCCAGTATTCTTGCCTGGGAAAATCCCATGGACAGAGGAGCCTGATGGGCTACAGGCCATGGGGTTGCAAAGAGTCAGACATGACTGAGCGCACAACACACACAGTTTGATGGGCAGACTGGAACCAATATAGCAAATACACTTTCTTGATTTTTGTTGTGTGCATGTGTGCTCAGTCGCTAAGCCCTGTCTGACTTTTTGTGACCTCCTAGACTATAGCCCGCCTGGCTCTTCTGTCCATGGGATTTCCCAGGCAAGAATACTGGAGTGGGTTGCCATTTCCTCCTTCAGGCAATCTTCTTGACCCAAGGATAGAACCTGCATCTCCTGCTTGGCAGGTAGATTCTTTACCACTGAACCACCAGGGAAGCCCTGGTTACAAAGTTTATTGTAAAATCCCATTTGCTAAGAACATGTTTTTAAAAATATACTTAGAATTTAAGCATATTGGGAAGGTTTGTTATTTATATTTTCCTAAAATATATATATACTTTTCTGATAAATAGCACAATTAAACCAAACAAAAATACATGTTCACAATTTAGTCCCTTAGAGACATTTCAGATCAACTGATACCTGTTCTTTAGTCTAAATAGTAACCAAAATATTTTCTCTTATGGATGTCTGTCCTGGAATTACCTGTATTGTTTTCTCGTGTCATGCCCAACCACATTGGTCTCCCAGATTTTTGTAGCCAGAACTCTAACAGTATTCAGAAACAGGATAAAATTCAGCTGAAAAAGAAGATAATATTACAAAGAATTATAATGTAGTCTTCAAGTTATTTGCAAAAATAATTGAACTTTGTATTCAAAGACTGAAAATTACTAATTCTGTAAATGTGAATGAGGAAACCTCAGATAAGATATTAGAAAGATAGTGATTCTTGATTTGCCCTCATGAAAACACAGAGAAAATTTCAACAACACTAGAAATCAGAAATCCCAGAGGATAATCTGCCAGAGTCTGTGGGGGATTTCCAGGCCAAAGTTCAAATGAAGTTTTGTGGCAGGCTGGTTAAAGTATAATAGTTACTGTATAAATGTAACTGACTGCCTTTTCGAAATGAATTACCCTGTTTCTGTATCTATTTTAGGGAGAATAATAGGGTTGCTTTGGGGATGCTGTCTCTTTTAGGATGTATGAAAAGCACCGGGTGAAGTATATACAAGGTTAAGGGGAGAAAAAAAAAAGCCAGGTAAGATGCTGTATAAGATAAGAAAAGGTCCCAGTGTTGGCAATTAAACTGAGATATGAGCACCACCAGAGACAATCAAGTTCTGGCTTTAAAAAGGAGGGAGTGAGGAAAAGACATTGGACATTTTATGTCCAAGGGCCTCAAGGATTAGTGAAGAGGTCCAAAATGAAGAAGAAAAGATCTCCAGTTCATAAAGGGGTGGAAGGTCAAACCCCTTGGGTCCCTTCATTCAAGGAGATGCCTATAGCCCAGGAAGTTCCAGTACTTAGGAATAATGGAAATGTGGGTTACCAAGAGTGGGTTTGTGTTAACGCCAGAGTAACAGCTCAAAGGGAGGACCTATCAACTCTGAATCCTGGGATAACTTATCCTCAAGAGTCTTCAGTCCTTTCTGGAATTTGGAGAATTTTGGTTATTGGGTGATTCATGTGCCCCATAACCCAATCGAGTTTATCATCTGCATCAGCCCTTAATCCCCCCACCATTATTGCCATCCTACCACTGACACTCCATAGGCAACTCTCACCAATGTCACAGCTTCCCACAAGAATTGGGGGTCTTGAGCCCCATATCCTAGAGAAAGGACAGAGCTGTGCTGTGAACTTGTGGAATAAGAATGTCTCCAGGTTAACAAGAGCTCCTAAATATTGAACACTCTCTCTAGCTTAAATGTTCACATAAATATGAGATAGGCATATTTATAATGTATAAAGAAACTCTAGCTCAAAGAGGTTAGCTCATTTAACCTAGACTACCCAACTACCAGCTGGAATTTGAACCAGATCTATGTGAGTCAGTAATGTGGAATTCTTAACCATTATCTTTATTTTTTAGATAAATTGAATTTTTTAATTTATTGAAGTAACACTGGTTTATAACAATATATAAGTTTCATGTATACAATGTTATATTTCAATTTTGGTATATACTATAGCATGTTTAACATCAAAAGTTGGTTTCTATCCTTCTAGCCTTTACCCATTTCATCCTCCTCATCCCCCTTCCTCTCTGGTAAACATTCTGTATCTAAGTGTTTGTTTTTATTTAGTTTGGTTTGCACATTTACTTTGAGGAGTGTTTTCTTTTTATTTTTCTATATCCCAACATATAAGTGAAATCATACAATATTTGTCTTTCTCTGTCTGACTTATTTTAGTTGGTACAATATCCTCAAAGTCCATCTGTGTCACAGATGGCAAGATTTCACCTTTTATAGCTGAATCATATTCCACTGTGTGTGCTTGAGTGTGTGTAGATAGATATAGATATACAGGTATCACGTCTTCTGTGTCTATTCATCTATCAATGGGCACTTGGGTTGTTTCCATATCTTGACTATTGTGAAAAAAATGCTGCTAGGACTATAGCAGTGCATATATCTTTTTGAATTAATGTCTTTGCATTCTTTGAGTAAATAGCCAGAAGTGGGAAAACTGGATTGTATATGATGGTGCTATTCTTAATTTTCTGAGGAATCTCAATACTGTTTCCATAGTAGCTACACCAATTCATATTTTCCACATTCTCTCCAACATTTATTTCTTATTTTTTGATGACAGCCATTCTAATGGACGTGGAATAATACTTCACTGTGGTTTTGATTTTCATTTCCCTAATAATTAGTGATACTGAACATCTTTTTGGTGCTTGTTGGCCATCTGTATATCTATTCAGCTCCTCTATCCATTTTTTTTGTTGTTGTTGCTTAGTTGTGAGAGTTCTTTATATGTGTTGGATATTAGTCCCATTTTTAGAACAATGATATATGATTTGTAAATATTTCCCCCGTTTGGTATGCTGTCCTTTTTGCTGCTTATACCTTTCTTTACTATGCAGAGGCTTTCTAATTTGACATAGTCCCATTTGTTTATTTTTGCTTTTGTTTCCCTTACCTGAGGACACATATCCAGAAAGAAATTGCCATGCCAAAGAGCATACTGCTTATGTTTTCTCCTAGGAGTTTATGGTTTCAGGTCTTACATCCAAGTCTAATCCACTCTGATTTTGGGGTATTGTGTGAGATAGTGGTCCATTTTCATTCTTTTGCAAATGGCAATCCAGTTTTCTCAGACCATTTTTGAAAAGACTATACTTTCTCCATTGCATGTTCTTTGTTCCTTTATTATAAACTGATTGTCCATATATGTGTAGGTTTATTGCTGGTCTCTCAATTCTATTCCACTCCACTGTGTCTGATTTTCAGCCAATACTATTCTGTTTTGACTACTATAGCCATGTAATAATTTTGAAATCAGGGAGAGTGATATTGCCAGCTTTGTTCTTTTCTCTCAGGATGTCTTTGGCTATTCAGGAAACTTTTGTGGCTCTATATAATATTTTTTTAATTTTTATGTTCTAGTTTTGCATATAATGTCCTTGGGATTTTGAAGGGGATTGTATTGAATATGTATATCGCTTTGGGTAATGTAGACATTTTCACAGTATTATTTCTCCCAACCCATCAGCACAGACTGTTTTTCGATTTCTTTGTGTAGTTTTCCATTTCTTTCACCCTGTCTTATAGTTTTCAGTGTAGATATCATTCACTTCCTTGGTTAAATTTGTTCCTAGGTATTTTACTCTTTTTGCTACATTTGTAAATGGGATTGCTTTCTTAGTTTTTCTTCTTACTAGTTCATTGTTAGTGTATAGAAATGCAACAGATTTAGTATATTGATTTTGCACCCTGAAACTGTACTGAACTTACTAGATCTAACAGTTCTTTCATGGAGTCATCAGGAGTTTTTATGTATAAAATCATGTCATCAGCAAATAGCATTAGTTTGACTTCTTCCTTTTTAATTTGGATGCTTTTTATTTCCATTTCTGGCCTAATTGCTCCAGCTAGGGCTTCCAATACTCTGTTGAATAACAGTGGTAAGTGTGGGCCTCCTTGTCTTGCTCCTGATCTTAGAGGGATAGGTTTCAGTTTTTCATTGCTGAATATGATGTTAGCTGTGATTATCATGTATGATCTTTATTATGTTGGAGTACATTCCGTTGATATCCATTTTATTGAGTTTTTTTTTTATCATCGGTGGACATTGAAGCTTGTCAGTTACTTTTTATGCATCTATTGAGATGGACACGGAGGCCTGGCATGCTGCAGTCCAAGGGGCCACAAAGAGTTAGACACAACTGAGCGACTGAACTGAACTGAACTAAATTGAGATGATCACGTGATTTTTATCTTTCATTTTTTTAATGTGGTATATCATGATTGATTTGCAGTCATTGAATCATCCTTGAATCCTGGAATGAATATCACTTTATATACTGTATGTTCCTTTTAATATATTATTGTGTTAAGTTTGCTAGTATTTTGTTGAGGGTTTTTGCAATATTTTACTGGGCTTCATCTGTTCTTTTCTAGTTCGTTTAGGTGTAAAGTTAGATTGTTAGACTGTTTATTTGAGATTTTTTTTTGTTTGAGATATGCCTGTATTGCTACAGACTTCCCTCTTTAGTACTACCTTTGCTGCATCACATGGATTTTGATATGTTGTATTTTCATTTTCATTTATCTTAATTTTTTTTCATTTCTACTTTGATTTCTTCTTTGTTGTTGTTGTTCAGTTGACTGGTCATGTCCAGCTCTTTGTGACCCCACGGACAGCAGCACAGCAGGCTTCCCTGTTCATCACCAACTCCTGGAGTTTGCTCAAACTCACGTCCATCGAGTCAGTGATGCCATCCAACCATCTCGTCCTCTGTCATCCCCTTCTTCTCCTGCCTTCAAGTTCCCCAGCATCAGCGTTTTTTCAAATGAGTCAGCTCTTTGCATCAGGTGGCCAAAGTACTGGAGCTTCAGCTTCAGCATCAGTCCTTCCAGTGAATATTCAGGATTGATTTCCTTTAGGATTGACAGGTTGGATCTCTGTTCAGTCCAAGGGACTCTCAAGGGTCTTCTCCAACATGATAGTACAAAAGCATAAATTCTTTCGCTCTCACATCCATACATGACTACTGGAAAAGCCATAGCTTTGACTATATGGACCTTTGTAAGCAAGGTGGTGTGTCTGCTTTTCAATATGCTGTCTAAGTTTGTCATAATTTTTCTTCCAAGGAGCAAGCATCTTTTAATTTCATGGCTGAAGTCACCATCTGCAATAATTTTGGAGCCTAAGAAAATAAAATCACTGTTTCCATTGTTTCCCTAACTATTTGCCATGAAGTAATGGGACCAGATGCCATGATCTTCATTTTTTGAATGTTGAGTTTTAAGCCAGCCTTTTCACTCTCCTCTTTCACTTTCATCAAGAGGCTTTTTAGTTCCTCTTCACTTTCTCCCATAAGGGAGGTGTAATCTGCATATCTGAGGTTATTGATATTTCTCCTGGCAGTCTTGATTCCAGCTTGTGCTTTATCCAGCCTGGCATTTTGCATGATGTACTCTGCATAGAAGTTAAATAAGCAGGGTGACAACATACAGCCTTGATGTACTCCTTTCCTGATTTGGAACCAGTCTGTTGTTCCATGTCTGGTTCTAACTGTTGCTTCTTGATCTGCATACAGGTTTCTCAGGAGGCAGGTAAGGTGGTCTGGTATTCCCATCTCTTGAAGAATTTTCCATAGTTTGTTGTGATCCACACAAACAATTTAGCATAGTCAATGAAGCAGAAGTAAATGTTTTTCTGGAATCCTCCTGCTTTTTTGCTGATCCAACAGATGTTGGCAATTTGATATCTGGTTTCTCCGCCTTTTCTAAATCCAGCTTGAACATCTAGAAGTTTTTAATACACATACCACTGAGGCCTAGCTTGGCAAATTTTGAGCGTTACTTTGCTAGCATGTGAAATGAATGCAATTGTGCAGTAGTTTGAATGTTCTTTGGCATTGCTTTTCTTTGGGATTGGAATGAAAACTGACCTTTTCCAGTCCTGTGGCCACTGCTGAGTTTTCCAAATTTGCTGGCATATTGAGTGTAGCACAGCATCATTTTTAGGATTTGAAATCACTCAGCTGGCATTCCATCACTTCCACTAGCTTTGTTCGTAGAAAAGCTTCCTAAGGCCTTACTTGACTTCACACTCCAAGTCGTGGTTACCTGCATCATGAAGATCTTTTCTGTAGAGATCTTCTTTGTATTCTTGCCACCTCTTCTTAATAACTTCTTCTTTGACCCAACAGTTATTCAGTAGCATGTTTTTTAATTTTGAAATGTTTATTATTTTTTTCAGCTTTCTTCTTGTAGTTGATCTCTAGCTTCATACCAAAGGAGTTTCCCTTGTGGCTCAAGAGGGTAAAGAATCTGTTAGGTTCACAGGCACTCCCACTGTGGGTAGGAGCAAATGGAGGAGCCAGAGTAATCGGTATCTCCAAAACTGGAGGGACAGGATCCAAGGCCCACTGCCACTACTGCCTGGATCCCCGTGGCTAGGGGCACTGCTTTGACTGGGAGGCTGGAGTCATATTTTCTGCTTCCCCTGATGCTACCAGGTTCTCTGAGGCACAGGCTCAGCTACCAGGGCTGGGGTTCCAGGATCACAGGCACCACCTCTGCTATTCCCCTGGTTCTGCCTCCTCCATGTGTTCCAGTCCACCTACCTTTGCAAAGGTGCTAAATCACTTTAGTCATGTCCAGCTCTTTGTGACCCCCATGGACTATAGCCCACCAGGGGTGGGCTCTCTGTCCATGGGATTTCCCAGTCAAGAATACTGGAGTAGGTTGCCATGCCCTCCTCCAGTGGACCTTCCCGACCCAGAGATCAAACCCACATCTCTTACGTCTCCTGCATTGGCAGGTGGGTTCTTTTATCACTAGTGCCACCTAGGAACTCTGGTGTCCTGCTGTGTTGAACAGAGGCACCATTGTTGAGTTATAGATGTTTTTACTGGTTGTAGACTGAAGAGAAAAGACAAAGAGAGTGCCACACACCACAATGATGCTGATGTCATGCTTAATCACAATCTTATATCTTCTTTTCAGAAGGATAAAAAGATGCAAAACCTGAGAGCTGAGGATTTTCATTTATCCTCACCCACTACAATATTTGATTCACATCTATAGAAACGTTTTCAATAAGAAGGTGAGAAGGTACTGCATGTGTATCTTATGAGTGCTACTTTCTTAATGGCTAAACTTTCTTCATGCTTCATTAATTCCTTTTTCCCTAAGACTATACTTCCTGGCAATACAGTGCAGGTGGGAGTGATACTGTGTAGGTGTGAAGGTCCAAGTGCTAGGAGCTGAAGCTGGCAGAGTCATGGAAACAATAATAGTTGGGTACTGTCATTTGCCATTCCCTATTCCTAGAAAATAAATAATTACAAATGGCTTCAGATGGGCCAGTCTTCAGCTCCATCTATATTAAGATGCCCATGACCAGGGACTCTGTACTCAAGTCAGTAGACCATACTAAGTAAATGCAGCAAACTTAGGGGCAGTCCCAAGATGATAGAGGAACAGGATGGGGAGACCATTTTCTCCCCTACAGATTCATCAAAAGATCATTTGAATGCTGAGCAACTTCCACAAAACTACTTCTGAATGCTGGCAGAGGATACCAGGCACCCAGAAAGGCAGGCTGTTCTCTTCAAAAGGAAGTAGGACAAAATATAAAAGACAAAAAGAGAGACAAAAGAGTTAGGGACAGAGACCCATCCCAGGGAGGGGGTGAAGGAGAGGTTTCTAAACAGCAGGAAGCCCTCTCACAGGTGGGTCTGTGGGGAGTTTTGGAATCTCAGAGGGCGACATAACTGGGACAAACCCACACACACACACACAGAGAGAGAGAGAGAGAGAGAATAGGTGCCTAACCGCAACTGCCAGCAGAGAAGTAGCCCAGACCCTTGCATCTGCTACCAGCAAGTGGGGCTGGACTGGGAGGTGCATGCTCATCATTGGTCCTTAGGGTAAGGACCAGGCCTGAATGCCCTGAGGACAATCTGACGGAGCTAACGTGAAATAGCAACCCAAACTATGGGATCACCAGAGAGGGGAAAAAAAGAGAATTTTCCCTCAAAAGGCTCTAACCTAACGTGTAGCCTGGCCCACTCACAGAACAAAGGATTGAATGAATATCAAAGGAGAGCTAGCCCGCTGTGTACAAGTGCCTCCCCACTGCTGGAGGCAGAGAGGTAGCCAGAGCCAGAAAGCAAGGGGCTACTCCAATCTTGGCCCCAGAGACCAGCATCCTCCGGCAAACTGTGAGCAGACTCCCAGTTGCTAGCCACATCTTCCTGGGGTCCTGGATGGTTGACACCTGCCAGGAGGGTTGCAGCCTGAGATCAGCTCCCCAGAGGAGATACACGGTACACCTGAGATGGTGCTCATGCGGTGCACCGGGAAACGGCGGCCAGGACGGGGAGGTGATTAAGACACATGGCCCACCTGGGACAGTGCGCTCACCAAGCACCTGGTCATCTGAGCTGCTCGAACCTAGGAAGGGTACAAAATGCATGCCCAACCAAGTCTGTGCCCTTGCAGAGAATCCAAGAACCTGAACCTGAGCAGCTTAGACCAGGGAAGTGCATAAAATGCAGGGCCTGCTTTGGACAGTACCCTTGCAAGTACCCTGGAGCCTGAGCAGCATAGACCCAGAAAGCACACACACCATGAGCTGGGGCAAACCCAATGTGGTCCATATACTGCGAGCACTCCCCACACACGCCGACAATATTTGCAGTGTTTCTCCCTCTCTACAACACAAGTGAAAAAGTGAACCTAAATAAGTGACCACCTTCATCCCCTTGTGTCAGAGCAGAAATTAGACATCAAAGAGACTTGCAAACACAGGAAGCCAAAATAAACAAAGAAGAGGGAACCACTCTGGAAGTGACAGGTGCAATAGATTAAACCCAGCAGTTAACATTGACTAAGCATTGGAAGGGGCCTATAGACCTTGAGAACAAGTATAAGCTGGAACAAGGCACTATCTGAAACTGAACTGACTCCACACTGCCCACAACAGCTCCAGAGAAATTCCTAGATATATTTTTAGTACTATTATTTTAAAAATGTTTTATCTTTATATTCTTTATTACTCTTTTAATTTTCATTTTTATAACCTACTATTACCTCGGGAAAAAAAAAGACCCTATTTTTAAAGTAAATTTCATAAAGCCAGCTAGCTCTCCTTTGGTATTCACTCAATCCTTTGTTCTGTGAGCAGGCCAGGCTGCATGTTAGGTTAGAGCCTTTCACAGGGAAGGTCTTTTTTTCCTCCTCTGGTTATCCCACAGTTTGGGCTGCTATCTCACATTAGCTCCCTCAGATTGTCCTCAGGTCACTCAGGCCAGGTCCTGACCCTAAGCATGCAGCCTGTTCCTCCCCATCCAGCCCCCACTTGCTGGTGGTGGACACGAGCGTCTGGGCTACTTCTCTGCTGGGAATCGTGGTTAGGCACATATTTTGTGGGGTATTTTTCTCCTGGTTATGTTGCCCTTTGAGATTCCAAAATTCCCCAGAGACCCACCTGTGAGAGGGTTTCCTGCTGTTTGGAACCTTCTCTTCCTTCACAATTTCCTCCCCAGGATGGGTCTCCATCCCTCTTTTGTCTCTCTTTTTGTCTGTTATATTTTGTCCTACCTGCTTTTGAAGAGAACAGCCTGCATTTCTGGGTGCCTGGTGTCCTCTGTCAGCATTCAAAAGTTGTTCTATCAAAGTTACTCAGCCTTCTAGTTACTGGCTAGATTGCTCTCTTCCCTTTTGCCTCCCCCTCTTCTCCTCCTGGTCACCTCTATCTCTCTCCTCCCTCTTTTCTTCTCCATGTAACTCTGTGAACCTCTCTAGGTGTCCCTCACTGTGAATTATTTAACCATTAACCTAGATGTTTTATCATCTGTGCTGTATGGATGGAGAAGTCTTGAGGCAACTGTAAGAGTAAGACTGAAAGCCAGAGGCAGGAGGCTTAAATCCAAAACTTGAGAACACCAGAGAACTCCTGATTCCAGGTAACATTAATAGACAAGAGCTTATCCAAAAGCCTCCATACCTACACTGAAACCAAGCTCTACCCAAGAGCCAACAAGTTCCAGAGTGAGGCATACCATGCTAATTCTCCAGCAAAGGAGGAACACAACCCTGAACATTAAAAGACAGGCTGCCCAAAGCCATGTCAAACCCATAGACACCCTAAAACTCACTCCTGGACACTTCATTGCCTTCAGAGAGAAGAGAGCCAGCTCCACCCAGCAGAACACAGATGCAAGCTGCCCTAACCAGGAAACCTTGACTAGCCACTAGTCCAACCACACCCACAAAGAGCATGCTCCACAATAAAGAACCACAAACTTCCAGCTTACAGAAAGGGCACCATAAACACAGCAATTTAAACAAAATGAAAAGGCAGAGAAATATTCAGCAGGTAAAGGAACATGATAAATGCCCACCAAACCAAACAAAAGAGGAGAAGATAGGGAGTCTACCTGTAAAAGAATTCAGAATAATGATAGTAAAGATGATCCAAAATCTTGAAAACAAAATGGAGTTACAGATAAATAGTCTGGAGACAAGGATTGAGAAAATGCAAGAAATGTTTAACAAGGATAGAAGAAGTAAAGATGAGTCAATCAATAGTGAATAATGAAATAACTGAGATCAAAAGCACTCTGGAGGGAACCAACAGTAGAATAACTGAAGCAAAAGATATGGTAAGTGAAGTGGAAGATAGAATGGTGGAAATAAATGAAGCAGAGAAAAAAAAAAGAATGAAAAGAAATGAGGACAACCTCAGAGACCTCTGGGACAATGTTAAACACCCCAACATTCGAATCATAGGAGTCCCAGAAGAAGAAAAAAAGAAAGGGCATGAGTTGAAAACTTCCCTAAAATGAGGAAGAAAATAGCCAACAAAGTCCAAGAAACCCAGAGGGTCCCAAACAGGACAAACCCAAGGTGAAACACCCCAAGACATATATTAATGAAACTAATGAAGATCAAACACAAAGAGAAAACATTAAAAGCAGCAAAGGAAAAGCAACAATTAACACACAAAGGGATCCCCATAAGGATAACAGCTGATCTTTCAATAGAAACTCTTCAGGCCAGAAGGGAATGTCAGGACATGCTTAAAGTGATGAAAGAGAAAAACTTACAGCCCAGATTACTATACCCAGCAAGAATCTCATTCAAATATGAAGGAGAAATCAAAAGCTTTATAGACAAGCAAAAGCTCAGAGAATTCAGCACCACCAAACTAGCTCTTTAGCAAATACTAAAGGATCTTCACCAGACAGGAAACACAGAAAAGGTTTATAAAATCGAACCCAAAACAACAAAGTAAATAGCAACAGGATCATACTTATCAAGAATTATGTAACCTGTAAATGGGTTAAATGCCCCAACCAAAAGACAAAGACTGGCTGAATGGATTAAAAAACAAGACCCCTATATATGCTGTCTACAAGAGACTCACCTCAAAATAAGGGAAACATATAGACTGAAAGTGAAGGGCTGGAAAAGATATTTCATGCAAATGGAGACCAAAAGAAAGCAGGTGTAGCAATATTCATATAAGATAAAATAGACTTTGAAATAAAGGCCGTGAAAAGAGACAAAGACAGACACTATATAATGATCCAAGGATCAATCCAAGAAGATATAACAATTATAAATATATATGCACCCAACATAGGAGCAATACAATATGTAAGGCAAATGCTAACAAGTATGAAAGGGGAAATTAACAGTAACACAATAAGAGTGGGAGACTTTAATACCCCACTCACACCCATGGATAGATCAACCATACAGGAAATTAGCAAGAAAATACAAACTTTAAATGATACAATGGACCAGTTAGACCTAATTGATATCTATAGGACATTCACCCCAAAACAATGAATTTCACCTTTTTCTCAAGTGCACATAGAACATGCTCCAGGAGAGATCACATCCTGGGCCAAAAATCTAGCCTTGGTAAATTCAAAAAAGTGTAAATCATTACACGCATCTTTTCTGGTCACAAAGCAGTAAGATTAGATGTCAACTACAGGGGGGGAAAAGCTATTAAAAATACAAACATATGGAAGCTAAACAACACACTTCTGAATAACAAACAAATCATGGAGGAAATCAAAATACGCATAGAAAGAAATGAAAATGAAAACATGACAACGCAAAATCTATGGGGTTCAGTAAAAGAAGTGCTAAAGGGAAGGTTCATAGCCATACAAGCTTACCTCAAGAAACAAGAGAAAAATCAAATAAATAAACTAACTTTTCACCTAAAGCAACTAGAAAAAGAATAAATGAAGAACCCCAGGGTTAGTAGGAGGAAAGAAATCATAAAAATTAGGGCAGAAATAAATGAAAAAGAAACAAAGGACACTATAGCAAAAATCAACAAAATGAAAAGCTGGTTCTTTGAGAAAATAAATAAAATACAGAAACCATTAGCCAGACTCATAAAAAAGGGGGGGGGGGAGAAGAATCAAATGAACAAAATTAGAAATGAAAATTGAGAAATTACAACAGACAACACAGAAATACAAAGGATCATTAAGTGACTACTATCAGCAACTGTATGCCAATAAAATGGACAACTTGGAAGTAATGGATGAATTCTTAGAAAAGTATAACCTTCCAAAACTGAACCAGGAAGAAATAGAAAATCTTAACAGACCCATCACAAGCATAGAAATAGAAACTGTAATCAAAAATCTTCCAACAAACAAAATCCCAGGACCAGACAGCTTCACAGCTGAATTCTACCAAAAATTTAAAGACGAGCTAACACCTATCCTACTCAAACGCTTACAGAAAATTGCAGAGGAAGGTAAACTCCCAAACTCATTCTCTGAGGGATGCCACAAAAAAAGAAAACTACAGGCCAGTATCACTGATGAACATAGATGCAAAAATCCTTACCAAAATTCTAGCAAACAGAATCCAACAACATATTCAAAAGATCACACATCATGACCAAGTTGGCTTTATCCCAGAGATGCAGGATTCTTCAATATTCACAAATCAATCAATATGATACACCACATTAACAAATTGAAAAATAATAACCATATGATTATCTCAGCAGATGGAGAGAAAGCTTTTGACAAAATTCAACATCCATTTATGATAAAAATTCTCCAGAAAGCAGGCATAGAAGGAACATACCTCAACATAATAAAAGCCATATATGATAAACCCACAGCAAACATTATATTTTCACTCAAAGGTGAAAAACTGAAAGCATTTCCCCTAAAGTAAGGAACAAGATAAGGGTGACACTTTCACCACTACTATTCAACATAGTTTTGGAAGGCTTAGCCACAGCAATCAGAGAAGAAAAAGAAATAAAAGGAATCCAGATTGGAAAAGAAGAAGTAAAATTCTCACTGTTTGCAGATGACATTATCTTCTACATAGAAAACCCTAAAGACACAACCAGAAAATTACTAGAGCTAATCAATGAATATAGTAAAGTTGCAGGATATAAAATTAACACAGAGAAATCCCTTGCATTCCTATACACTAATAATGAGAAGATAGAAAGAGAAATAAGGAAACAATCCCATTCACCATTGTGACAAAAAAGAATAAAATACTTAGGAATAAATCTACCAAAAGAAACAAAAGACCTATATATAGAAAACACTGATGAAAGAAATCAAAGATGGCACAAATAGATAAAGAAATATACCATGTTCATGAATTGGAAGAACCAATATAGTGAAAATGAGTATACTACCCAAAGCAATCTGTAGATTCAGTGCAATCTCTGTCAAGCTACCAATGGTATGTTTTACAGAACTAGAACAAATAATTTCACAATTTGTATGGAAATACAAAAAAACACCTCAAATAGCCAAAGCAATCTTGAGAAAGAAGAATGGAATGGAGGAATCAACCTGCCTGACTTCAGACTATACTACAAAGCTACAGTCATCAAGACAGTATGGTACTGGCACAAAGACAGAAATATAGATCAGTGGAACAAAACAGAAAGCGCAGAGATAAATCCATGCACCTATGGACACATTATATTTGACAAAGGAGGCAACAATAGACAGTGGAGAAAAGACAATCTCTTTAGGGAAAACTGGTCAACCACCTGTAAAAGAATGGAACTAGAACACCTTCTAACACCATACACAAAAATAAACTCAAAATGGATTAAAGATCTAAATGTAAGACCAGAAACTATAAAACTCCTAGAGGAAAACAGCAAGATCTTCTATGACCCACCTCCTAGAGTAATGGAAATGAAAGCAAAAATAAACAAATGGGACCTAATTAAACTTAAAAGCTTTTGCACAACGAAGGAAACTATAAACAAGGTAAAAAGGCAGCCTTCAGAGTGAGAGAAAATAATAGCAAATTAAGCAACTAACAAAGAATTACTCTCAAAAGTATACAAACAGCTCATGCAGCTCAATACAAGAAAAATAACCCAATCAAAAAATAGCCCAAAGAACTAAACAGACATTTATCCAAAGAAGACATGCAGATGGCTAACCAACACATGAAAAAATGTTTAATGTCACTCACTATCAGAGAAATGCAAATCAAAACCAAAATGATGTACCATATTACGCCAGTAAGAATGGCTGCTATCCAAAAGTCTACAAACAATAAACGCCGGAGAGGGTGTGGAGAAAAAGGGAACCCTCTTACACTGTTGGTGGGAATGCAAACTAGTACAGCCACTATGGAGAAGAGTGTGGAGATTCCTTAAAAAACTGAAAACAGAACTGCCATATGACCCAGCAACCCCACTGCTGGGCATACACACTGAGGAAACCAGTATTGAAAGAGACACGTGTACCCCAGTGTTCATCACAGCACTGTTCACAATAGCTAGGACATGGAAGCAACCTAGATGTCCATCAGCAGACGAATGGATAAGAAAGCTGTGGTACATATACACAATGGAATATTACTCAGCCATTAAAAAAGAATACATTTGAATCAGTTCTAATGAGGTGGATGAAACTGGAGGTTATTATACAAATTGAAGTAAGCCAGAGAGAAAAACACCAATATGGTGTATTATCACATACATATGGAATTTAGAAAGATAGTAACAACAAACCTATATTTAAGACAGCAAAAGAGACACAGATATAAAGAAAAGACTTTTGGACACTGAGGGAGCAGGCAAGAGTGGGATGATTTGAGAAAATAGCATTGAAACATGTATATTACCATGTGTGAAATAGATCACCAGTGCAAGTTTGATGCATGAAATAGAGCACTCAAAGCTGGTGCACTGGGACAACCCAGAGGGATGGGATGGGAGGAAGGTAGGAGGGGGGTTTGGGATGGTGGACACATGTGCACCCATGGCTGATTCATGTCAATGTATGGCAAAAACCTCCACAATATAGTAAAGTAATTAATTAGCTTCCAATTAAAATAAACAAATTAACTTTTTAAAACTTAAATAAGAAAATAAATATTAGAGCAACATTCCACAAATAAAACATATGATTTACTTCAGCAGAGTGCAATGCAAATTCTTAAGTGTCTTCTGAGTGGCTGGCACTATGATGGACCTAAAGATAGATTAAGTTAATATCCTTAACAACTCAGCCTTTGTCTGTCTTTCACTCTGATAAAACAATAATCTAGACAAAACTGATTTAAACTGTAGGTGACCTTGTATTCATTGACAGGGAAAGGGAACTTTGGCCACCTGATATGAAGAGCTGACTCATTTGAAAAGACCCTGATGCTGGGAAAGATTGAGGGCAGGAGGAAAAGGGGATGACAGAGGATGAGGTGGTTGGATGGCATCACCGACTCAGTAGACATGAGTTTGGGTAAACTCCGGGAGTTGGTGATGGACAGGGAGGCCTGGCGTACTGCAGTCCATGAGGTCGCAAAGAGTCGGACACTACTGAGCAACTGAACTGAACAGAACTGAACTGAAAGGGAACTAATATTTATTTAGTGGATACACCAGGCTCTTTATCCACAAACATTATTTCATTAAACCTTGTAACAGTGTAAAAAAAAAACAAAATGCAGCAAAATCCCAAAAACTTGATTAAAGAAGACACCCACCAATCAGTCCATCAGTTTGATAGCTAAAATGACAATCAAGTGGATTATGGAAAGAATTAAAAGACAGGTAAACAAAATACACACATGCAAGCACACATGCACATACATTCACATAACAGTTGAATGAAATTCAAAAAAACATTATTATAAATAATTTAGGAAAGTGTAAACTATAGGTTAATTAGAAACTGAGTTATTTCTTCTTCACTTTCTGCCGTAAGGGTGGTGTCATCTGCATATCTGAGGTTATTAATATTTCTCCCAGAAATCTTGATTCCAGCTTGTGCTTCATCCAGCCCAGCATTTCTCATGATGTACTCTGCATATATAACTTACATACTATACTTTCCTAAATTATTTATAATTTTTTTTAATTTCATTCAACTGTTATGTGAGTGTATGTGCATGTGTGCCTGCATGTATGTATTTTGTTTACCTGTCTTTCAAGGCAGCAAGTTCTCTTAATCTTAGTTTTTCTTAATTCTTTCCATAATCCACTTGATTGTCATTTTTGCTATCAAACTGATGGACTGATTGGTGGGTGTCTTCTTTAGTCAAGTTTTGGGGAATTTGCTGCATTTTTTTACACTGTTACAAGGTTTAGTAAAATAATGTTTGTAGATAAAGAGCCTGGTGTATCCACTAAATAAATAAGCAAGGTGACTATATACAGCCTTGATATACTCTTTTTCCTATTTGGAACCAGTCTGTTGTTTCATGTCCAGTTCTAACTGTTGCTTCCTGACCTGCATACAGGTTTCTCAAGAGGCAGGTCAGGTTGTCTGGTATTCCCATCTCTTTCAGAATTTTCCACAGTTTATTGTGATCCACACAGTCAAAGGCTTTGGCATAGTCAATAAACCAGAAGTAGATATTTTTCTGGAACTCTTTTGCTTTTTTGACAATCCAGTGGATGTTGGCAATTTGATCTCTGGTTCCTCTGTCTTTTCTAAATCTAGCTTGAACATCTAGAAGTTCACAGTTCACATATTGTTGAAGCCTGGCTTGGAGAATTTTGAGCATTACTTTACTAGCATGTGAGATGAGTGCAGTTGTGTGATAGTTTGAGCATTGTTTGGCATTGCCTTTCTTTGGGATTGGAAAGAAAACTGACCTTTTTCAGTCCTGTGCCCACTGCTGAGTTTTCCAAATTTGCTGGCATATTGAGTGCAGCGCTTTCACAGCATCATCTTTGGGGATTTGAAATAGCTCGACTGGAATTTCATCACCTCCACTAGCTTTGTTCACAGTGGTGATTCCTAAGACCCACTTGACTTCACTTTCCAGGATGTCTGGCTCTAGGTGAGTGATCACACCATTGTGATTATCTGGGTTGTAAAGATCTTTTTTGTAGAGCTCTTCTATGTATTCTTGCCACCTCTTCTTAATATCTTCTGCTTCTGTCAGGTCCATACCGTTTCTGTCCTTTATTGAGCCCATCTTTGCATGAAAGGTTCCCTTGGTATCTCTAAGTTTCTTGAAGAGATCTCTAATCTTTCCCATTCTATTGTTTTCCTCTATTTGTTTGCATTGATCACTGAGGAAGGTTTCTTATCTCTCCTTGCTACTCTTTGGAATTCTACATTCAAAAGGGTATATCTTTCCTTTTCTCCTTTGCTATAACCAGGTTTTAAAATCAATATTAGAAACACAAACATTAGGTCTAACAGAAGGAAAATGGATTTAGTAATTTAGAAGACACTTGAAGAATCAATCTTCCCAAATGGAGGAATGAAGAACAAAGGCTTTTGTGATGAAGGATAGATGTCTACATGGAGGGCACAGAATTGAAAGTCATTATGAAGACTATTTCTCTTTCTGAAGAAAATGATAAATAGAACAAATCAATAAAGACATAAAAAGAAAAAATCCTGCTCTAGAGAAAGATTTGAGCCTACAGAAGGAAAAATGACACTATATATTGGGAAGTGGAATGAAAAATAACAACTCACATTCTGAGGAGATTTTTAAATTTCTTTTAAATAAATAAATATCATTTAGAGAGAGAAAAATCACTTAGAGGATACTTGCATATCTCAAGTAACGTTCTTGAAGGGAAAATTTTGCTTAAAGTCATTAATAAGCCAGTGAAGGAAAGTGAAAGTGAAAGTGACTCAATTCTTTGCCACCCTATGGACTATAGTCCATGGAATTCTCCAGGCCAAAATACTGGACTGGGTAGCCTATCCCTTCTCCAAAGGATCTTCTGCATTGCAGGTGGATCCTCTACCAACTGAGCTCTCAGGGAAGCCCAAAAGAGAACTCTAAGGAATTCAACAAGAGCATCCCTTGGAAGGATTTCCTAGGCAAGAATACTGAAGTGGGTTGCTATGTCCTTCTCCAGGGGATCTTCTCGACCCTGGGATTGAACCTGAGTCTCCTGCATTGCAGACAGACTCTTTATCGACTCAGTCACCAGGGAAGTCCTATAGCACACAGAATAAGCCAGTAGCACACAGAATACAATTTATGCAAATATGGCTTTAAAATAATGCAAATACTAACATTAGATTCTCTCTCAGTTACATTTTTAAAGATTTATTCAAAGTAAACCACAGATGAATTTCAAATTCAAAATTTCAGCCATGACACCTGTGGTTCCTTAGTCTATCTCAAAGACTGCTCCTAGAATCATCTTTGCCAGAATCCCTCACTCCCTCTGCTCTCCCATCCTTACTAGAACAGCTCATTCTCAGGCTTTAGCCTGAATGTCACTTTTTCTCAAGAGCTATTCCTGACACCCCAGTCTCACCCTAGCACTTGTCACATTTAAATCTTGTCTCACCCCCATGGACTTCTCAGGTAGGGCAGTTGTAAAGAATCCGCCTGCCAGTGCAGGAGACACAGGCAAGGCAGGTTTAGTCCCTGGCTCCGGAAAATCCCCTGGAGAAGGAAATAGCAACCCACTCCAGTATTCTTGCCTAGAAAATTCCATGGACAGAGGAGCCTGGCGGGCTATAGTCCATGGGGTCACAAAGAGTCAGACATGATTCACTTGCATGCACTAACCCACTATGATTAAGTTTAAGGAGAAACTGGTGTCTGTTTTCCCACCATCTCATCCCCATTACTCACACAGCATCTGCAGTGTTCTTGGTCTTAACCAAGATTTGTTAAATGATTGAATGAAATGTGCAGTCTCTAAATGCTACTTATATTGAGGTAAATCAGCACACCCACTTCAGTGTACAATTTTCACTTCTAAATGTCTATCACAAAAAACTAGTAGAGAAAGAAGTCAAAATTTATGTACAAGAAAGTCCACTGTTTTTTTTTTTAAGTTTTGTTTGGTTTTTAATATCCTCTTTAAAACTGTTCATGTTTGCCATTAGCTGATCACAATTTCAAACACACTATGGAAATTTTACCCCTCCATTCCATTTTTAGAATGCAGTTTTTGCCTAGACTTGGTAATGGATCTATCAATCCTTCACTGAATGTAAAGGAAAACTCCACATTTATGACTTTAACCAGGGTTCTCAACTTGGCATTACTGACTTTTGAGGCCAGAAAATTCTTGTACAATGTTGGATATTTAGCAGCATCCTTGGCCTATGCTCACTAGATGCCATCAGCACCAGTTGTAAAATCCAAAAATGTCTCTTGATATTGCCAAATGTCTGTTTTAAAATATCTTTAAAGATATCTGAAACTGAAACTGTTAGTCACTCAGTCCTGTCCAACTCTTTACAACCCCATGGACTGTAGCCCGCCAGACTCCTCTGTCCATGGGATTCTCCAGGCAAGATTATTGGAGTGTGCTGTCATTTCCTTCTCCAGGGATCGAAACGGGGTCTCCTGCATTGCAGGCAGATTCTTCACCATCTGAGCTAAAGAATCTGTAAAGCTATTTCTACTTAAAATTTTCATCAGTGCCTTTGGATACATAATAGGGAGGGTTATCTTTCTCCCTATTCCTGATCTTTCCTTCCGGGGAAGATAGCTCAAATGACGTGCACTTCTGTTCTCCCCACTCCACCTTACTGTCTCCATCCCTGGAGATGGACCAAAGTATTTGATGAGTGAATGCAGGAAGAATACTAAATCTGTTTAATTCAACTCATCCTTCTTTACTTTGGCAGCTTGCAGTGAGCAGACTTGCTCTGCAGCATCTCAGCATCTCAACATACTGTGCCTGAGTGGGCAGATGCTGCCTAATTACAGGCTCCTTCAACAGGCCCACTGCACTGACAGATGGAAGATCACCCTGACTCTAGCAGCTTTAAGGATTTTGCTTTGGTTCTCTCTCTCTCCTCCTTTGTTTTATATCTCTACTTGTTTAGAATCTGAGCAGCAAAGAGGGATGCTATGTTTTAGCTATCCTCAGAGATCCTCTGAATACATCACATCTCACCCCATATATTGGTTTATTTTTCAGTACCATGAATATAGGCAATGTGTCTGCTTTGTTTATATGTACATCAGTTCTAAATATTGAACATTTGATGATAGATAATAAACTTCTTAATCTTTATCAATTACTATCATCTTTATAACAGGCATGATGATAAAATATTTAACTCAATTCTTATCAGTTAGAATTCAATTTGTAACTTATGGGTAAATGCTTGAGCTTTCATTTCACTTGAAGTTCTATATTTGACTTATTTAGAAGAAGAAAGGGATTATGGAGCAGAGATTTTCCTCTAGGGAAAAAAAAAACAACTTTGTATTTGCAATTCCATCAAAGATTTGAAACTAAATTTCATTCATTTTACTTTAAATTCCTTCCTTATCAGTCATCCCTCTCACCCTCCCCTCTTGTGCTTCAGCACTGAGCTTTCTTTAATAACCACTGGGCGGAAATGAATCATTGACTCAACAGCAGCTGAGGTGCTTGTACTCTTGTTTGTCCCCTTCTTTTTATGTTTCATAAAGTGCACTGGATATTATTTTTTAACTCATCACTGTAAAATTTTTCTTAAAGGAATTTGTAAAAGTACCATCTTATTCCATTAGCTGGAATTCCCTGAAATATCCTTTGACAGGTACCTGAACAAAGCATGTATAAGAAAAAAAAAGAAAATCTGGAGCCTCTCCATTTAATGCACTCTAAATAGCATGCTGTCTCTTCAAGGGCCACTACTTAGTCATTCAAATTAGATCATTACTCATAGGATGAGCAAGCCCATGACAAACATCACAAACTACTTGTTGACCAGAGATTAGCCCTTAGCTAGGGTACACAATGGTGCTGCAATCCATGACAGACATCTAAAAACAAGCAAATATACCAATAACAGAAAGAAAGGGGGGAGGGGAGGGGAGAGAGAGAGAGGGACAGAAGGAAGGAAGGAAGGGACTGTTGCCCTGTAATTTCCTAAAATCCATCAACATGTATAAACCAAACTATATGCTCTCATAGTTATTGATTTTCTGTAGGATTATTTAAAGATCAAAATCTCTGAAATAGTGTTGACAGATTATTATCAGGCAAGAGGTCCCAAAAATGTTTTCCAACAAGTACATTTTTTTTTATTTTATGGCTTATTTTGGGGGTGTTACCAGAAAATAAACAACTGCTTGTAGAAAAACAAGTACATAAATTCTAATATCTTAGCAAGTGACTAGCCCTGATTTCACCTTTCAATCTCTTTAATAAAAGTTCTGGGTTGCTTTAAGACTGAATTTTGGTTTTTCTATTTCACCCTTCCCACATTGCTTAGATGTACGTACCATAAGAAAAGCAACTCGAAGAAATTTATACCCTCCAAGTATAAAAGTTGTGTTGTCTGTGTGCTCAGTCATGTCTGACTCTTTGCAAGTCCATGGACCATAGTCCACAGGTTCCTCTGTCCATGGGGTTTTCCAGGCAAGAATATTGGTGCAGTTTGCCATTTCCTACTCCAGGGGATCTTTCAGATCCAGAGATTGAACCTGCATTTCCTGTGTCTCCAACATTGGCAGGAAGATTCTTTACCACTGAGCCACCTGGGAAGCTCCCAAGTATAAAAGATGTATTATTAAATAGTGATACATTAAAATTAGTAACTAAATCAGTAATAATTTTTATCAATGACACTTACCTTTTCTTGGTTCCTTAAAAATAAATAGTTCTTATTGCATTTACATTTTAGTTCTGCTAAGATGAAGCAACACATTGTACAGAAAAGTATTTTGAGAGTTTGTGATGCCTCCAAAGGAATGGATTTATGTGAATGGAAGAGATGGGACCGACTCCTATCGGAAGAAGAAAAAGCCTTGGATTGCTGTCACCCTGCTCATGGTCACCAGCTACGGAGCACTGATGTCCCTTTGCTGCCCACCTTAGTTTAGCACTGTTTATGGTTGTTCCAATTTTAACATAATTCTTTAATGCTTGTATCTTTCTTTGGAAACCTACATGAAGAAAATGACGTCTCATAAAGAAATCTGAGGACCTTCAAAATATCATAATTGATGTGAGAGTTAATCAGATAGAATTATGTACTTAAAAGTGAATAGCTAATAGCTCTCTTAAACAGATGTCCATACCTCCAGACTAGTTCATTTAACCTCTTGATCTTTCCTTCCAGGGAAGGGAGCTCAACTGATGTGCACTTCTGCTCTCCCCACTCCCTTACTCTCTCCAGCCCCGGAGGTGATGGACTAAAGCATCTGATGAGTGAACATGGGAAGAATACCGAGGTTGCTTGACTCAGCCCACCCTCCTTTATGTAGGGCGCCTGTGGTGAGCAGACTTCCTCTGCAGTTATCTCCAGGGTTAGGAGTATCCTGTGCCTAGACACCATCCCCGTTAGGTCAAAGCCCAAATCTAATCTGATCGCTAACCTGCTTAAAATCTTCCAAAGTCTCATAACAATTTTAAGGAAAATTCCAGTGTCCTTTTTAGCACAGAATATAAGGCCAATCACGATTCAACCTCTCCACTTCCAGTCTACTCTCTTGCATTTTCCACAAATGCACCCATCCAGCCATCCACAGAAAACGTGACCCATCCTTTTATATTTTTAAAAGTCCTGATCACATGAAACATAACTAGTCTTCCACAGCTACTGATTACACTTGTCATGTCTTTTGCAGCCACTTCAAATTTAATTGTCAAGGGAATGTGTCTAGTTCAGCATTTTCCAAGTGGCTTAGAGTGCCACCACCATGATTTTGCTATATCAATATTACTCACCCACTATTATTTACTTGATACCCTTCTCCAATCTGCTTTTATTAAAGTTTAAAAATTTAAATTTCATATCATTACCTAAATGGAAATCCAGTAGAAGCTGCTATAAGCAAGTGGCAACTGTAAAAATAAACACAATGGAAACAAGTCATGTGAAATTTTATGTAGACTGGGTTGTCTGTCCCCCACTTCCATACCCCAAAGGAAAATATCACACATAATAGAAGAGTATTAAAGACCAGTACCAAAATGAGACTGTCTCTGAGGTATGTTCAGAAGAGTTGGAGAAGGACCAATATTCTCAGTATATGACTACACATTACTTAATAATATTGCATGTACTACTTAATCAGTCCTCTATGCACCAGGGTACATGCTCTCAACCTGGCAAACACTGGCTGAGCTTAAATTCAATTACCACAAACAGAATCTGTGGGCTCTGTAACTATAACGTATTGCCTGAATTTGACTCTGGCCTCAGCACTTTATAAATGTATAAACCTAAGCTACATAACTGCTCTTGGACTCAAACTAAGAATAATGAAAATCCCAGTCTCAAAGAAGTTTTAGGGTTAAGGAAGAAAAGGTTTTGAGATAAAACTTGAAGCAAAAAAAGACCCTAAAATATTCATTCATCAAATAAATAGAAAGTAAGACATTTAACTCTGTCAAGGGACAAAAGAAAAGGCTTTTTGCTAAAATGAAATTGAGCAAGGACTCAAAAGACCATTTGATCACATATTAGAGGATGATGAATATGAGGATGAAGGGATGAAGTCGACTAACACAGGATGAAAGAAACAAGTAAAGGCAAATACCACAGAGCTTCTGTTTCCCTTTTCCCTAACCTATAAATTCAAGATACAATTGCTTGTGAGGACCAAAGCTCTCTCCACCCCATATTATTGGCATCTTCAACACCAACTTGTAAATGCTCAAGAGCAATTCTGCTCAGTTTGCAATCTGTATTTTTGTCTGTGGTTTATTTCCTTTCAGCTATTACAGACTCTCTCCTGGTTGACACCAGTGACAATGTAGGTCCTCATGTCTTGGGGGGCAGTGCCTTGCTGGGTCAGGATTTATCACATCTGCCAACTTCACCTTGACCACTTCTAGACGGTGCTGCCCTGCCTGTGGCTTCTCCTGCCCTGCAGGCCAAGCATCCTGTTCCTCCTAAGACTGCTCTGGGAGGCCAGGCACCAAGACAATGCTCCAGGTCTTGCTGTTGATTAAGAAATATTCCTCTCATATTTTAATGCTATATAGAAAAATTTGTAAATCCTCCTTGCAGCCAAGATGCTGCAGGTAAATAATTAGTTATGGTGAGAGAACACCATATTTATTTTCAGAACAAAAATTACTACTTACAAACATAATTGTAACACAAATGACCAAAACACAGAAAACCACAGTGCTACAGTTTTAGAACTTTCATCCTTGGAAGAAAAGCTATGACAAACCTAGACAGCATATTAAAAAGCAGAGACATTACTTTGCCAACAAAAGTCCATCTAGTCAAAGCTATGGTTTTTCCAGTAGGTATGTACAGATGTGAGAGTTGGACCATAAAGAAGGCTGAGAGCCAAAGAACTGATGCTTTTGAACTGTGTTGGAGAAGATTCTTGAGAGTCCCTTGGACTGCAAGGAGATCAAACCAGTCAATCCTAAAGGAGATCAGTCCTGAATATTCTTTGGAAGGACTAATGCTGAAGCTGAAGCTCCACTTTGGCCACCTGATGTGAAGAGCCGACTTATCAGAAAAGACCCTGATTCTGGGAAAGACTGAAGGCAGGAGGAGAAGGGGATGACAAAGGATGAGATGGTTGGATTACATCACCGACTCAATTGACAAGAGTTTGAGCAAACTCTGGGAGACGGTGAAGGACAGGGAAGCCTGGCATGCTGCAGTCCACGGGGTCACAAGGAGTTGGACACAACTAAGCGACTGAACAACAACAGTTTTAGATTTCATGAGTCCAAAATCAAGTGGTTTCTTCCAAACTTGTACTCAAGTCTGTAATTATCTCTAAAATTCAATTCTCTTGAAATGACTTCTTCAAGTTAGAACCTATGAATTCTCATTCATACTATGTGCAATGCAAGACTAAAAAACAAAATTTTTATCCTAAATTTAACATATAAAAAACTATGAATGCAGCCATAAAAATAAAAATATTATTTCCCTGTAATTTTGAGAAAAAATTTTGACATGCTTTGGAAACCTAAGTAAAAAAAACATGGTCCAAAAATGCAGGTTATAGTCCTTGTTTCGTCACATTGGCTGTGTGATCTTTATGTGCGTGCACTTTAGTTTCCCTTTTTAGAAAATAAAAAGATTGTGTGAAATGAACTCAAAAGTTCTGCAATTATACTGGCTTTGTGCTCTTATTTCACTTCTTACCTCTTACTGTTTCTGCAGATTATTTACTTTGTACACAAGTTTTACTTTTTCAGCAAGTGTTTATGGAGTGGCCACTCCATTTCAGGCAAATTACTGGGCATTAGAATATAGACATGGAGAAAAATATGGTTCTTATTCACATAAACCTTGCAGTTTATTGGGCAAGAAAGGCATTCAACAAATAATCCAAAGCTGTATACTAGATGATGATCTCGAAAAGGAAAAACCTCACCAGGCTCTGCAGGATATAATACTGCTGCTGCTAAATCACTTCAGTCATGTCCGACTCTGTGAAATCCTATGGACTGCAGCCTACCAGGCTCCTCTGTCCATGGGCTTCTCCAGGCAAGAGTACTGGTGTGGGTTGGCATGCCCTCCTCCAGAGGATCTTCCCGACCAGGGACTGAACCTAGGTCTCCTGCACTGTAGGCACATTCTTTACCACTGAGCCACCAGGCAAGCCCTCGGGTTATAACAGGTGAACTAATTTAGATGGAGGACATCAGGAAGGCCACAATGGAGAGGTGACATTTAAAGCAAGGAGTAGAAGGCAGCATATCCCAGCCTTCCAGGAGTATAGTGCAAAATGAAGAACAGTCCTGAGAGGGGCAGACATGGAAAAGTTCAAGGAACTGAAAAGGAAACGAGGCAAAGGCAGAGCACATAAAGAAGTGTGGGCATGAGCGACACTTACTAGCTGAGTGACCTTGGGCAGTTTCCTCATTTAGAGTTATTGGCAGAATTAGATCAATCAATGTAAGTAAAGTGTATAAAACAGTGCCCAGTGGTGGTAAGCTCTTGGCTATGTATGTTGTTATTATTAGCATCAGCTTTCAGGCTTCAGAAGAGCTCAGAGGAAGGAGAACTGCACTCCAGGAGCTGAGACTTGGGCTCTAGGAGCATCTCTTCCAAATACAGGCTGTTCCCACCAAAAAATGAGGAAATCTTAAAAGGAATTGAGATAACCCTGAACTGAAAGAAAGAAACAAAAAGGTAGCTTCAAGTAAACAGAAAGGTGCTCATGAATCTCTTCTGATTTTTTAAATTAAATGGATGTTCTAATATGGAAAAAGATTTAAGAATTTTTGATCTGTATAATATTAGTTCTAGAAGATGAAAATGACATCCCACTCAAATTTCCTTCAAAATTTATTGACTGTACCATCATTTCTGGTTCCCTTTCACCAATGGTGAATCTTTCAGAATCTCTGTAATCACCTAGGGGCTTCCCAGGTGGCACTAGTGGTAAAGAATCGACCTGCCAATGCAGGAGACAATGGCAGGAGAGGCAGGTTCGATCCCTGGCCAGGAAGATCCCCTAGAGAAGGGAATGGCAACCCACTCCAGTATTCTTGAAGACAAAAAGTTAAAATTTTACATAACCTTCTGCTCCTCTGCCTCTGTAACTCAGCTTGCTCCTTGCAAAGTCTGGATCACATAGGTCACATAGTCCCAGAAAGTGGGAACTTACAATACTAGGAACAAGAGCTTATCTCACTCACCGTTGTCCTTCTGTTTGCAACTGCCCAGCCCCTGCAAACCTGCTTAATCATGCCTGACGGTGTAAAGGTCAGGCATTCCCCTCCCCATCTTGACTGCTGTTCCCGCATGCACGAAACCTCTTAGTTTCAATTAGCCTATTAATAGCTAGTGTTGCCCACTATAGTCTGTCCATAAAAACTCTGTAACCCCTTTGATCGGGGCTCAGATCTTAGAGTGTTAACTCCTTTGGGCCCACCAGCATAATAAACATGAGTTCTCCAACTCTCCAAGTGTGGTGCTTGGTTCTTGATTACTGGTTTCTGCAACATTCTCACCTGTAAAATCCCATGGACAGAGGAGCCTGGTGGGCTATATAGCCCATGGGGTCGCAGAGTCGAATACGACTGAATGACTTTTAACTCCTTCAGTCATAATCACCTAACTTAACTGTTTCACATTGCAATCTAGAAAACTCAGCATATAAACTATTCATCCATATTGGTGATGTGAGTAAGGTGGCTTAGTGGATAAAGAACCTGCCTGTCAATGCAGGAGATGGAAGAGATGCAGGTTTAATCCCTGGGTTGGGAAGATCCCCTGAAGGAGGGCATGGCAACCCACTCCAGTATTCTTGCCTAGAGAATCCCCATGGACAGAAGAGCCTGGAAGGCTACAGTTCATAGGGTCACAGAGTCAGACACAACTGAGCAACTGACACACACAAAATCTGTAAACAAACGACAAACCTTCAGATAAAAATCAACTGTAATATACACTTGAAATACTACAGGCAGATAAGGTCCCATGCAATATGATTGCCAACTCTAGTCTTTTTCTTATTACCTATTAGAGGATACACGTCCGTGTGGAATTCTCTTAACTCCTTTGGGAAAGTATGTCAAATAAAAGCTTTAGGCAATGCTTTGTAATAAGTCATACTCCCATATTTCCCTCTCGATAATTCCTGTTCTCTTGCTATTTCATCTTGACCTCTCCTCCTGACCTATTACCAGGTGATCAGAACATTATAAAATAATGGTTGAAAAGAGGGAAGTTAAGGACCTCCCAACTGCTTGAACCTGTAAATGTTCATAGATATTTTGAAGTCTCAGAATTTTTCCTATGTGCTAGCAGATTAAAGGGAGGGTATTGCTTTCTTCATGGATCTCACTGTCAGCCAGGAATAAGGATCTAATTCCCAACCCAGACTTTCTCAACAGCTATTATATAATCTGAGGTTTCCTAAACTTTTATAAGCAAAGTGACCAAAAAATTTTCTCTGGGTTTTAGCAGCAGTTTAATTATGCATCTTGTTTTTCTTTTTTTAAAACTATACAGACTTTTAAACTTACCCCGATAGCAGCTAATATTGGGGCTTGGTAAATCCACTTGATGTCTCCAGCACTAAGTTCCCAGCATCTGAGACATGAAAAAGAACTTCCATGAAGAAACTGGCAAAGCAAATAAGAATTAAGTAGCATTTTAAGTTTTACCAAAAACTCCATACCCAGGATTTTGATTAAGAAACAAGTAGATGGACGAAACTGGAGCCCATTATCCAGAGTGAAGTAAGCCAGAAGCAAAAACAACAATACAGTATATTAACACATATATATGGAATTTAGAAAGACAGTAATGAGAACCCAACATGGGAGACAACAAAAGGAACGCAGATGTATAGAATAGACTTGTGGACTTTGTGGATGAGGGTAAGGGTGGGATGAGATGGGAGAAGGGCATTGAAGCATGTTAATTGTCATGTGTCTAATCAATCGCCAGCCCAGGATTGATGCTCGGGACTGGTGCAGCGAGATTTCCCGGGGGGGAGGGAGGAGGGAGGGGGGACCCGGAGGGGAAGCATATGTAAACCCATGGTGATATCATGACAATGTATGGCAAAAACAATAATTAAAAAAAAAATAAAATAAAATAAATTAAAAAAAAAAAAAAAAAGAAACAAGAAAAAAAAAAAAAAAAAAAAAAGCTCCTAAAACTCCCAGTGGAGGGAAAATATGTAGTGAGTCCTGTTTTCTATACTATTAGCTACCCTTTGGGGATAAGTATTATAAATAGTGGTGTATTATTCTTATAACAAGAGTCAAAACTATGTTTCCAGGGCCACAAAAAATTAGTCTTTTAAATGTGGTACCATTGATTCTTTATCACTGGAATGAGCCATAACAGTTAAACAGAGTTTAACAGTTGATAGAGAAAGGCCTCCCATTTTCAGAATTTACTCCATTGGCTGTAAGACACTGACATTAATACATTCTAATCCATAGACATGCAACATAAAACTAACAATAATGCAAATGATCCTTGTTAATAGGAATGTAGAAGAAAACTGAATACAAATGATTTTTATCCCTAGAAAGGAAAATTTGCTGTTTGGTGAAATGTAAGTGACTAGTGATCTGTGAATATTAACCAGTGTTTACATTTATTTGCAAAATCATTTCAGGGTTCACATTACTAAATATAAACATGTGATTCTTTTATTTCTCCTTTGAACCAGTTGTAATAGCTCACTGGTTACCAAGCTAAGCTTACGAGTTAGCTTACTAATCAGTGAGTCAAAAAATCTCTACAGGGAGTCATTTCATAGTTGTATAACATCATGATGTATATCTTCTTTCTTTAAGAGTTATTTTTTTTACAGTATTAATTAAAATGCATTAGTTGCTCCGTCATGTCTGACTCTTTGCAACCCTGTGGACTGTGTAGATCACCAGGCTCCTCTGTCCATGGAATTCTCCATGCAAGAATACTGGGGTGGGTTGGCATCCCCTTTTCCAAGGATCTTGGACCTTCCTGACCCAGGAATTGAACCCGGGTCTCTGGCATTGCAAGCAAATTCTTTACCGTCCGAGCCATCAGTATATAATTTACCTATTTGCTATACTTATTTTCTGCTTCCTGCTTGCTCCAACTAGAAATTAAGTTTAGGCAGGCAGGGATTCCTGTTGTTTTTGTTTTCTGTTATAAGTGCCTGGAACATACACAGGATTTAGGTAGTCAATAAACATTTTTTGAATTAACTGAACTCAAAGTAAGTTGCTGCTGCTGCTGCTAAGTCGCTTCAGTTGTGCCCAACTCTGTGCGACCCTATAGACAGCAGCCCACCAGGCTCTCCCATCCCTGGGATTCTCCAGGCAAGAACACTGGAGTGGGTTGCCATTTCCTTCTCCAATGCATGAACGTGAAAAGTGAAAATGAAGTCGCTCAGTCGTGTCCGACTCTTGGCGACCTCATGGACTGCAGCCCACCAGGCTCCTCTGTCCATGCGGTTTCCCAGGCAAAAGTACTGAAGTGGGGTGCCATTGCCTTCTCTGAAAGTAAGTTGAACTTCACCCAGTCTGGTTTGTGGTGAAGGTCTCTCACTAGAAAAAATGGAACAGAGTTGAGAAAAACTAGTTCTACTTGAAATTTTAACATAGCACTTTAAACAGTTTTTAGATACAGAAATAAAAGCCTTCAGTTTCTTTCTCCTTAGGCCTAGCATTGAGTGTAGCAGTAGTAAATAAAATCTTGTGAATAAATTTTAGTGACATAATGATAATTTTTTTATTCTAGATGATAAACTTATATTAAGAAGTTACTTTTAAATTAATGAACAAATTATGGATAATAAAAAACTATTTCAACTATTTCTTTTTTTAATTTTTTTTCCTCTTTGATTCAACTATTTCTTGAAAGTAAAATATTTTCAGCACACATATAATAACAAAAATTTTAATTTTTTATGTAAGCAATATATTCTCATATCAAAATCAACCTATATAAAAAGAGACATTGAGACATTTCAGTCCTCCCCATCTTCCTGTCTATCTTTGACCTTGCCCTTCTGCTTACAAGTTAACATCTTCTATTACTCTATTGTGTATGCTTTCAGTATTTTGTTTCATATACAAACACATACAGATATTATAATCTTATTTTCCCCATCTTACAAAAATGCGATATACACTCTGTTCTGTAACTTGCCTTTTCCTTTTTATAGCACATCTTTAATTTCTTTCCATATCAGTACTGAGAGAGCTCAGTAGCCCAGCATTCCATTGGAAGGAGGTACCACAGCTAAATCAACCTAATTCCTACACCAAAGTGTAATTCTGATCCAGCCACACTGAAATCAGCAAAATCAATGGGCTTGAAGACTGAATCAGAATGGACATCAAACATATGTTACTTGTTCACACAAGTAACTTACATACGTTAACTTGTTTACACAGTAGTGAACACTGCCCAATATTATGTGCACACACCTATTTTCCACATTGTTCAGTCAGACAAGAAAAAGATAGTGTTATGGAGTCATGTAAACTGCCTATCACACTACCCTAAAGAGACTTCCTACTGTAAGGAAAGTGGCAAATATTATGAGAATATAAATTGAACACTGATTCACTAGCCATGAGATGCTTGGATTTCATAAATTCTCTTTTCAGCTTTGACATTTGGTAATATCTTCATAAGCCTCTTTCTTTTTGCCACAATGACATTTCATTGTGGTGTCTCCCAACACACTGGAATTCAATTACACAATTTCAGCTCTACAAAATACTCGTATCTGGAAGTAGGTCAAATCAGCTACTTCTAAAAACAAGAAAAACTTGACTTTGATCATTTTCAGTGTCAAAGTTTTAAATTTGCCCTTGATAAGAGGCAACTGAGGTTTCAGATTTTTTTAAAGGAAATGCTGTTGATTCTTGTTTTTCATTAATTATTCAATGAACTAGCTCACACAGTGTGAACACGGCCAAGAAACTACCCTCTGTTCAGATTTTTTAAAATAAATTTTAACACTCTAGGAAATGCAGGAATAAATGTCAGTAAATATGTAATTCTGAATGGTAGAGCATAAAACACAGTAGTCTTGAATAGTAGAGCATAGACGAAAGTAGGTCCTTCTGCAGCCAAGCTGGGAGCAGGAAATGCATTGTTCTGCCAGAGGGATCCAGTATTGGAATATTGTATTGTCTCCTACACTCACACTCTGGTAAGAGAAGAGGAAGTGAAGTAACCTCAAAGCCATGCAGATTTCCCAAGAATGATAGAGTGTATAGCATTTATTGGTCCTTTCCACTGCAAGTCTTAATGTTCCTACTGGCATCTCTTATCTCCTTTGAGTGAGCAGGGAGACCGTAATAAGGTATCTCATAAAGTATTTTTGCTTTTGTAAGTTAAAAAGAAAGAGAGACAAAATTATTCACTCTTTAAGTCATTTGTCCAATCTAAACTGCAGGAAATTTCCTAAAGGAAATCAACCCTGAATATTCATTGGAAGGATTGATGCTGAAACTAAAGCTCCAATACTTTGGCCACCTACCTGATGTGAAGAGCTGACTCATTGAGAAAGACCCTGATGCTGGGAAAGATTGAAGGCAGGAGGAAAAGGGGACAACAAAGAATGAGATGGTTGGATGGCAGCACCAACTCAATGGACACGAATTTGAGCTAGCTCTGGGAGATGGTGAAAGACAGAGAAGCCTGGCATGCTGCAGTCACAAAGAGTCAGACATGACTGAGCGACCGAACAACAACAAACTACAGGACTCAGTTATCTTACATAGTCAACAATTTGCTAGAACTGTAGAACTGGAAGAAACTTTTTGTATATTCAATAGTTTAGAGTACCTTCTAAAATTGGGTCTTATCTGCTTATTTCTAAACGTACAAGATACAGAGAAAATAAGAGTTCTAGTTTTGAAAGGCCAGATCAGAAAAAGATAAATCTCAAGTGTAAGAGACATGAACCAAGACACCATCCGGCAGTTGGAGATGCTCCTAGTCTGCTCTCTCCACCTGAACTTTGTGACATGACACTATACATAGGTTAGATGATGCTCAAGAAAACCCAAAAATCTTTTTATCTTAGACAAGCTGAATTTCACAAGAAATCAAATCAGGCAATTATGAAATTATGCCATGAATGTGGTAACACAGTTTTATTTTCTATGCAAAATAAATGTAAAATGGTCTCTTAACTCAATTATCACACTCAGATCAGAGCACTACAGAATTCAAGATTTTATTCTAAGGTAAGTAGGAATAACTATGTCTTGCAGAGGAGTCACATGATCTAACTTATAGTTAATATTTTTATATTATTTCATCTGTTTTAGAGCAATATTTAGTATCAGTTGTAGTTTTGCAAGTATTATGCACCTAATGAATTTTTTCTCAAAATAATAAACTCATATTTCCTATTTTTTCAGCAAAAGATTTATGATTATTAATAACTTAATACCTAGTTTATAATTTTTAAGAAAAAATGCAAGATAACTAAGGAAACCACCTATTTAATTCAATATATAATGCACTATGAATATATTTGCTTTTTTTCCATGCTCAAGGCCTGGAAGACCTATGGAATGGATGAATAAGTTGAAGTGCTCCAGGATATGCATAGGCAATCAGGTCTCATTCTATTCATCTCTCAAAAGTGATGATTGGACCAAACAATGCTTTTGGTTCTACCTTCTCAAAAATTCCAAATCTGAGTGATTTGGTTATATATCTCAGGGTAAAATTATTTAGCATTATAAATAATGCTGACTCAACCTCTCTCTTTCCTTCAAGAAATCAAACAGCAAGCTGCAGGTTTTCTTTGAGATTTCCAATATTGCTGTGTAAATATAACAATAATGATAATAATGTAGATAATATTTACCCCCATGTGCGCATTAAGTCACTTCAGTCATATCCAACTCTTTGTGGACCCATGGGCTGTACCCTGCCAGGCTCTTCTGTCCATGGGATTCACCAGGCAAGAATATTGGAGTAGGCTGCCATTTCCTTCTCCAGGGGATCTTTCCAACCCTGGGATCAAACCCAAGGTCTCCTGCATTGGCAGGCTGGTTTGGTTCTTTTCCACTAGCACCAGCTGGGAAACCCTTATTAACCCCCAAGTGTCAGCAAATCCAAATAGCAAAAAGAGATAAAGGTAAGTAAAAATGAAATCCTGCAAGATCCTTCTGGGTACAAGCCCCTCCACATTCCCACTTCTTATTTGGGAAAAAGCTTTAGCCTTGTGAAATGAAAATATCTCCTGCCATATCAATAAACAAGAAATGTCACAGTCTTTAGCAATTTCTGGCCTCCAAATGTGAATGAGGGCTCCCAAAACTGTGACCCAACAGATGCTGCCACCTCCCCCTTCCCCCCCCCTCCCCCCTCCCACTTTCCCCCTCCCCTTCCCCCCTTCCCCCTCTCAGAGATAATTGCTGAGGAACTGGGGGAGTGCAAGAAACAGCCATCTGCCACTCCTAAAGCTGAACAAGGAAATAGGATTTGGCACCAGAGAGCTGAGCTGCACATGAAAAGAATGGATTCAGTGAGCCCAGAGGCTTGCATCTTACTACACATAGAATGCTTTATTCCTTAGTAAAGCAAAGTTGCTCAGTCGTATCTGACTCTTTGTGACCCCATGGACTCTAGCCTACCAGGTTCCACCGTCCATGGTATTTTCCAGGCAAGAAAACTGGAGTGGGTTGCCATTTCCTTCTCTAGGAGATCTTCCCAATCCAGGATTGAACCCCGGTCTCCTGCATTGTAGACAGCTGCTTTACCATCTGAGCCACCAGGGAAGTCTCCTAAATTCCTTAACTTGATAGCTAATCTTTGATGTTCCGACTGCCTACTCCCTTTGTTGCAAACTTGTATATAGCCTAAATCCCCACTCCTGCCTCCTTGGAGCAGTTTTCTCAGAGCTACTGAGATACTGTCTCCCGGGCTCTGAGTCCTAAACATGCACACCAAACAAATTAATTCTACTTTCAGGTTGTGACTATATTTTTTAGTCAACAGTCTTCAAGGGCTTCCCCAAGTTTCAAAGAGCAGACTCAAACAGTTACTAATTAGGGAAGTGAGAAAATGCAGAAAAAAGGAACAGCAGTCAAGCAAGTAAAGTAGTAACAACATGAAGGACAGAGTTGCAGGACTCCTAGTTTCTCCTGAAGAAATATAGACAATGATCTAATGCATAACTTTGCACTGTTCTGCATAAATTAAGCACCAGCCCAGTGGAGCATGTTGACTACATGCTGACTACAAGCATGTAGACCCCGGGCCGGTTAAAACCAGAAGACTGGGAATTAAGATTCCCAAAACATCACCTTGTTACCTAACCACTAACCAGTATCCATGACATCATCTTGCTGTGTGCTCATAAAACATTTACTTTATGTACACACAGAGAGAGAAGGCACCCTCTGGTTTCTCTTCTTAGGAAGACCCTAATCCTATTATAGCAGCATCCTACCCTCAGGACTTCATTTAACCTTAATTACCTCCTTAAGGGCACTATCTCCAAATACAGCCACATTGGGGGTCGGGGTTTCCCACATATGAATTTGGGGGAGATACATTCAGTCCAAGCAATAAGTTTGACAGTGAAAGCAAAGAGCAGGCACTGAATACTTCTCCATGTTCTCCTTTCCTTTCTTTGACTCATCATCACCAGAAATAGAAATAATATGAAGCAGTGAATGTTTCAGCATCCATGCATCATGTAGCATAAAGAGAGAAACAGGCAACTGGGAGGCTAGTGATTCCCTAGGATGGATTCCACTTCTAATGTGCACTTGTTTTATCATTTTAATATATTTATCTATGCTATGCAAGACAAGAAAACAAAGAGGTGGATTAAACCTATACTTGATATCACATATATGTAAGTAGTAAGTAGAACACGTGTGTGTTAAGCACAGGTACTAGATATTTAGGGCAACTGAGCACTAAATATCCACAGTTTACCAAATATGTGAGACACAAAGTATCCCGTGATACACAGGAAGTCCTTGATATTCTTGATGTCTTAATTAAGCACCAATAGGTGGAACTCATGGCCACATATCCTTTGCCCAAAGAATGCAAATAAAACCTAGGGCTGCTGAGTAGGCTACGTGGCAAGCTAGAGCCATAGCTGCATAAACTTGCCCTTACATCTCTCTGAGACAGCAAATGTGTATCCCTGGCCCAGGACACCTGTCTGTGAGTCTCCTTGCTGCAACCTTATTTCTGGTCCTCGTAACCACACCATCAGTGGGGAATGCTGATGTGGCAGAGAGTACGAGAAAGGAGATATGAATACTGCCTAGCCCAGGACTCAGGTAGTGCGGTCCTTTCACCTGCGTGCACAACATCCTAAGTATGTTAACTAACCCATCTCTTTCCCCAGCTTCTCATGGTATGTTTCAAACTGATTTCATAAACCATGAGGTTCAGCATCCCAGCTGGGTCTGTGAGTCCTTCTGTCCCCTGACTCTGGAATGGATAGCTGGTTGGTAATGTACGAGAGGCTACAGGGTAGTCCGTAAAGGGCATTGTCATCAAGAACAGCCGCCAGTGCGAACTCCAAGCAGGAAGCCAGCCTTGAGAAAATCTGAGGCTCTTGCTTTACCTCTTCCTTTTCACCCACCTTGCATCAGCCAGAGTTGCTCGAGCCACAGCCCAGACTGTCACAAATGCCGCTGGGAACCCTGCAATCAGAAAAGGATTCAGAGACAATATTTGTTTCAGGATTAAGGTATCTTTTTCTTATATTCATCACATAAAAATATACTACTAAAAGGTGAGAGAGAAAAATTGGACATGAAAAATGTTACTATGTGAACAAGAAAATCCCACTTAATTTTCATCCTGTCCATTTGAGAGGAGAGCTGGTACATTGATGTTATTTGTTCCCAAAAGTCTGAAGAAGATTGGCCCTATTTTCATTTAGCTATGTAAGGAGGGGACTGAAGTCCCTGGAGTCAAAGGCAGACAGTGGTCTGTGCATATAACTTTATCTCTTGCCACTCCAACAGCTACATGCTTTCCAAGAAGCGTGAAGCAACAAGAGGGACTGAGGAGAAGTGACAGGAAGGCTATTGTTTTTAAAAAATTTGAATTTTCTCATTCTAAAGGTAGAAGGCATAGAGAGGCTACACTGAAAGTTACAAAATTAGCATGTTTTGATCAGTTTAGCCTCTTCTTTTTTGTTCATATTGGCTCCAGATAGAAGCACTTGTAGGTACTGAAAACTTATCAAAGAATAGTGCTATGTTAGCTTGATGATTTGAGCATGACATATTTGTCTTTCATAAATAATAATCACCTATGAGCTTGCAATGTCAAATCTATTAATTACACTAACTTTCCATGAGCCTTTGCTTCCAGTAAAGATGGACTGTTTAACACAAACCATACTTTTATGGAACTCTGCAATAGAAGATCAAAGGATTTAATGGATATATAGAAGTTTTAAAAAAAGGAAAGAGGCCACAGGAAGCACCTTTCAAAAAGAGAAAAAAATTTAATCTAACTCAGAACATTAATAAAATATTCTTTACCTTTTAAAAAACACATGTGTAATTTTTCAGATATCTTTTCTAAGCAAAGGAACATAAAAATAGATGTAGATGAAAAATGTCAGAAAAATTAAAATAAGGTGATATCCCACAATAGGGAATTTCTTTGGTTTTCTTAGTGATCCAGTTGAATTTAACATCAGTCTGCCTACGTAGCTATTTAATTTTATAACTCTATATTCCAGTTTTATTTATTGTTTTTATATAACTTCCTCTTTTAAAAAATCTGCTCAGATTCTATGTTATAAGAAATTTTTGTCAAAATGAAAGTGAAGGTGTTAGCCCCTCAGTCACATCCTACTCTTTGGGACCCCATGGACTGTAGCCCTCCAGGCTCCTCTGTCCATGGAACTCTTCCAGGCAAGAATACTGAAGTAAACTGCCATTCCCTTCTCCAGGGAATGTTCATGACCCAGGGATTGAAACCCCAGTCTCCTGCATGGCAGGCAGATTCTTCACCATCTGAGCCACCAGGAAGCTCAATGTGCTGTGCTGTGCTTAGCAATATCTGACTCTTTTTGACCCCATGGACTATAGCCTACCAGGCTCCTCTACCCATGCAGATTTTCCAAGCAAGAATACTAGAGTGGGTTGCCATGCCCTCCTCCAGGGGATCTTCCCAACCCAGGAATTGAACCAGAGTCTCCTACATTGCAAGTAGATTCTTTACCAGCTGAGCTACCAGGGAAGCCCAAAAGTTAAGTGCTTTTATGTGATAAGACATACATTCTGGCCTCTCATCTGACAGGTGAAAATTAAGAATGGCTGCTAACACAGAGGTAAATTACCACATTCAATAAGGACAAAGAAGCAAGACTGAAACCCTTTTTTCTGTCTTGTACATTACTTTGGGTCTAAATCTTGTTTAGACCCAATTATAACTTTAGGCTCTCTCTAAGTAGGTAAACACTCAGCACTTTATTACTCACACTGTAATGATGTGTGGAGATGCATTTATTTACATTGATTTTGCTGGTTCTTAATAACAAATTTGGCAAGGAAAGAAATTACTATCTTAAGAGGAACATATGCCGTATCTGCCTTTGTAAATTGAAGACTGATATTTAAACTGTTTTTATACATCTTTATCACAAAACAAGATGTACAGAGAAGCAAAAACAAATTCTAATGATAACTATGTTTCTTTCAACCAATCGTAGCCTTAATTTTTCCTATCCCTGCCTCAATTTTCTCATAAATAAGGCACTTTATTCTTGGCTCCAACTGCACATTTTAAAATTACATTTAATCCTTTATTTAAGAGAGATCAGTCATAAAGTACAAACTTCCAGTAATAAGTACAACAAACGGTACAAACTTCCACTAATAAGATAAATAAGTACTAGAGATGTAATATACAACATAGAAAAAGGTTAGTTGTTACTGTTTTAAATTGTGGTTAATTAAGTAAGCATAATATTGCATGTAATATGATTTATAAAAGTGAGCTTTCATGTAAATCCTACTTTCTTTCTTGCATGTTATTAAACCATTCAGTGAAATGAAGGTTTCAAGTTGTGATGATTATCTACTGTAGTTGTCACTCCTGTGCCAAAATGTTTCTGGGGAAATTAATACAAGTTGTAAAGGAAGGTAAGAAACTAAGACTTGTATAGAAGCTCACTGGAATCCTAAATACTTTTTTTTTAATTTTGTTTTTCATAGAAAGATTTGAAAACTAGTTTCCAGGGTTTCAGAGCTTCCCTGGTGGCTCAGATGGTAAAGAATCTGTCTATAATGCAGGACAAGCTAGAGACTCGAGTTTAATCCCTGGGTCAGAAAGATCCCCTGGAGAAGGGAATGGCAACCTACTCCCATATTCTTGCCTTGAAAATCCCATGAGCCTGGTGGGCTACAGTTCACGGAATTGCAAAGAGCTGGACACTAGAGCCATTAACACTTCCTGGGTTTCAATGAGACAAACCCCTGACTTTATGAAGCAAAAGACTGAGTGATAACAGCCCAAATAAGAGTTGATAGGGGACTGAGCCGGAGAAGGCAATGGCACCCCACTCCAGTACTCTTGCCTGGAAAATTCCATGGATGGAAAAGCCTGGTAGGCTGCAGTCCATGGGTTCGCTAAGAATCAGACTCGACTGAGCAACTTCACTTTCACTTTTCACTTTCATGCATTGGAGAAGGAAATGGCAACCCACTCCAGCGTTCTTGCCTGGAGAATCCCAAGGACAGGGAAACCTGGTGGGCTGCCATCTATG
Source organism: Antilocapra americana (assembly GCA_007570785.1). Taxonomy (NCBI): domain Eukaryota; kingdom Metazoa; phylum Chordata; class Mammalia; order Artiodactyla; family Antilocapridae; genus Antilocapra; species Antilocapra americana. The sequence goes on from ML660197.1 coordinate 33,604,496, forward strand.
GGGGTGCACAGAGTCGGACACGACTGAAGCAACTTAGCAGCAGCAACAGCAGCAGGAGGGGACTGAGCTGCTGACTATCAAATCAATTCATAAATAAAGAAAAAACAAGTTTATTACTAGTGTGACCAGTGTCATAGAAAACCAAAAAATAAAATCAAACTCAGACAAAGTCACTGTTGAATTTTCTATCAACAACTTTATCAGCTTCTACTAATGATGTGAGTACACAGACATAATTTTGATTTGAAGGCAAACTACCAAAAACTGTTGAGAAAATTACTGAAGTACCCCCCAAAATATGAAATGTATCATTTTTTATTTTAGTAACTGGTAGTCAAAGATAAGGGACAGATTAAAACCAAACTGCTTTCAGAAATAAAATTTTATTCACAACAATTAGTATTTCATAATAAATAAAGAATGACCAAAAATTGACCCTTTGTCTTCTCAAAGGTTATTAACGAACAGGAAATTCAATATCCTTTACATTTTCAAATGTTAAGACAATGTTAAGGCAAACCCAACAAAAAAAGTTTCTTATTTTGGAGGAGAAAAAAACTTTCGAATTTTTTCTTGAGCCACTTAGTTAATTTTTTCCCTCTGCTGACCACCTGATCATTTACAAATTAAAATAGCAATTGTTAATCTTGAGACATCTTAATTTTAACCACATATGAGTTTTAATTTCTCTTAAACTATAACAAACAAACAACATTCTTTCTCCATATCACATTGAGTTAGTGCTTGGTTCAGTAATCCCTCTAGGACTGAAAAGGCATTTTAGAATGTGAGTTGAATCTTTTTTTTTTTTAATTACTTATGCCAAAAGTAATTCTAATTATTTTCTTCCAAAAGACATGGTAAGTCTACATAATTAGCTTGTAATTTATATTGTTAAATATAGCCAAGATGGTTCTATAAATTCCTTTCTGGCATTCTCATCATATGACCTAGAATTATAAATCAAAGATGCATCATTATGGATTAAAAATTCAAAAATCAAAATTTGTAGAATGAAATTGCTGTTAAATCAAGACACTGGCATAAGACATGATGAGCACGGCAGTTCTAAATGTGTAAGGCAAACAAGGTATTTCCCCCAAAGAATCTTCTCAGAATCTGGTCTAAGAACAGTAACCTAAGTTAAATGTGAAAAGTTTGTCACCACTGGGAGAATCCTAGACTTGATTTTAACGATTTTCCTCAATAAATAATTAAAGAGAAAGGAAAGATAAAGATAGGGTGGGGAGAGATTATTTCCCGAAAAGAGCTGAAAGAATACTGATGATAGGCATGACACAAAACCCTGAAATCCATAATCCACTTGAAAAGGAAAGGATACAGAAATGCCTTACCCCAGCCTATCAAGGTGAAGCCCCACAGGTACTTGGTGTCCGAAAAGAATGCCACAAAGATTAAACTATGCAGATAGAGACCTTCCACCAAAATCCAATAGTAGTTTGTAGCCAAGAAGTAAATAAACATCACAACAGCCATCTTGCACCCAATCTGTTACAAATAAACCAACACGGCACCATGTTAGAACTCCTAATCATACTGTTTCCAACATTAGACCACTAAAAAGCAGTTCCTCCATTTCTTTTTTAGAATCGAATGTCTCTTATACATGGAGAAGCCAAGACTTTTGAAAGAGGCCAGAACAATGTTATTTAAATATAGCATTTCTAAGACTGCTGGCTTGATTTTATTTTTAAAATAAGATTTTTTTTTCCTTTAGAAGTAACAAGAAATCACTTTTCCTCAATTTATGCAAAAAAGAATACTTGATCATCAGAGAAAATTAGGGAAGTCAGAAAAGCATAAAGAAGAAACTTATGTATCATTCTACCATGAATTTATTTTATTCTGGACTTTGTTATATTCCAAAAGTTAAATGGCTTAAAACACTAAACATTTCATGTGTCTTATGTATCTATGGATTGGCTAGGTGATTCTACTGATCTGGGAGAAGCTCAGGTAATCTTGACTAGGTTCATTCATAGAAGTCTACCTTCAACTGGCATACCGTCACACCCACTTCATCCTTCATTTTAACCAAGTCACAAAGCCAATGCAGAATTAGAATCAGCAGAGAGGATAGTGAATTATAGGGAAAAGAACAAAAATAACTGTGACATTAATTCACACCATCAAGAATATCAATCTACTCTACCTAATTTCCAGATATACTGCTTCAAGGTGATAATGCTTTCCATTAACTGAATGACTGGGTAATTGTACATACTTAATAATACTAGGATATCCAAGAACAAAATCAAGTACTATGGAATCTTACATGGGAACAAGTCTTTGGGACTCTAATAAAGGAACTAAATCCCCTGGGATTTTTAAATCCCAAGCTTCTAGTTTTGCAAGTAGGTTTTTCTTTTACTTTCAGAAGTGGTGAGCCATGTAACGGGTCGTGAGGAAAACACTTACATATTGTGATTTGTCCACAGCAGGCACTACTATGGAGCTTTGTAGGTCATTCTGCAATATCAGGGACCGCAGCTCCTTTACTCCTATGTGAGCATGGACTACTCTGTCCTTGACAAAGATGCTCGCAGCTCTCAGCATGAAAGACACAAATAAATGCATGTGGATATAGTTCCTAGTACAATGCAGTCGTCTACGGAGAGAAAATATTTATTATTTAGATTTGAATAAAATTAGAAATGGAGAAAGAAAATACATAAATGAGCTCAAACTAACCCCAAAAAGAAGAAATATAATAAACCTGAAAAAAAAGAGCAACAATTGGAGTCAAAAACTAAAATATAATCTTTTGAAAATTCATTTCAAATATATCCTGATCAGCTACCATGTTTATCGAGATTATGCAGTGTTAAATATTATACTACAGTATAATATTATAACATTATATTATGTGTGTGTACATGCTAAGTTGCTTCAGTCATGCTCAGCTTTTATGTGTCCCCATGGACTGTAGCCCACCAGGCTCTTCTGTCCATAGGATTTCCCAGGCTAGAATACAAGGGTGGGTTGCCATTTCCTTCTCTAGGGGATCTTCCCAACCCAGAGATCAAACCTGCATCTCCGGCATTGGCAGGCAGATTGTTTACCACTGAGCCACCTGAGAAGCCCCTATTTCTTCCTGTATGGTATCAAACCATCTAGAGATTAAGATGAATTTCTGTCCCATGCCACCGAAATCATTTGGAAAAAGTGAAATAAGCCTTCACATTATGAGTGAAAATTTTTCTAACTTGTTTGACAATACTCTGCATCACTTAGCAAAAATAGACTGCAATGCAGACTCACTGTCTTAATGGTTTCATACTGTTTTGAGGCATTGAGTTCTTTAAACAAACAAATGACCAAGAACAACCCTGAATTTTTCATCAAAAATAACTTATCAAAGTTAAATAATATAAAACGAGGTTGAATTCAGAAACTTGTGTTTAGGGAAAGTATCTGGAGGCACAAATTGTGAGAGGTCTGTGTCTTTGATAAATAAGAAACAGACCCGCCCCTTCATGGAGGAAGTGATTGAGAATTACTCACCTGAAGTAACCAATGATGAGAATAGCCACGGCCAGGGATGCAAAGGAGACAGAGTATCCGATAGTGTACATGACATAGAGGCGTGCAAAGAACTCTTGCTGCAGGGCAAGAGATTTAATCAGAAAAATATATTTGATGGAGATAAATTAAGAGCATGCATTTAAAAGATAGGCAATGTGTCACCACATTCATATAATATATAGATTATTTTTATGGCCTTCCTTTTACTCCCCAAATTCAAGTCAGGGTTAACATATAATAAAATAATTCACATTTCTACTTGCTTTAAGTGAGACCAAACTCAATGTTTCAAGATTCACATCATGGATTTTTTGCAGTATTCATTTTAACTAACTGGAATTGTACATCTAACGTGATATTTGGGGTAAATAAAACACATTGCAGGATGATTTTAAAACTAGTCAAAAGGATATATCACTTTTGGAATATTACTTCTAGTTTTCTTTTGCTTTTCTACCAAGTTGTAGTTTCTATGAAAGCAAAATGTGCAGGTTTTAAACGAGCAGTTTGATGGGTTTTGACAAACTGAGTTTTTTGTGCCACTAGCTAGTCAAAAATCCACCCACCATCCACCCCCTAGGTTAACTACTGTTCCAATTTCTGTCATCACAAATTGGCTTTATCTGTTCATGTACTTCATATATTTCTTGACTGTTCTTAGACTTCTTAGAATTATGTAGTGTACACTCTTTTTTGTCAAGACACTGTTATGATATTCACTGACATTATTACATGAATCAACAGTTCATTCCTTTTTCTTCTTCTGTATTTCAAAATGACTATAGATTCAAAAGAAGTAGGAAAAGACAGTAAGAAAGGTCCTATGGACCCTTCACCAGTATCCTCCAGTGTTTCCATCCAATTACACTAAAATACCAAACTAGGAATTTGGCATTGGTGCAATTCATGCGTTTACAGTTCTGTGTCATTTTATCACATATGAAAAATGTTTTAAATGTCTCTGCAGTTGAGCTACAGAAATATTCCATCACAGCAAAGATCTTCCTCCTGCTGTTCCTTTTACAGTCATACCTACCCTCTTCCTCTTCACTATCCTTATCACCCACCAAACATTAATCTGTTCTCTAGCTCGACAATTCTGTCATTTCATACATGCAGAAATGAAATCCTACAGAACATGAACTTTGAGTCTTGCTTTTTTCACTCAGAGTAATAACCTCAAGATCCACTCAGGTTGTTACTCATATCAAGTTTGTACTTTTTTATTGCTGCACAGTTTGTAGCAAATGATTAGAATAATTAAGAGATATAGATAAACTAGGGCTTTCCAGGTGGCTTTGGCTGTAGAGAACCTGCCTGCCAATGCAGGAGACATAAGAGACACAAGTTCAATCCTTGGGTCAGCAAGATCCCCTGGAGAAGAGCATGGCAACCCACTCCAGTCTTCTTGCCTGAAGAATCCCATGGACAGAGGAGCCTGGAGGCCAGAGGAGGCCATGGGGTCACTAAGAGTCGGACATGACTGAATAACTTAGCACACTACTTGGTATGTACATAACCATCACTATATTTGAAATGAGTTTCAGACTTTGTAGATAACATACAAAGTTGAATCATGTTTCTTATAGACTCTTCTAATTTATGTCAATTGGTATCTCAAGATATTTGTTTTTAATGTAGCATTGATATAATATTAATGCTTGTCCATTTTATATTTTTATTTTCTGTTATGTTTTTCATTTCTGCATTTTAGTTTTCTGGCCATCCCTGAATTACTTGAACAATCTGTAGAATTCCATTTTAATGTATATTTTTGATGGTGGCTTTTGGTGGTGGCTCTAGGTATTACACTATATAACTTAATGTGGAAGATTATCATTGAATTTTCAACTTTCTTTTTTTCTAATTAGGTGTTGAGAGCTATAAATCTATCTTGACATCTGCTTTTGCTGTTTCCCACAGTCTTTGATGTATGTTGAGCTTTCATACTTATCCAAACTTTTGCCATTGGTCACATAATTGTCAACTATTTAAGAATTCTCTACATATTTTAGCTTATTTTCTATTGATTCTTTTGTGGTCAGAGAACATACATAGGCTGTATGATTTTAATCTTGAGATTTATTTAAACTTGAGATTTATTTATTTAAGATACCCCAGTTTCACTTTTCACTTTCACTTTCATATGTTCTATCTTGATAAACTTTGATGAGTACTTAAAAAGAATATGAATTTTTCAGTTATTATGAATGAAGTAAAGTGAAGTGAAAGTCACTCAGTTGTGTCTGACTCTTTGCAACCCCATGGAATGTAGCCCACCAGGCTCCTCTGTCCATAGGATTCTTCAGTCAAGAATCCGGAGTGGGTAGACATTCCCTTCTAAAGAGGATCTTCCGGATCCAGGGATCAAGCTCTGGGTCTCCTGCATTGCAAGCAGATTATTTATCATCATCTAAGCCATCAGGGAAGCCTTTGAAGCTCCTAAATACATGTATATTTAGGATTATTTCCTCTTGGTAAATTAATTCTTCATAATAGAAATGCTGGGCTGGAAGAAGCACAAGCTGGTATCAACATTGCCAGAAGAAATATCAATAATCTCAGATATGCAGACGACACCACCCTTATGGCAGAAAGTGAAGAGGAACTAAAAAGCTTCTTGCTGAAAGTGAAAGAGGAGAGTGAAGAAGTTGGCTTAAGGCTCAACATTAAGAAAACAAAGATCATGGCATCTGGTCTCATCACTTTATGGCAAATAGATGGGGAAACAGTGGAAACAGTGGCAGACTTTATTTTGGGGGGCTCCAAAATCACTGTAGATGGTGATTGCAGCCATGAAATCAAAAGACGCTTACTCCTTGGAAGGAGAGTTATGACCAACCTAGATAGCATATTGAAAAGCAGAGACATTACTTTGCCAACAAAGGTCCATCTAGTCAAGGCTATGGTTTTTCCAGTAGTCATGTATGGATGTGAGAGTTGGACAGTGAAAAAGGCTGAGCACTGAAGAATTGACGCTTTTGAACTGTGGTGTTGGAGAAGACTCTTGAGAGTCTCTTGGACTGCAAGGAGATCCAGCAAGTCCATCCTAAAGGAGATCAGTCCTGGGTGTTCATTGGAAGGACTGATGTAGAAGCTGAAGCTCCAATACTTTGGCCCCCTCATGCGAAGAGTTGACTCATTGGAAAAGACCCTGATGCTGAGAAGGACTGGGGACAGGAGGAGAAGGGGGTGACAGAGGATGAGATGGCTGGATGGCATCACCAACTCAATGGACGTGGGTTTGGGTAAACTCTGGGAGTTGGTGATGGACAGGGAGGCCTGGCTTGCCGCAGTTCATGGAGTCGCAAAGAGTCAGACACAATTAAGTGACTGAACAGAACTGAATTTTAAATATTGCTCTGTCTTGGTAATGCTCTTTGTCTTGATGTCTACATTCCTCAAAGACAGCATATAGTTGAGCCATACTTTTATTATCCATTCTAACAATCTCTGCCTTTTAAGAGAAACGTTTAGTTCATTGACCTCAAATACAATCAGTGTTGTGACTGGGTTTAGATCTAACATATAAGTATTTGCATTCTATAGGTCTATCTTTTCTCTGAGCCTCTGTACCTGCTTCCTTACCTTTTATTGGGGGTTGGGGATGGGGAACTCAATCAGGTATTTATTAGTATTTCACTTGTGTTATCTTTTAGCAGTTACTATAGAGACTTGGCTATGCATCTTGAACTTATCAGACCTACATTTAATAATATTGAATTATTTCACCATATAAACAGATATTTACAATTATGTACATAATTTTGCTCCCCTAATCTTTGTCACATCTAGATTTTGTTCTACATAATTTATAAAACCTAATGAGAGGTTATTATGTTTGCTTTAGGCAGTCAGCAGACTTTTAAATGAATTAAATGATAGATACAAAGATGGATATAAACATAGCAATAAATAAGGATAGATATATAATTCTGCTTATTATTTTAGTCTGTCATTTTTATCCACATATGTACCTATTCTGGTACTCCTCATTCTTTCCTGTCAGTCTTTGCTTCCATCTGATATATTTCTCTTCCATCTAGAGAAATTTTTTGAGCATTTCTTATGCAGAAATCTGATAAAGATGAATTCTCTCAGATTTTTTTCTGTCTGAAAAAATCATTATTTTCCCTTTAATGCATATTTTAATTAATATCTTAATGCATATTATCACTTTTAGAATGCCATTCCGTTAAAAAACAAGCATCCTTTTAGTTTTTGTTCTCCTGAACATCAGGTGCCCTTTTTCTCTCACTGCTTTTAAGATTTTCTTCTTACCTTGATCTATAGCATTTTAACTATGATGTGTCAAAGTATGGTTTTCTTTTTATTTAACCTGCCTAGGGTTTCCTGAATACCTGGGACCTGTGATTGATTTATTTCACCCACTTTATAAAATTACCAGCTATTGCCTTCTGAAATATTTATTTTGTCCTATTCTTTCCCTCTCTTCTTACCTCTAATTTCACATATCTTAAGCAATTACATATTATCTCACAGTCTCAGATGGTTCTCTTTGTTAAATTTATTTTTTCTCCTAATGTTTCACTTGGAAAATTTCTGTAGCCTTCTTTTCAAGTTCACTGATTTTTATCATGCTATGTCCAGTATTCTGTTGAGCATATCAAATAAACTCTTCACTTTGAATTGAATACTTCAATTCTAAACCTGGAAGAAATGCCCCAAATAAGTGATTTAAACTGCCGTGAAGGTGCACCTCAGTGACTCCCTCTGAGTCTGCCTGTGTGTCTGTTCCACATGTACTGAACTCTTTTTCCTCCTAGTAAATACTTTACTTGCTTTACTACTTTCCATCTTTGTGGAAACTCTTTTCTGCAAAGCCAAAGGGCCAGGGCCCTTGTCACTGACCACTGGTCTAAGTGACTAGGATCTGGTGCCTTCGCCGCTGCAATCCAGCCCATGTCTGGCTAGAAATCCAAGTCTCGCCCCAAGCCATTGCAGACAGAGGCCACCCGAGATCAATATTAACAGGCTGAAAAGGGCAGTCATCTTCCTCTATCAGGCTTCTTGCGTAGTGAGGATGGATTCAGTTCAGTTCAGTTCAGTCTCTCAGTCGTGTCTGACTCTGTGACCCCATGAACCGCAGCACGCCAGGCTTCCCTGTCCATCACCAACTCCCGGAGTCCACCCAAACCCATGTCCATTGAGTCGGTGATGCCATCCAACCATCTCATACTCTGTCATCCCCTTCTCTTTGTTTTTAATCTGGGGTTGGGTTTGTTGTAGTTTTTCTCAGTTTGTTGTTCTTTCCATGATTCTGTTGATCCTGGTTTAAGTTTTGAGAGCAGAAGCCCGAGTTTTCCTTCAGTAGATGATGAGATCTTACCACCAGCAGCCTCTAGCGGCCATTATATGGGGTTTTGTCCATCTGAAGGTTTTCTAAGCTGCAGAGAAACTTTCTGCTTTCTGAACCATCCATCAGCTATATAAAATTCATATAGCCTTTAGACACAAGAATATATGATAATTTCTACAGTATGCTGCTGCTTTAAATATACTACTCTAAAGAATTTAACAACCTCATGGCCTCTCATAAGCATTCCCTACCTTTTTTGTCTTTTAATTTCACTTTGCTGTGAATTTCACTTTACTCTCTAGCCTGCCCTGGGCTTTCTGCATCTCAGAACTTGTCCGTCCATTGTGGGGCTCTGCTCCATTTCTCAGCTAGCCACTGTCTCATTTTAGACGAAGACCTCTTGTGCCTAGAAAAGATCTTTCTCAGCTCTATTTTGTCAGGCTTTTCACTCACTGAGATTTGTCATCTCGAGGGTTTCTCTCAGCTTTCCTGCCCTCCCCCAGCAGTCATGCTCTAAGTGAGGGCCCCAGATACTCCAAGAGATGTCTCTCAGCAACTCTGTTCTGTCCCATGTCTTCAGCTAACAGCTACCTCTCACCCAGTGAGGGTCCTACATACATCTTGAGAAGTTTCTCTGCGTCCACCTACACTGCCCCCAGCCTTTAACTCACTGCCTCCAGAAACTCAGTAAAGGCTCATGGGTAAGAGCCAGCTGATGGGTAAATAGCTCACCCTGACTGGGCTTCATTTCTTGGAATTCTAAGCCTTTATTTTAGTCCTCGTCTGATGAAAGTTCTTTTAAAAATGGTTCTTTTCTTTTTATCCCCTTCTATAGCCTAGCTGCTCCTCTTCTAGTGCAGAAACAGGGATAAATATAGCTACAGGTCTCTTCTGTCATAAGAAGAGGCTTTCCTCTTTCTGCAATTAGGTTCATTTAGATTTCTTGGCATCTTCAGCTCACTGACAGGCTTTTACAAATTATTAATGTTGCATCTTGCTCAGCTTATTCTTAAAGCTGCAACTTCTCACATCTTGACTGGAAGCAGAAGACTGTCTCTTACTGCCTTTTTAAAACATTTATGATATATTTTCTTCTGGTAAAATGTTAAACTTCTATAGAAAATATTTGGACAATGTGTAAAATAAAAAAAAACAGAGAGAAAGGAAAAAAACTCCATAATTCCAACACAAGCAAAAAGAAACACTGCATTTCATATATTTCTTTTCATTCTATTTCTGTGTATCATTTCCCATTGTTTTTAATATTTTCATCCCTAATTTATATACAATTTTATTATCTGATTTTCTTTCAAGTAATTGAATAACAATGGTTCAATGAATACTATTCCATTCAGTTCCCACCAACTCCAAATCTTTATGCTTGAATCTCAGAAATAAAATTATAAGATCAAAGAACAAGATCCTCTTGAAGTCTCTTAATATATATTGTTAAATTGTTGCCCAAAAATTCATATAGCCTTTAGACAGAAGGATATATGATAATTTCTACAGTATATTGCTGTTTTAAATATAATACTCTAAAGAATTTAACAACCTCATGGCCCCTCATAAGTAATCCCTGCCTTTTTTGTCTTTTAATTTTTGAAATCATTTTCTGGACAAGATTATTGGAGTGGTGTTGCCATTTTCTCCTCCAGAGGATCTTCCTGATCTAGGGATCAAACCTACATCTCCACATCTCCCACATTTCAGGCAGATTCTTTACCACTGATCCACTGAGGAAGCCATTCTCCCTTTTTTTTTTGTTAAAAGTAATTCTCTCATTTGTCAAGTCAATGATATGAAAATTATTTAAAGAACAAAACAATAGATATTTTAAAAATCTTTGCCTTATTTTCCCTATAAAAATGTGGATGTATTCTAAATTCACTGTTTTTACTTTTACCTTTTGTTTCTTATACAAAAATTCTGATTACAACCATCAATAATTAATATCTTATAAGTAATATCATTTTGCCCTACAGCATATCAAAACTTTAGGAGATATCCAGTTTTCTTATTAAAAGATTTTTTACATTTCTTAAGTTTTCTCAAATTACTACTTAAAGGTTGTAAACAATAGAATTAATTAAGGAGATAAAATTACTTGTGGCTAACAAAATTAGTCTAATTTTTCAGTTAAATTTTAAATCATGTTTATACAAAATAGCATATATTTTGGATATTTTACCATCCTTAGATATTTTGATTCTTGGAATAAAGAGTAGTCAAAAAGAATGGTTGTAATAATAGAGTTCAATGTAAATAAAATCATGATATAATTTAATGCCATTTAAAAGCTATGAAAGACTTGCATTTGTCATTTAATCCACAAATTTATAACACAGAACACTAAACATTGTGAATGTTTATCTATTTCAATGAAATTGAAATTATTTTAAAGTGTTTTACATTAACTTGGCTTTGGCTCCACTGTAACATTCACAATAATCTCCTCATATTAACTAATTTTATCTAAGAAGCATGTCAACAATGAAATACAAAACTGAAGTCTTTTAGCAACTTACTAAAGAGTCCTTAAGGTAGTAGGGTTTTGTATTAGAAAAAAAATTAAGGAAAGAAGTCCTGACTATTAATGCCTAATCAAACAAGGAACTCTCTAACTCACCAGTTCTGCCACTGCTCCTCCTCCCCCACAACCAAAAAAGATCACCAAGCATAAAGAAAAATGTCTGATGTTAGGAGACTTATGTATTATGACTGTTCTTAGGGGCCTCATAAAGTGATTTATACTTCAACTTATGTTCACCCCTACCATCATATGACTATGGTGAACTTATGCTCATCCCTATAGCATCATGCATTTTATAGATGAGGTTTGAGTGATAGGAATTTAAGCAAGACTTTTAATCTATCTACCACATATAACCTAAAAGTAACTATCTAGAAGTTTCAGAAGTTTACATTTGATTACCATATCAGAAATAGCACTGATACAGAATGTGGAGACCAGAGCCCTGCTCTAGACCCTGTCATAACTGACCTATGTCACTTTGATCAACCTTTCATCTCTGGTTCTGAGCTGACACACATGTGTACAATTAAGGTATTATGTGAGAAGATCTATAAGACACCTCCTTGCTCCTCTTTAACTCTACATACTCTAATTTTTCCTATACTAATGAAATCACCTACTGGCAAATCTTATGAGATGAAAAACACATCTCTACAAAAAAATATAAAGTTACTCCAGGAACATATAGGGAGATAAGATGTTGTTGTTCATAAGTAACCAAGAAAAAAATCATGAATTATGTTGCTGACTACCTATTTGGATTTTTACACATAATATAATGTAATATAAGTAACACAAATTCATAAGTATACATACATATATCTCAGCCAGGTAATTCTACCCAAAAGAAAACACCAAAATGTTTCAGGTCCTAGACCTTTCCTTAACCAGGTATCTGAAAAGCTTTCAACATTGCTTTTATCTTTTTTGATATTTGTGTCAGATAACATAAGAGTTTTTTGTTCAGTGGTTGGTAATCAAGAACTACATAAAAACATTGTTTTCCTTTAGAGGCTCACAAATAAAAAAATACCATTACCTTTCCTATGTTGATATCTGGTTGCAGAAAGCGAAGGCAGTCTGAATAATTAGACCATGTTTTATTTAAACTGTGCATAAAATCCCATGTTCCATTGGGGTTACAGTGTCGGAAAGCAACTCCTATAAAGATGTGAAGAAAAACACTGAGATTGCTCAGTTCTTGTGTATTATTTTTAAAAAAGGAAGTTTCTATTCCAAATGAATCATTTCACAAAAAATTAAATACCTTTATGATTGAAGTCGTAAATATAAGGAGGACATGGGACAGCCAACATTTTCCCCACCGTTCCTCTAGGCCAACAGATGAGTCCATCCCATTCTGGGAAACAGTTTCCTTCTGATAAGGAAAATATTAAAAAACAAATAAACAAAAATGCAGTTAGAACCAGAGTTAATGCACTCAAAATACAAAATTTCAAGTCACTGCCTATAACAAAATGTAAAGTAAACTGGTAGTTTCATAAACTAGAATGAGGGTAAGGGTGGGATGATATGGGAGAAGGGCATTGAAACAAGTTAATTATCATATGTCTAATCAATCGCCAGCCCAGGATTGATGCTCGGGGCTGGTGCAGCGAGATTTCCCTGGGGGGAGGGAGGAGGAAGGGGGGTTCTGGAGGGGAAGCATATGTAAACCCATGGTGATATCATGACAATGTATGGCAAAAACAATAAAAAAAAAAAAGAAGCAACAGTTAGAACCAGACATGGAACAGCAGACTGATTCCAAAAAAAAAACTCATCCACCTAGCCTCATCAAAGGCCCATTGCTAGGAATATTTGATTTGCATAAATTAAAAGTATTTAGTGATTCTACTATATGAATCATAGCAATGAATATGTAAGAAACATCAAAATTCATTGAGAACAATTTCCTTTTGTAAATTCTGTCATAGTTGTAGCTACATTTTTTTACCCTAGGTTTTTCAAATTACTGTTGAAAAATATGACACATGAAAAAGACTGAACTTCACAGATAAGCTCCAAGATCTGGGTTTGCCTTTTTACAAATTAGTGATTTATTTGAGTCTAACAATCATCTCACACAAAATTCTCATGAACTCTACTCTCCTCCAGATGAATCCAAAACCCTATCACTTCTCACAACCTCAACTGCCACACACCCCCGCCCCACCTCCCGCCGCCCCCACCACAACTCCAGCCTTAATTATTACAATGGCCCCCAACTGGTCTTCCCGATTGCATTCTTGTTCTCCTCACGCAATAGCCCGAAGGCTTCCCATCTCACTCTGAGGAAAAGCCAAGTCTCTTCAATGCCTAAAAGCCCTGCAGGATCTGCTCTCTTCTCTGGCTTATCCCTCAACCTCTCACCCCAGTCTACCAATTACACTAACTGTGGCTGAGCATTTTGTTCTAGCTAAGGTGGGAGAGTGGTTAAGAAGCTGCCTGTCAATGCAGGAGATGCAAGATGCAGGTTTGATCCCTGGGTTGGGAAGATCCCCAGGAGGAAACAATGACAACTTGCTTCAGTAATTTTGCTGAGAAATCCCATGGACAGAAGGGCCTGGTGGGCTAAAGTCCAGTTCAGTTCAGTTCAGTCGCTCAGTCATGTCCAACTCTTTGCAACCCCAAGGACTGCAGCACTCCAGGCTTCCCTAAGCGTCACCAACTCCCAGAGCTTGCTCAAATTCATGTTCATTGAGTCGGTGATGCCATTCAGCTATCTCATCCTCTGTCTTCCCCTTCTCCTCCTGCCTTCAATCTTTCCCAGCATCAGAGTCTTTTCAATGAGTCAGCTCTTCACATCAGGTGGCCCAAGTATTGGAGCTTCAGCTTCAACATCAATCCTTCTGATGAATATTCGGAATTGAGTTCCTTTAGGATTAATTGGTTTAATCTCCTTGCAGTCCAAGAGACTCTCAAGAGTCTTCTCCAACACCACAGTTCAAAACCATCAAGTCTTAAGTGCTCAGTTTTCTTTATGGTTCAACTCTCACATCTATGTGTGACCCCTAGAAAAACCATAGCTTTGACTAAACAGACCTTTGTCAGCAAAGTAATGTCTCTGTTTTTTAATATGCTGTCTAGGTTTGTTACAGCTTTTGTTTCAAGGAGCATGTGTCTTTTACTTTCGTGGCTGCAGTCACCATCTGCAGTGATTTTGGAGCCCCAAAAAATAAAGTCTTTCATTGTTTCCCCATCTATTTGTCATGAAGTGAGGGGACCAGAGGCCATGATCTTTGTTTTTTGAATGTTGAGTTTTAAGCCAGTTTTTTCACTCTCCTCTTTCACTTTCATCAAGAGGCTCTTTAGTTCCTTTTCACTTTCTGCCATAAGGGTGGTCTCATCTGCATATCTGAGGTTTTTCTCAGCAGTCTTGAATCCAGCCTATGCTTCATCCAGCCCAACACTTTCCATGATGTACTCTGCATATAAGTTAAATAAGCAAGGTGACAATATGCAACCTTGATGTACTCCTTTCCCGATTTGGAACCAGTCCATTGTTCCACATGCAGTTCTAACTGTTGCATCTTGACCTACATACAGATTTCTCAGACGGCAGGTAAGGTGGTCTTATATTCCTCTCTTGAAGAATTTTCCACAGTTTGTTGTAATCCACCCAGTCAAAGGCTTTAGCATAGTCAATGAAGAGAAGTAGATGTTTTTTTGGAACTCTTGCTTTTTCTGTGATCCAACAGATGTTGGCGATTTGATCTCTGGTTCCTCTGCCTTTTCTAAATATAGCTTAAATATCTGGAAATTCTCAGTTCATTTACTGTTGAAGCCTAGCTTGGGGAATTTTGAGCATTATTTTGCTAGCCTGTGAGATGAGTGTAATTGTGCTACAGTCCATGGCTACAGCCCATGGGGTCTACGAGCATCTAGTCCATGGCTACAGTCCATGGGGATCACAAACAGTCAGATACACTGAGCGCACAGACACACACACACACAGAGCATTCATTATGTCAAGTTGTTTGTTTGGTTTTGAATACTCAGCATAACAGAACCTCATGGAAACACCAGTATCTACAGGAAAGAATTAAGTGTGAACCTGAAATTGACTTGTTAATGTCCACTATATCACATGGAAACAAATACTTGATTTGTTCTGTGGATGACTGAAGCAATAAGCAAATGAGAATATCTTCCCTCACCCACACTGTTCTTGCAGAATAGAATGTTTTCTTGGAAACAGCTTCACTTTGATCTCATAACAAAAGCTTGGATTTACATACAGCTAGTAACCATGGAACTCATCACACTGGCTCCCATATTTGGTACATGGCTTTACCTGCTTCTTTCCACCATGACCTACTTTTTGTTTATCTTTCTTCTTGTTTAAATAGAGTGTGATGAATCAGTCTTTTCCATCAGCTTCAGTTCAGTTCAATCACTCAATCATGTACAACTCTTTGTGACCCCATGGACTGCAGCACGCCAGGCCTCCCTGTCCATCACCAATTCCCAGAGCTTGCTCAGACTCATGTCCATTGAGTTGGTGATGCCATCCAACCATCTCATCCTCTGTCGTCTCCTTCTCCTCCTGCCTTCAATCTTTCCCAGCATCAGGGTCTTTTCAAATCAGTCAGTTCTTCACATCAGGTGGCCAAAGTATTGGAGTTTCAGCTTTAGCACCAGTCCTTCCAAAGGATACTCAGGACTGATTTCCTTTGGGATGGATCTCCTTGCTATTCAATGGACTCATAAAAGTCTTCTCCAACACTGCAGCTCAAAAGCATCAATTTTGTCCTAAATATTTTTCTGTCTTGATAGCATCCAATATAGTTTCCCATTCATTTACTTTATATTTAATAACTCATGTATCCTTATTTTTCTGAAACCAATACTTTCCCAGATATCTATCATGTAGTCTACATAAAATGGACCCAGACACATATTCTTTTGTTCTTATAACTAGTTATCCTTCAAAATGTGTTCTTCAATGTTACATGAGACTTTCCAAGAGTTGGTCATGTGATGAACTAAGGTCTTCATAGAAGTCTAAATCAATGATCACTTTATGCTATAATTATGCAGCTTTTAAGCTTCAATAGAGAAAACTGTTACTATTTTGCTTATGCTTTAAAAGGGATAGTTTTTGGTTCCCTAAAAGGTTGTTGGTGGTGTTCAGTCACTAAGTCTTGTCTGACTCTTTGCCACTCCATGGACTGCAGGATCCCAGGCTCCTCTGTCCTTCAATATCTCCTGGAGTTTCCTTAAATTCATGTCCAATGAAAATGTGATGCTATGTAACCATCTCATGCTCTGTAGTCCCCTTCTCCTTTTGCCTTCAATCTATCCCAGCATCAGGATCTTTTCCAATGAGTTGGTTATTCACAAAAGGTGACCAAAGTATTGGAGCTTCATGCCATGCCAAATACACAAATAGCTCATAGAGCTTAATGTCAGAAAACAACAGCCCAATCAAAACATGAGCAAAGGGCCCTGCCTGGTGGTCCAGAGTCTAAGATTTCATGCTCCCAAAGCAGGACGCCCAGGTTCAATCCCTGGTCACGGAACTATCCTGCATGCCACAATCAAGATCCAATAAGTAAATAAATATTTTTTTAAATGAGCAGAAGCTCTAAATAGAAAATTTTCCACATTAGACACACAGATGGCCAAGAGGTACATGAAAAGATGCTCAATATCACTAATCATTAGAGAAATGCAACTCAAAACTACAACAAAGTACCACCTCAGACCAATCAGAATGGCCATCATTTTAAAAATTTACCAATAATAAATGCTAGAGAGGGTGTGGAATAAAGGGAACCCTGCTATACTGTTGGTAGAAATATACGTTGGTGCAACCACTATGTAAAACAGTATGGATTTTCCTCAGAATACTAAAAATAGAGTTGCCTTTTGATCTAGCAATCCCATTCCTGGGCATATATCCAGAAAAAAATATATTTCAGAAACTTACATGCATCCTTATGTTCATAGAAGCACTATTTACAATAGCCAGGACATCAAAGCAACCCACACATCCATCAACAGATGAATGGATAAAGACAATGTGGCATATATATATGTATGCTGCTGGCTTAGTCACTAAGTCCTGTACAACTCTTGCGACCCATGGACTGTAGCCTGCCAGACTCTTCTGTCATGGGATTCTCCAGACGAAAATACTGGCATTTCTTTCTCCAGGGCATCTTCTTGACCCAGGGCCTCAAACCCGGGTCTCCTGCATTGCAGAGCTATGAGGGAAGCCCACATATATATATATATATATATATATATATATATATATACACACACACACATATGTATATACATATATGTGTATGTGTGTATGTATATGTGTGTGTGTGTGTGTGCATGCATGTGTGTAATGGAATACTACTTAATCATAAAATAGAATGAAATAATGCCATTTACAACAACCTGGAGATTATTATACTAAGTGAAGTAAGTCAGAAAGAGAAAGACAAATACCATATGATACCATTTACATGACACAATCTAAAATACGACACAAAAGAAATTACATATAAAACAGAAACAGACTCAGACATGGAGAATAGACTTGTGGCTGCAAAAGGAAAAGGGGGATGAGAGAGGGGTGGAATTGGACATTTGGGATTAGCAGAGGCAAACTGGTATATACAGAATAAATAAACAACAAGGTCCAACTGTAGAGCACAAGGCACTATATTCAATATCCTGTGACAAACTACAATGGAAAAGAATATGAAAAAAACTCTAATTGGAAAAGATATACGCACTCCTATATTCACAGCAGCAGTATTTATGAAATCCAAGACATGAAGCAACCTAAATGTCCACCAACAAATAAATGGATAAAGATGTGACACCTATATAGATATATACACTGGTATAGTACTCTGCTATAAAAAGTACAAAACAATGCCATTTGCAGTAACATGGATGGACCCAGAGATGATCATACTAAGTGAAGTAAGTCAAACAGAGAAAGACAAATATTATATGATATCACTTATGTGTGGAATCTAAACAAATGATACAAATGAACTTATTTACAAAACAGAAATATACTCCCAGACACAGAAAACAAACTTATGGTTACCAAAGGAGGATGCAAGGGAGAGATAAATTTGGAGTTTGAAATCAACATATACACCCTATTATATATAAAATAGGTAAACAACTAGTTCCTTTTGTATAGTACAGGGAACTTATACTCAATATCTTATAATAACCTGTAATGGAAACTTGTAATGTAAATATATGTATAGATAGATATAACTAAATCACTGTGCTATAAACTTGAAACTAACACAACATTGTAGGTTAACTATACTTCATTTTTTTTAAGTTTTTAAAAATAAAATAGTATTTCTCTTTAAAAAAAAAATACCATCCCACACACATACACACACAGATATACTTCAAAACTGAGAAAACCAACAGTCCCCCAAAATAATGTTTCTGTAGATTGTAACAATTTCTCTGCTGGCTATTTGACAAACAGAATAGTCAATATTCACAAAAGGTTGAGAAGACTGGGAAAGCCATGCCCTCATACAGATAATACACAAAGATCTTAATTAGCATCTTTGATCAACATTTCACAATCTCTATGAGTAAATACTTTCATTATTTAGCAAGAAACTAATTAATTGCCTAATGAGTCACCAAACTCCCTTTATAAATTAACACCATCAATTACATTCCGTGCAATCTTTTGTGTGTGCCAGGAGGAACTGATCATTAGTGAAACTTATCAAACCATATTTACACAAAGCATTCTAAAATTTGGAGAATCTGACTTTGACTCTTTTCAGTTCTACAGTTTCCATACCATAATATGACCATACAATTGTGAAATAAACCTGGGATCATAATATTTGGGGTTTTGTTTTTAAATACTTAAATAGTTTTATAACTAGATATTTTTACATTTTCTTTTCTTTCTTTCATAGAAAAGAGGAAAATTTTTACTTTCTTTTTATTATAAATATTTTTATAGAAATAAAACAGAGGATATCACATACCCAGTACTTAAAATTTACAGTTGGTAATATTTTATCAAATTTATTTCATCTAAGTTATTTTTCATTTTAAAGTAAGTTGCAGACAGTATAACAGCTCACTCCTAAATATTTTGATATACATCTCTCAATTTAAGAGAATTTTTAAATGACAGCTTCTTAAATAAGTTAGTAAATTCAAAATGTCATTTATCAAAAGCAAAAATAAACAAATGAGACCTAATTAAAATTAAAAGCTTTTGCACAACAAAGGAAACTATAAGCAAGGTGAAAAGATAGCCTTCAGAATGGGAGAAAATAATAGCAAACAAAACAACTGACAAAGAATTAACCTCAAAAATATACAAACAACTCCTGCAGCTCAATTCCAGAAAAATAAACAACACAATTAAAACATGAGCCAAAGAACTAAACACACATTTCTCTAAAGAAGACATACAGATGGCTAACAAACACATGAAAAGATGCTCAACATCATTCATTATTAGAGAAATGCAAATCAAAACCACAATGAGGTACTATCTCATGCCAGTCAGAATGGCTGCTATCAAAAAGTCTACAAACAATAAGTGCTGGTGAGGATGTGGAGAAAAGGGAACCCTCTTACACTGCTGGTGGGAATGCAAACTAGTACAGCCTCTATGGAGAACAGTGTGGAGATTCCTTAAAAAACTGGAAATAGAACTGCCATATGACCCAGCAATCCCACTAGTGGGCATACCAGTGAGCATACTAGTGAGGAAACCAGAATTGAAAGAGAAACGAGTACCCCAGTGTTCATCACAGCACTGTTTACAATAGCCAAGACATGGAAGCAACCTAGATGTCCATCAGCAAATGAATGGATAAGAAAGCTGTGGTAGATATACACAATGTAATATTACTCAGCCATTAAAAAAGAATACATTTGAATCAGTTCTAATGAGGTGGATGAAACTGGAGCCCATTATACAGAGTGAAGTAAGCCAGAAAGAAAAACACCAATACAGTATACTAACGCATATATATGGAATTTAGAAAGATGGTAACAATAACCCTGTATGCGAGACAGAAAAAGAGACACAGATGTATATAACAGTCTTTTGGACTCTGAGGAAGAAGGCGAGGGTGGGATGATCTGAGAGAATAGCATTGAAACATGTATATTACCATGTGTGAAACAGATCGCCAGTCCAGGTTCAATGCAAGAGACAAGTGCTCAGGGCTGGTACACTGTGATGACCTAGAGGGATGGGATGGGGAGGGAGGTGAGAGGGGGGTTCAGGATGGGGAACACATGTAAACCCATGGCTAATTCATATCAATGTATGGCAAAAACCACTACAATACTGTAAAGTAATTAGCCTCCAACTGAAGTAAATGAATTAATTTTTAAAAATGCCATTCATTTTTTTACAGTTGTACGTGAAGAAATGTTGAATCAATTTACATATAATTAGATATTTTTCACTAAAAGGAGACCAAAGTTTGTCCAGATTTAATTCTAGTATATTTTATAGAGAAAGATCTCAAAGAACATGTCTTTTCTCTTAATATTTATTCCTCTACATGTTTCACATGAGTTGCACCTTCACAAATTTTAGATGTTATATAAGTTTACATCTAGATCATTTACGCGTTTTATGTTTAACTCTCATGATGTGTTACTGACTCCCAGTTGCTTGTCTTTGTCGACCTTATTCTGACTACATGGAATGTCTTTTTACTTCCTCCTCTACACATCTAATACCTACTCCTTTAATTTTAAGGTTACTTGTCCATAAAGCTTTCTCTGATTCCTCTGTGATAAATAAAGATGCTTTTTTTCAGTGGTTCCACAGTTGTGATACTTCTGTTGTTAAACTTAGACACCATCTGAGGGGTGTCTACTTCCTATACTATTAGATAATCATTTCCATGGGGTAAGGATAGAATCTGATTCATTTTTTCCAGTGCTCACTACAGAAGCAACACACTGTAGGCACATAATATATCTGTTGAAGTGTTAAAGGGACACTAAAGATAATAATGTTAGACTAGATAATTTCTAAGACATCTTCCAGCTCAAAATTTCATGAGACTTCATAAAAAATAATTCATTTAACTCTCATAGATAACAATCTTTATAAATACCTTCATGGCAACGTTGCCCCTCATTAGTAGACCTAAATGTTTGAGACCTCAGGGTCAGTGTTCCTTAAAGATAACACTAGTGATTCCCTTTCCTGACATTATTAGCCTAGCCATTTAGAAAACTCTTTCCTAGTGCAAGACATCTACAAAGGCTGAATTAATGTAAAAACTTTCTTGCTTAAAACATGGCTTAGGGAGGGAGGCTCAAGAGGGAGGGGGGATACATATATATATACATAATTGACTGATTTGTGTTGTTGTATGGCAAAAACCAACACAACACTGTAAAGCAATTTTCCTCCACTTAAAATTTTTTTAAATATTGTTTATGGCTACAAATTTAAAAATATGAGGCCAGAAAGTATTCCACAAGATCAGCAATCACCACATTGGGGTTTACAATAGAGGCCTCTACTGACTTGTTGGCTAAAAACTTGGATTTTTATGGTATTCTGATAAAAAAAAAAAATTAGTCTGAGACCTGATGAAGTAGGAAGCTATACTGGAAACTCCTGTATAAGGTCAGGATTCCCAAAAGATGAATCACTTAGTGAGTGAACAAAAAACAAAAGCATCCTTTAGAAAGAGACCAGCTGTTTCACTGCTGGCTGCATTTAGAGTTGGAATAGGTAACAGTAAGTAAAAGATTCTTCCCTGAAAATTTCTAACCCCAATTTCACACTTAGGTGTGGTCTAATATATAGTCTTAGTTTAAAGTGGAGTTAGATCAATAGTTCTACTAGGCACCTTGCAGAAAACAGAAATTTTCTCTAGAAGAATGGATATTAAATAAGGATCTCATAAATCCTTTATCATAAGTCATTAGACACACAAGGAAATAAGCCCCCATGTGTGGTAGTCAGTATTGACAAGCAAAGTCTGTGGTTATCTTAATATCAAATGCAGAATATAAAATATGTCTAGTAGGAAAAAAAGAAAGAGATTAAAATTATATTTAAGATAAAAACTATCAAAATTAAGTAGACTTCAAAACTGAAAAATTGAATAATCAAAATTAACTTAATGGATGGATTAAAGAGCCTTTAGACAAAGCTCAAAAAAGAGTTGATGAATTGGAAAATATATTTGAAGAAATTACCAAAACAGCAGTAGAAAACCAAAGAAAAGGAAAACATGTAAGACACTAAGATACAAAAGGTAATGAGAGAAGCTCCCTCATTTATCCACTTAGAGTTCCAGAAGGAGAAAATAGGAAAATAAGGAAGAGCAGATTTTCAGACAAAATAGCAAAACATTTCCACCACTGAAAAAAGACACAGATTCTTAGACTCCAGAAATCAAGTGAACGTATTCCTAGACACAGAATGAAACTGCAGAACATCAAAATCAAAGAGAAACTCTTAAAAGGAGCTAATAACAAAAACTAATGACCAACAAAATTTGCCAACAATAACAATGGAAGCCACAGTGGAAAAATAAAATCTTTAGGAGCTAAAAGTAAATAATTCTTTAATTATAGACAAAGTCTATCAAAATGGATAACAAAAAAAAAAATACCAACTGTGTGTTGTTTATAAATGAAACTCCCAAAATACAAGTACACAGAGAAGTTTAATAAATAAGTAGGAAAAGATAAGGAATTGCTTAATGGATTTAGAGTGTCAGTTTTGCGAAATGAAAAATTTCTGGCTATTGGTTTAACATAACAATGTGAATACACTTAACATTACTGAGCTGTATGCTTAAAATATTTAAGATGATTAATTTAATATTATGTGCACTGTACCATAATTAAAGATTTTTAAGGATGGGGAAAGATGTGCAAGGCAAATGTCAAACAAGAAAGAAAGAACTAAGTTATTTAGTAAATATTGTTATTTTAATATAATAATTTTAGTATTTAGTTAGTGTTTAAAGCAAAAGTAAACTAGAAACAAAGAAAGATGCTTCATATCAATGGAAGGTTTGATTTACCAGGAAATATAACATTTCTCAACTTGTATATTTTCCAATATACATATATTTTCCAATAACATATTTTCCAAATATATGAAGCAAAAAAATCATCATCATTGTAAGGCTATTTTAAGATATATATATATATATGAAAAGAATAAGTCAAATAGATGAGAAATCATAGATACAGAATACATGAGCCACAGAACAAATAAGCTTAACCTAGTAGGTAGTATAAAACTCTGTGCTCAGAAACTGAGCAGTACACATTCTTTTGAAGACCACATGAAACATTTATCAAAACTGACCGCAACAGAAGCAAATAAGTCTCAGCACATTTTTGAAAATTAATATCATGCAGACCACATTCTCTGATCATAACCAACTGAGAAATCAATCACAAATTTTTTTTAAAGCACAGCTTTAAGGACATTATCTACTGCATACAGATTTAGGGAACTCGGTAAACAACACCTCTCTGTTGTTAAAAAATGTCTCTGAATATAGTCAACTATCAAGACAAGGCATTTCCCTATTTACAACATCGTAATTTTCATACTACTCAATTCAATAAATGACTTTATCCAATAGCCCTAATGAGAACTGTGAGTGACCACCAGACCCCAGGGAACACAAGGCATGGGTTCCCAGCCGCAACAATAGAGATGCCTGTGACCACCAACATCACCACAAACTTGTCAGCAGTTTTGTAGCTTTGTTTTTATAGTTTTCCACTTGGAACTAATTGAAAAATTACAGAAGGAGTCGGCAGATTGCCGGGAGCCATCAGGATGCCCCGTTGCTCAGATGACAAGGTCACGAGACTAAGAAAGAAACTGCGAAGTGGACTTTCCTTATCGGGGCATCCCAGGCAAGGCCCGTCCTGGTATTTTTCTTGGGAGTTCTGTTCATGCTCGGAACATTAGCTCATCTCAGTAGGTCAGTTCCAGTTAGAAAGAATTCGTCCTGAGGTCACGGCAAAGCCACCACCAGACGGGTTCATACTTGGGTCACCTTTCCACCTCCCACACCCCCAACCACTCCACGGTGGAAGCTCCCTTCCTTGAAGAGACCAGGGGGGATGGGACTTAGGAATGCTTATAACTGTAGCCAGTATAGTTGGAGACATTGATTGCTTTAGGATAGTGTAGACATAGGAATTCATTATAGTATTTATATAAGGTTAATAGGGTTTTATTGCTAAAGCAGTGCTGCTAGACTGTCTCATTGTCTAAAGTGTCAGAACAGAATGAGACAGGTAGTGGTTGAGGTTACTAGAATAAAAACAAGTTTCAAGCTTAGCCCTTCCCTCTAGCCTCTACACAACTGCACCTGATAAGAGAAAAATATAACCTTTCTGCTTAGACTGATGTACATACCATGATTGAATGAAGTATCCTGAAGATAATAAAATAATAACCATATTATTGTTAAACCTGATTGCACAGAAATCTGACTTCTGCAAGGGGAATATTTCGATGATAGATTGGGAAATAAGCTCAATGATAAGGTTGCTGTGGAAGATAGAAAACAAAAGATTGTATAGAATGATATGTGATGTAATGGGAATGTTTTGGGGGTATAAAACTGTAAACCAACAAGAATAAAGAGAGACTGCCTCATCAGCATATTGACTCAGCTCAGTACTTCACCGACGTCACCCCTCCCTCAAGACCCCTGATCCCGCCGGGGCTGGACCCCAGCAGCAGATGAAGATTAAATAATTACCTTATTGAGAAGAAAGTTTTTGGAGAACATAACCTATGTATGCATCAGTCG
Organism: Antilocapra americana; assembly: GCA_007570785.1. Taxonomy (NCBI): domain Eukaryota; kingdom Metazoa; phylum Chordata; class Mammalia; order Artiodactyla; family Antilocapridae; genus Antilocapra; species Antilocapra americana. The sequence goes on from ML660197.1 coordinate 33,629,694, forward strand.
GTTTGCCTATTGACTCCTTTGAATTTTACATACTATCTGAAATTGCAGACGATAACCACAAATATTTAGCCTGCTCCTTGAAGTTTACTGCACAGTCAAGGGCAAAACAATATGCATGCCCTCTGCAAACAGACAGATTCCAAAGACATGTCTGAGGAAGAAGCTGGCATATACATGCCTGGTCTATTCCCAAACTCACAAACCAGGCAAGTCACTCATCCACAGGGAGGGAAGAGATGATGGTGAAAGAGATGAAAATGGCATTATTCTGCCACACAGCTCTCCATACACAAACATGGAATGACTGATGAGAAACTCCCTAATAAGGAGGAGATTTGCAATCTTTGTGAAGATTTGGGTGGGACACATGCAGGACACAGCTTCTTCAGCAGCCCTACCTCCTTCCTGGAGCTGGGCTGTGATGTTGAGCTCACACTGTACTTTAGCTTTCAGCACAAGGACAATCTGCTCCTCTATAGTGATGGTGCCATCAGAATCCAACTGTAGATAGAACAAAATACAAACAGAGAAAAACATGCCACTATTTTTTTAAGACATGATATAATCTTTCATTATTTTACCTTCTAATATAATTAAAAACTGCTTTGATATCAAGCTACCTTATATAGTTTTTTATAGAACTAGTTCTAAAGAAGTAGTTCTTTATCTGAATCAAAATTCAAAATCCATCAATGTATAAGATTTTGGAATAATCATATTTTACCTGCTTAGCCTAAAGAAAAAAAAATCCATTTTTTAAAAATAAAAAAGCTATAGAAAATTTTAGTTAGGTATATGGACTAGAAGACTCTTTAGCTCTACTGAAAAATTACCAGTGAACCTGGGCAAATCATTCCATGTTTTGGGGTTTTGGTTTACTCATCTATGAAATAAGAGAGTTACTCCAAATGGTTTCTAGTTAATTTTTGCCTTTTTTCCTCCAGTTTTATTGAGATACTACTTACAGACAACATAAATTAAGTTTACAGTATACTATGTAGTGATTTGATACATTTATATATTGTGAAATGACTACCACACTAAGATTAGCTAACACCTCCTTTCCCCTGCCACATAATTACCTTTAACATGTGTGTGATGCTAACATTTAAGATATACTCTCTCAACAACTTTTGAGTATATAATAAAGTACTGTTAATTATAGTCACCATCTTATACACTAGATCCCCAGAACTCAGTCACCTTATAGCTAGAAGTTTGAACCCTTTGACCGGCGTTCCCTCATTTCCCCCACTCCCCAAGCCCTGGCTGCCACTATTCTACTCTCTGGGTTCAGCATTTTTAGGTTCTATACAAATGAGGACATACAGTATTTGTCTTTCTCTTACTTATTTCACTAAGAATAATGGCCTCAAAGTCAATCCATGTTGCACAAAAGGCAAGATTTCCCTCTTGTTTATGGATGGATCATATTCCTCTGTGTGTATATATCACATTTTCTTTATTCCTTCATCCTTCCATGGACACTTAGGTTGTTCCCACGTCTTGGCAATTGTAGACAATGCTGCAATAAACAAGAGGGTACAGATACCTAATCTTTGAGACAGTGATTTCATTCCTTCTGGGTATTATCCAGAAGTGAGACTGCCAGATCATACAGTAGTTCTCTTTTTTATTTTTTGAGGAACTTATACTTTTTCCAGAGTGGTTGTACGAATTTACATTCCCACCAAGAGTGCACAAGTGTTCCCTTTTCTCATCCTCTCCAAAACTTGTTGTCTCTTGTCTTTCTGATGATAGCCATTCTAACAAGTGTGAGGTGGATACCTCATTGCAGTTTTGAGGTACACTGCCCTCATTATTAGTGATGTTGAGAATCTTTTCATGTACCTATTATTTCTTTTGCTGTGCAGAAGCTTTTTAGATTGAGGTCGTCCGGTTGTTTATTTTCTGTTTTGTTGCTTGCATTTTGATGTTATATCCACAAAATAATTGCCAAGATTAATGTCAAGAAACTTTACCCCTGTTTTCTTCTAGTGAGTTTAGAGTCTTAAATTTAAGTCATTAATCCATTTGGAATTAATTTTTGTGAGTAGTATAAAATGGGGGTCTAATTTTACTCATTTGTTTATGAATCTCCAGTTTTCCTAACACCATTTATTGAAGAGACTGTCCTTTCCCCAGTAGGTATTCATGGCTCTCTTGTCAAAGACTAGTTGACCATATATGCGTGAGTTAATTCTGGGCTCTTGATTCTGCTCCATTGGTCTATGTGTCTGTTTTTATGCCAGAATTCTGCAATTTTGATTACTGTAGTTTTGTAATAAAGCTTGAAATCAAGTAATAAGAGTAGATCAGTAAATAGGTATATAGTCTTAAATATTTCTGCATAGAATTCATGGGCTTCCCTGTGGCTTAGTGGTAAAGAAGCTGTCGGCCAACACAAGAGACACAAGTTCGATCCCTGGGTCTGGAAGATCCCCTGGAGAAGGAAATGGCAACCCACTCCAGTATTCTTACCTGGGAAATCCCATGGACAGAGGAGTCTGATAAGCAAAGTCCATAGGGTTGCAAAGAATCAGATACAACTTAGCGAGTAAACGACTCACATGTATTTTACTGTGAAAGGAGAAATAATCAAAACTAATTTTTTGGATTGGAATACATACCATAATTTAGCTATTAGACTAACACAATGCAGATTGTGAGTTAAAGGCAGCTACACTAAAAGTTTGCCATAAAACCTCATTTATCAAAAAGGGAGAACAAAATGGAAAGAGATGAGTCACCTGAGTGGGCAGTGAGGAAAATCTGACTTCTTCCAATATTCTCTAGAAACAGTCAGGCACCATTCAAATTGTTTTGGTTTTTTGTTTTGTTTTTCCTGGATGTTTTTCCAATTCAATAGTTACTTTCTTTTACTTTAATCCCAGAAAACACTTGGTAACTTATGACCAAGTTTCAGAAGTATAAATTTGATTCAGAGAAATCTGACCTCAGTTATTAAATATGAACATTTCAAATCACACTGTGTACCATTTTTACCTGAACGCATTTACTGTTGTTTCCTTTTGTACAGACGTAGCCTTTTTCCTGGGATAACCTTTTCAGGAACATAATCATCATGTAAACTACAGCTTCTAAAGATAATTTTGTTCTAAAAAAAAATGTGGCCGGTTTAACCAGGAGTTAAGTTTGATTATCCTGTGCTAACTGATGATCTGTTAAATTGATCTTTAGTTATTTCATCAAGTGAAAGTAAGAAAATATTCATCTTTTATATTGTTTTCTCTTCCACCTATGTTACAAAAATATGTGTTCTTTACTATAAAGGGACAGTAAAAATCACAGTGTATTTAAACCAAAAGAGCAGTTTGCATATTCAGTGTCTGTTACTCCAAAAGCAACAACTACAAAACTACCAAAACAAAGCAGTACCTTTAGAAAAATACATTTTAGCAGTGTTTCCTGTGCAAATGGTCATTTGTAATAGGGAAGAACACATCTGACTCCATAGTGGATCTGTTTCTTTTTCTTTAACCTTCGTGCTCTGTTGCCTGTGCTTAGTCAAGCTCGCTCTGAACCTTTTGTGAAAGAATGCAGCCTACAGCCTAAAATATTAACATATAGGATAGCCCATTCTCAAGACTCTGACCTTTAAAGATATAACACTCATCCATTCATATAGTGATAAAAAGTTGCAGTTAAAGGATTAAAAGAATATGTTTATTGAATTCTGTTGTCAGTTACTAAGACAGGAGAGTTCTAGAAACACTCAACTCTTTCAGATATATGCTTTGCCAGCAGCTCACTTCTCCCCAGCTTTGTGACCAGATATGCGTTCCACTGCATAATTTGTACCCAGAGTAGCCACCTCTGCCCCTTAGAATAGAAGGACATTTTTAAAATCAAACCTGGAGTAAATAATTAGAGACTTGAGTTCCCTGTGGGTTCAAAAAAGGCAGACTTTCATGGAATGAAAGAAATACAAATTACCTTAGTCAATGGAGTGATACTACTCCAAAGGTGGCACCTTACGGAGAAGCTACCACCCAAAGGCACCATGCCAACTGTCACAGGGGATTCCAAACTGCTTACTACTTCTCCATGGGGTTGGCCAAGACTTTGTCAGGCTTGCATCCCAGTCTGAGGCTCTCCTTGTGCAACCCTGCTTCCTCACCTTGTTATCTCTCTAAGGCATTACCCTCCTGAGATAATAAACCTCTGTTTATAAACCTCTGTACCCCTATTCTCAGTCTGTTTCCAGAATTCACTAACAGTAAAGAAAAACTACAGAAATTAATACCGTTGTGAATTACCATGTTGTTACCATGTTGTTAATTACCATGTGAAAATCTGACTGGGAAATGTATTGCTGGGCTCTGCAATGATGCTGGATGCATGAATTCATGGCCTCTGAACTGATCTTAGGGAAAGGAGTGGGTGGGGGGGTATCTTCACCAACTAAAGACCACAGAGTTATTCAAAACAGTTGAAAGAACTGGCCTATGTTATCTTTTTTGTAATGCGATCCAGTGTTTGCCAGAGACTAAGCATTTATTATACACAAGCGGCAAGTTAATTCTGCTTAGATGAGTTCCCTCTGTTGTTCTATCAATATATGAAAACTTTTAAATATATGTCTTGACTGGGAATAAAGAAACTGAAGACCAAACAAGGTGTTGATATGTCTATGCAAATCTCTTTAATGTAACCTTCAGATTTTGTTTAAAGTGCCAAAAATGTAAATATTATCACAAACTGTCATTTTACATAACTCAATCTATAAACATAAATGGAAATCATTGTTAAGCAACGGGTCTCAACCAGAGGCAATTCTGCCTCCCAAAGGACCATGGGCAGCATCTGGAGACATTTTTGGTTGTCACATCCAGGCAAGGGTCGGGGGTTGCCACTGGATCTAGTGTAAAGAGGAAGAGATTCTACTAAATATCCTACAATGGACAAGTCAGCTCTCATAACAAAGACTTACATGGCCCAAAATGTTGAGAAATTTAGACTTAAAATTATAGAAAAAGTATTCAATGTCCTGATTTTTCTAAAGCTGAAAGGAAATATCCTTGCCATGGTAGCATAGTGATTTTTTTTTCTTTATTGTGTTAAACAATGTCTCTCCATTTCCTTAGAAAAAGTAACCTGGAATGTTGAATAAAATAAATGGTTAGAGGCCATTTGCCCCTTATATAAGGAAGCTGCGTTTTTAAGCACATTATCCAAATACCTTATGGGACAGAAACATTTGAGATCACCCGAGTTCTATCACTGTCACCAAATTCTTGGTTTTTTTCACTCTTTCACATTCTTTCTGTTACCTGCGTGAAATTTTTCAGGTTTGAGCATACTCTACTTTTGAGCATCCATTGACAATCTCATTGCTCAATGACAGCCTACCTCGTGTGATTTTTTTTTTTTTTTAAGATTTACTTCACATGAACTATCCTGGTCATATCAGCAGGGCACACACACACACAAAAAAACTGCACGTTTAGAATAACTGAAACTTAAACTGGCCGTTTGAAAGCCAAGAACACAGTATTAAGTTTAGACAGTATCAGTGCATAAATTAATGCCTTAATTTTCCCACGGGGAAAATTAAAAAAAAAACAAAAACAACTAATTGGGGGCTTTATTTGACTGTCAAAATGCGCCCCCTTCCGAACAAAAGAGAGAAATAACGTTGGTTTCAGTCATTCAGTCACAGGGCTCTTAAACTGCATTCCACTCAACACTATAAGCATCTCTTTCTTTCTAGCTCATCTGAAAAGCTGAGTGTAAATCCTACATTTTATTTCATTCAAAACAATGTAAGGATGAATTATGACTTGTATATTAGAGAGGCTCCTTTGTGAAAGATCATCCAGAAAATCTCTGAAGGATACTAGCAGTCCGAAAATGACAATTGCCACTTTTTTTTAAAAACGAACAACTCAGCTTTAACAAGTTACGTTAATTTTTCTATCTAGTTTCCTCGCTTTAATGATGCATGATTCTGTATTAGTGAGATCCAGTTATCCTTTCAGACAGTGGTCACAAACAGTCCTAGAAATTTAAGTTCTCAAAACGGACGGTAAATTGCCAGCAGACAAAAAAACAGTTTAATTAAACGGAGAACCAAGAAGTCTAACAGTAAGAAAAGTTCCTCACCTCTCAACCTCACTCTACTGATCCAGAAAGCCGTGGTTCCTAAATACCCTCTTACTTAGCAAATGCCAAGATGCTGGTCGGAATACTACCCCAGGACGTCATTCGCCTAAAACATATCTCTGCAGCTCCACTAAACGCCTGTCAAACCTTGCCGGGTGCACCTGTGTGTGTGTGTGTGTGTGTGTGTGTGTGTGTGTGTGTGTGTGTGTTTGTCTGCCTGCCTCTGTGTGCGTTAGTGCCTGGATGTGTAAGGATGAGCGCACCTTGGTCTCAGCCAAGTCCCGCGTTCTGCCCTAACACTGGGTTTGGCGGGTGGCTCCGGGAAGCAGGTGCCTCGGGGCACTGGCTCTTACCTGGGCTCCAGCGAGAATGCAGCAGCCGAGCAACAGCCATCCCCAGAAATGCAGCGAGGCCCCTGGCCCGGCCATACCCAGACCAGCCCGAGCGAGGAACAGGAACATTCTTCCCGGAGTGCGGGATAAGCTCCACACTCGCAACTTGGCCGGCGCGAGGCAAACTTGTGACTGGGAACGTGGCGCAACTGGGAGTCGGATTCGAGGCTACCGGCCGGGATGCCCTGGACTAGGCTGTCCGCGCCGCGTGCGTCTGGGGTTAGGTCTTGCCTCTCGGAGGCTCGCGCTTTGGTCGGTGCTTCCAGGTTGAGCTGCTCGAGTCCTGGCCTTGACTCGCTGGCCCCCCGCCGGGTGGATGCGCGCGCCCCCCACGCGGCTGCTGGAGCGGCAGGAAGGCGCTTGCGAGTCGCTCTGTCCCGCAGCCCAAGGGAACCCGAGAGCGACGGCTCCGGAGCGCCGCTGCTGCCACCCTCAACTCGCACAATCTCTGCCTCCCTCCCCTCTGTCCCACGTTCCGATGCCCTGTCTCTAGGGGCCCCCTGGGTCGTTGAGGAGTGTCCGAAATTTCCCTCCTGTGTAGACGCGGGCTGACTACCAGCCGCCGAGACCCGAGCAGCGCGGTTAAATATTTCCGAGGCCAGGTGCATTCCCCATCCACGACTCAAGCTGAACTGTACCTCCACCTCTAAAGTTCTGATTGCCTTTCTCTTTAACCACTGTGATAATACTGCGCCTACTGGGGCGCGGGGGCGGAGAGAGGTTCTACTCCAACAGAAATCTCTAGGTCAAAAAATTTTTGGATCTTTATATTTTTGGATCCAGGCATTAAAAAAAAACTAATATTCTTTAATATTTTTCTGTGTGTAAACACCTTCGTTTGAGACAAAGTCCTTTCCTTTATTTTTCTTAGCGGCATAATCTTCAAGATGCCAGAGACTTTGCTTCGCAGATATTGAATTGAAGAATATTCAGTCTCCCAGAACCTGATACAATTTGGAAAGACTGATTCCTATAGATGAAACACAAATTCACTCATGTCCTCTTGACAATGAGCGTCTGACGTGTCACCACTGGCTTTCATTTGACTGCCAAAATGAAAAGGCAGTTTGCTTTTAAAACGTAGATTGCTAATGACTGCGTGCTCAGTGGCTCAGTCATGTCCAGGTCTTTAGGACCCCGTGGACTGCAGCCTGTTAGGCTCCTCTGGCCATGGGATTTCCCAGGCAAGAATACTGGAGTGGGTTGCCATTTCCTCCTCCAGGGGATCTTCCACATCCAAGGATCGAACCCAGGTCTCCTGGGTTCCCAGCATTGGCAGATGGATTCTTCATCACTGAGCCTTACTAATGACTGGACAGCTCTAAAATGCTAGAAATAGATAACTTTTATTTCTAATTCTACATGTCTAAAAAAAAGTTCACTTCCATCTCTCTATTGTTTATAGTGCAGATAGGTATTATAAACAATTTCATGTGCTTTTCTCCATCCATGGTATTTTCCAGGCAAGAGTACTGGAGTGGGTTGCCATTGCCTTCTCTGGGGGATCTTCCTGACCGAGGAATCTAACCCGGGTCTCCCACATTGCAGGCAGACTACCCTCTGAGCCACGAGGGAAGTTCTTTTTTGAAATTAGCAAAATCTAAATTATATAACATACACACACACCTGCAAAATTATCAATAAAGTTCACTTTCCACTTATTCTATCAAAAATTTAAGTGGGGTATACAGTATTTTTCAAAACAGGACTCTCTATAGTCACTATTATCTAAAATCTTTGGTTTGATTCAGTTTTTTAAATAATGTATTTATTTTTGGCTGTGCTGGGTATCCATCGCTGCACAGTCTTTAACTGTGGCCAGCGAGGGTTACTCTCTGATTGCAGTTAGAGGGCTTCTCCTTGCACTGGCTTCTCTTGTTGCCGAACACCGGCTCTAGGGCTCGCAGACTTGCAATAGTTGCAGCACGTGGGCTCAGTAGCTGCAGTTCCCAGGCTCTAGAGCACCGAGTCAATAGTTGTGGTGTTTGGGCTTAGTTGCTCCGCAGCATGAGGGATCTTCCCGTACCAGGGATTGAACCTGTATCTTCTGCATTAGCAGGCAGATTCTTTACCACTGAGCCACCAGGGAAGCCCCTGGTTTGATTAAATTATTGAGAATTATTAACTGTTATACTACCCTATTCAAGCAACAAAATAATAACAGTAATAACACTGACAGCATTTAATAAGTGCTTTGCTACATTCCAGTGACTCTTCTATGTACTTAAAATAATCTCTACAATTAACCCTGTGAGATAGTATTACTGTTATCCATACTTAGAGATGAGGAAATAGACACCAAGTCACTTGCCCAAGGTCTAGATATTCTATCATGTGGCACTTTTGATCATCTGTTCTCATGTTTGGCAATAGTATTATTGCAAATTTTGTTTCATATTCCTTAGGCATCACAAAACCAGAAACACTTTTCCAGCCAGTTTTTATTTTCATTCCTTTGTCTGTGCCCCCTCCCAAAACTTGAGAATAATTTACTGTGCGTTACAGCAGTACTTCTGAGCCAGAGGAATTTTTGTCCCAGGGTACATCTGGCAAAATGTCTGGACATCTTTGATGTGTCACAGTACATGTTTTGGAATATTAGGTAAAATAAAAAAATAATTACACAAATCACTGTGATCGCATCAGGATATTTGTCACTCTTCTTATAAAATGCTATAATCGCTTATACTATGGGTCAACATGGAATAATTAGTCAGGATTATTTACGAACTGATAATTGGGGGGAAAAACAAAGCTTTGTGCAAAGTTGGTGAAATGGCTTAACCACAAAGTGTCTTTGCAAATAACATCTTGTCAATCCTTGAAATCAATGAAAACTAGGTAAAGGCTCTGATCATTCACATTCACAAATGAAAAACAGGATCCAGATGATAAAGGAACTCAATTTCAAGTCAATCTTGGTCCCGAGGAAATTGTCTGTTTATTTATGGCAAAGTTTCATTTTATGTCTTGTTGTTTATTTGCTTGTTAGCTTGTTTTTGTCTAAATCATAAGCTGACCATCTGCAAAATTAGCTGGCATGCTTGTTTTAAAAGGCACCTTCTGGGGCTTTACCTCAGACCTGCTGAATCCCAATATCAAGGATCGGGTTCAGGACTCTCATTTTTAACAGGCTTCTGGGTGAGTCTCATACAAGAACAACTTTGGACACCGCCTGCCTAGATTGATTGATACACACAGCGGGTGTGGGCTTCATAGCAGTTGAAAGGTATGTTAGTGGAATCCTTTTCTTCTTTGCAAAATGTATTGTCCTGTGCCGTGAAGGGCCAGGGCTCAACAGTCAGCCTACTTGGTAAGAGGGCGATATGGGGACAAAGAGGCTGTTATCCTGACATTCCCCAAATTGCAGACTGGATAGCCTTATTTTGAGGAAGACTATTTTTGTTGTTGTTCTGCTTATCCATCTCTAAGTACAGCCATCTTTCCTTGTTCTAATGTTGTGCTTCTTTCTTGGTTTTTATTGGGGAGAACTGAAGGATCTGGAGGCTCTGCTCTGCTTCTCCCTGGGGCTCCAATACTCTCGGGTTGACCTTCTCTTGAGCAGACCACCTACTGTCTCTAGAAACGAATTTGTAGGGCTTCATGCTGGGAACAAAGATTGCTGCTGTTAGCTGCTCTGCATTTGGAGGAAAGGCAGCTAAAACATTAAAATCAATTAATTAATTTGAGGTTAGTTAATCATCTATGTAAAGTAATTGCTTTGATCTTTTCTCTAAGTTCTTTAAAGCTTTTTAATCACAAGCTAGGATGTGTGGATGTGCAGTTGCTATGTGTGTCTGTGAGTGTGTCTATGTTTGCCTGTCTATATCTGTGTGTCTGTCTGTGTGTGTTTACAATTGTATCTATTTTTAACATTCCAGGAATTTGTCAAAAATTTTAGTGTACCAATCTCGGGTATTTTTTGTTTTCCAGTATGATGCAGTTTGATTCTTTTAAAATGTGGATATGCATTTTCTTTCATTTCTGTAGGGTTTTAAACAGGAAGTACAAATAAATGTATGTTCTCTATTCATGTTTTCTGGAAACCCAAAGGGAAAAAAATGTATTTAAAAATTCTTGGGAATTCCCTGGTGATCCAGTGGTTAGGACTCTGCTCTTCCACAGCATGGGTCCTGGCTTTGATGGGGGAGGGAATTAGGATCCCACAAGCTGCATGGTAGGGGAAAAAAAGAATTTAGTCACATTTTTATTATACTACATATTCCAAGAGAAAATTTTGCAAATACATAAAATCACAGAGGAGAATAAAAATCAAACAAAATTCCTCTACCCAACATTTTGTCTGCTCATAATTATTTTGAAATAAGATTGGCCTTTTATTGATTATAACATTTTTTAAAGGGTGAAAAACAAACACACTGAATAAGAATGTTGGGTTGGGTGGGTTTTATTATTTAATTTTCTATGCTTTCTATATACTATATGATACATTCTGGAAAAAAAGAATTATCACTGGGATGACCATCCTTGAACATGTATTTTTATGTAAATCGTTGAATATTGCCTTAAAATAAATTTTTAAATCAAAAATTTTCTTTTAAAAATATACTCAAATTTAAGACTTATTGCAGATATTTATAAACTGAACTTGAACTTGTTTATAATTTTGCTCAAGCATTTCCTTACACTCTTGCTTTTGTTGGTATTACATTTTAAAATCTTGTCCATTTAGCAAAGATGAGATGTAATTACTGTTTTTATTTTTAGTGTATTAATAAGGTTGACTAATCCATACATGTATTGTCCAATAGTATCATTTCGTTTTAAAAATCTATTCTTGCTTCTTAAGGAAAGAGATGAAGAGGCACACAATCTGAAGCAAGAAAGCCTGGGTTTGAATTCCGGTTCTGCCACTTCCTAGCTGAGTAACCCTGGGGAGGTTACATAAAGGCCTTCCTTTGTCTTAATCTCCTCAATCATAAAATGGAGAAAATAAGAGTACCTCCCTCAAAAGTCTGTTGGAAAAGTTAAGTGAGTTACCAAACAGAAGCAGTGAGAAATTACCTAGTTCAGGGGAAATGTTCAACAGATGTTAGTTAGAGTAACTAGTACTGCTTTATTTCCTATTACTATTATTCATGATTTTAGCCTTGTGACCAGTGTATGAATGAACAAAGGATTGTGGTGAGTTTGAGCGATTCTTATTTATGGAGAAACCTATCTCTATTTAGAATATTAATTTTTATTTTTATTAGAAATACCATAATGTCTTTTCAACTTTATTTTTGGCTTAATTTGAAATGTCTGAATCAGTACAAAAGTTTAAAAAAATTTTTTTATGGATCTGAATTTATCAGTCTTTTATAGTTTCTTTCTTAGCTTTTAAGTCAAGAAATAAACAGCATTCTAAAAATTAGAATATCTTTTCATCAGATCTTTTCCTATTTTTTGACTATTTCATAATTTCACATTTAACACTTTAGAAGTACTGACTTTTTTAAAATGATGATTTAACAATTTTCCCAAATACCTAACCAGTAAATGCTGCATCATTTATCAAAGAATCCACTTGTTTAATGAGAAAGATATTTTGAAGAGAGGAGGAGGATGGACTTTGCTGATGACTCCAAAATCACAACTTGGGCTCCAAATGTGGCTACTATATTAGAAGAGGTTTACAACTTATAGCAGTGTATAGGGCTTCCCTGGTGGCTCAGAGGGTAAAGCGTCTGCCTGCAATGCGGGAGGCCTGGGTTTGATCCCTGGGTTGGGAAGATCCCCTGGAGAAGGAAAAGGCATCCCACTCTGGTATTCTTGTCTGGAAAATCCCATGGTTGGAGAAGCCTGAGGGCTACAGTCCATGGGGTCACAAACAGCCCAGACACAACTGAGCAACTTAACTTTATTTTGAATACAGCATCTGTCTATTTCATCCAGAGCAGAATCCCATTCATCAAACCCAGATGTCTTGGAAGCAACAAAAACATCCATTGACAGATGAATGGATAAAGAAGATGTGGTACATGTATACAATAGAATATTACTGAGCCATAAAGAGGAAAGAAATTGGGTCATTTGCAGTGATGTGGATGAACCCAGAGTCTGTCACACAGAGTGAAGTCAGAAAGAGACAAACAGATATTGTATATTAACATGTATGGAATCTATAAAAATGGTAGTGATGAACATATCTGTAGGACAGGAATAGAGACACAGACATAGAGAGCAGACTTACGGACATGGTGTGGGGTAGAGGAGCGTGGGACAAACTGGAAGAGTAGCATTGACATATATATATACACTACCATGTGTAAAACAGATAGCTAGTGGGAAGTTGGGTGAGAGGAAGGCTGAAGTGGGAGGGGATATATGTATGCATACAGCTGACCCACCTCCCCATTCACACCCCTCCAGATCATCAAAGAGCAATGAGCTGAGCTATCTGTGGCATACAGCAACTTCCCAATAGCTATCTGTTTTACAGCTAGTAGTGTTTATACATCAATGCTACTCTTTCAATGAAAGAGATGGGAATACCAGACCAACCTGACCTGCCTCTTGAGAAACCTATATGCAGGTCAGGAAGCAACAGTTAGAACTGGACATGGAACAACAGACTGGTTCCAAATAGGGAAAGGAGTACATCAAGGCTGTATACTGTCACCTGCTTGCTTAACTTATATGCAGAGTACATCATGAGAAACACTGGGCTGGAGGAAGCACAAGCTGGAATCCAGATTGCTGGGAGAAATATCAATAACCTCAGATATGAAGATGACACTACCTTTATGGCAGAAAGCAAAGAAGAACTAAACAGCCTCTTGATGAAAGAAGAGAGTGGAAAGGTTGGCTTAAAGCTCAACATTCAGAAAACTAAGATCATGGCATCCAGTCCCATCACTTCATGGCAAATAGATGGGGAAACAGTGGCAGACTTTATTTGCGGGGGGCTCCAAAATCACTTCAGATGGTAACTGCAGCCATGAAATTAAAAGACACTTACTCCTTGGATGAAAAGTTATGACCAACCTAGACAGCGTATTAAAAGGCAGAGACATTACTTTGCCAACAAAGGTCCCTCTGGGCAAGGCTATGGTTTTTACAGTAGTCATGTATAGATGTGAGAGTTGGACTATAAAGAAAGCTGAGTGCCAAAGAATTGATGCTTTTGAACTGTGGTGTTGGAGAAGACTCTTGAGAGTCCCTTGGACTACAAGGAGATCCAACCAGTCCATCCTAAAGGAAATCAGTCCTGAATATTCATTGGAAGGACTGATGTTGAACCTGAAACTCCAATACTTTGGCCACATCATGTGAAGAGCTGACTTATTAGAAAAGACCCTGATGCTGGGAAAGATTGAAGGCAGGAGGAGAAGGGGACGACAGAGGGTATGGTTGGATGGCATCACTGACTCAATGGACATGACATGAGTTTGAGTAAACTCCGGGAATTGGTGATGGACAGGGAGGCCTGGCATGCTGCAGCCCATGGGGTCATAAAGAGTCAGACATGACTGAGTGACTGAATTGAACTGATAGCTGACTCACACTGTCGTGAAGCAGAAACTAACACAACATTGTAAAGCAAGTATACTCCAATAATAAAACTTTTTAAAAAAATAGAAAATCAACTAACGGTAGTAGTTGTCCATAATAAAAACCAAAGTTTTCAAGTGAAAAAAACAAAAAAACAAAAAACAATGTCAAAGGCCTCTGCCAAACAGTTGGCAATGTTTCTTCTAAATATCTGACTGTTAGATTTGGAAAGCTATAAGAAATTAGGCCTCTAAGTCAGTCCTGAAGGCTTTCTGGCTGGAACTCCAGAAGTAGGAAGACAGCAGCAGGAAAAACTCTGGCCATTTAAACATGGTTATGGACTTCCCATAAGGAAAAGAATCTGCCTGCAATGTGGGGGACCCGGGTTCGATCCCTGTGTGGGGAAGATCCCTGGAGAAGGGAATGACTACTCACTCTAGTATTCTTGCCTGGAGAATCCCATGAATAGAGGAACCTGACAGGCTATGGAGCATGGGGTTGCAAAGAGTCAGACACAACTGAGCAACTAATACTTTAAGGGCTTCTCTGGTGGCTTTAGGTGAGTGACCACACCATAGTGATTATCTGGGTCATGAAGATCTTTTTTGTATAGTTCTGTGTACTCTTGCCACCTCTTCTTAATATTTTCTGCTTCGGTTAGGTCCATACCATTTCTGTCCTTTATTGAGCCCATCTTTGCATGAAATCTTCCCTTGGTATCTCTAATTTTCTTGAAGAGATCTCTAGTCTTTCCCACTCTATTGTTTTCCTGTATTTCTTTGCACTGATCACTGAGGAAGGCTTTCTTATCTCTCCTTGCTGTTCTTTGGAACTCTGCATTCAAATGGGTATATCTTTCCTTTTCTCCTTTGGTTTTCACTTCTTTTCACAGCTATTTGTAAGGCCTCCTCAGATAGCCATTTTGCTTTTTTGCATTTCTTTTTCTTGGGGATGATTTTGCTCCCTCAGACACGACTGAGCAACTGAACTGAACTGAACTGAACTGGTGGCTCAGATGGTAAAGAATCTGCCTGCAATGAGGGAGACCCAAGTCTGGTCCCTGGGTTGGGAAGATCCCCTAGAGAAGGGAAAGGCTACCCATTCCAGTATTCTTGCCAAGAGAACGCCATGGACAGAGGAGCCTGGAGGGCTACAGTCCATAGGGTTGAAAAGAGTTAGACACTACTGAGCAACTAACACTTCCACTTTCACTTCATTGGTAAGTTACCCCAAAAGAGAAAACATGCTCCACAAGGAAAGGGCTGACCCCAGACTGACTTTCAGTGGCTCATATGCTAGTCTTTTTCATCTGGAAAATTTATTATTAGTAATAACCACTGGCCATACAATGTTTGTGAATTAGATGAAATAATGACAACATCAAAGAAACTTTTACCAGCTGTACAGAATTACACAGATGATAGTAACTTTGGTATTTACAGAATCCTTTCATGTACACTATCATACTCAAATTGTAATTGTTAATATGCAAGGCCTATTATAAAATACTCTGTAATTAATTGGTAGCTTAAGGGAACCTAATGAAAAGGAAGCAATGGAAAATCTTAAAATTTTCCTGAGGATTAAAGAAAATAATTAATTCATGCAGAGCCTACCTCAGTCAAGATAAAGCCCAAAGAAAATTAGGAATTTGAGAAATTGTTTGTCACCATCCCACTTCCTCTTTATTCACATACATATTCTTTTTCATTTACTTTCCCATTATGGTTTATCCCAGGATATTGAATACAGTTCCCTGTGCTGTATAGGACCTTGCTGTTTCTCTATTCTATATATAATAGCTTGCATCTGCTAATCCCAAATTCCCAGTCCTTCCCTCCCCCACACTCCTCCCCCAGCAATAAGTCTGTTTTCTTTATCTGTGAGTCTGTTTTTACTTCATAGATGTGTTGATTTGTGTCATATTTTAGATTCCACATATAAGCAATATCAGAATGGCCATCATTAAGAAGTCTATAAATAACAAATGATGGAGAGCATGTGGAGAAAAGAGAATCCTCTTATACTGTTCGTGGGAACATAAACTGGTACAGCCAGTATGTAAAACAGTATGCATATTTTTTAAAAACTAGATTATATGGCCATATAATCCAGCAATCCCACTCCTGGGCATATATCCAGACAAAACTATCCTTCAAAAAGATACCTGCATGCCTATGTTCATAGCAGAACTATTTAAAATAGCCAAGACATGGAAACAACCTAACTGTCCATAGACAGATGAATGGATAAAGAAGATATGGAATGTTACTCCATTGTAGTAACTACATTGTAACTACCAATGGCTGGAATGTTACTCAGCCATCAAAAAGAGTTTGATTCCTGGTTGGGGAGCTGAGATCTCACATGCCTCAAGACCAAAAAACCAAAACATAAACAATATTGTAACAGATAAAGGCTTTTAAAAAAAAAAGAAAATTAGAAGAGGGAAAAAAATATTTCAAAAGACATATTTGATGGAGTATTATCCAAAATATATAAAGAACTCTAAAAACTCAACAATAAAAAACAAATAACTCAATTAAAAAAATGGACCAATGACCTTGACAATCACCCCATAAGGCAAATAAGCATATGAGAAGATGCTCTACAGCATGTCATTAAGGAAATGCAAATTAAGGGAACAATGTGATGCCACCACATATCTCTAAAATGGCCAAAATCTAGAACACAAAACGGAAGCCATAAATTGTGTGGAGGCAAGGGTGTAAGAGAAATATCTGTACCTTTTCCTCAAGTTTGTTGTATACCTAAAACTATTCTTAAAAAAAAATTAGGTCTTGAAAAAAATCTAATCTAGTTGATGACATAGAACAATTTGCTTTCATTGTTAGTTCACTTCTGACCAGGATTCAATCCTGACCAAATGCTGACTGGACAGGTGGCCTCCTTTGCCCTTATAACTCTATTTTTGTCTTTCGAAAGTCTTCTGGCATTTTCAGAGTTGACTCACTCTTCTGTCCAGAATCTCTGAGAACTATGATTTCTCTCTAGGAATGACATAGAATATTGGTATTTGAAAAACCTTTCAACTTCTTCCCAATACTTAAATTGTTCCTACAAACCTAAAGCTATATTTCCTCCATAAAAATAATCCTAGGGACATCCCTAGGTTGTTCAGTGGTTGGGAATCTGCCTGCCATGAGTTCAGCTCCTGGTCCAGGAAGATCCTTCATGCTGCGGGGCAAGTAAGACTGCCAGCTACAACTACTGAGCCAATGCACCCTAGAGCCTGAGAACTGCAGCAAGAGAAGCCGCTGCAATGAGAAGCTCGTAGAGCGTAACCCTTGCTCGCCACACCTAGAGTCAAGCCTGAGTGCAGCAATAAGAGCCAGCACAAAAAAATAAAGTAAAAATAATAATTAAAAAAGGAATATCTCTAGTGATAAAAATCTAATTCAGTAGGCAGTGAGATTAACATGGAAAACAACTGATTGGACTAGCTAATAACATAGATTAAATGGCTACAACTAGCTGGCTATAACAATAACTCATATTTTATAGCATTGTATAAAATTTTTATAGACTTTACAAATTCCCTTCATAAATTCATATCTTGCAAAATATTTGTGTTAGCAAAATATCCTGGTCCTTCAGGACTTCCCCAGCAGTACAATGGTTAGAACTCCACCTTCTAGTGCAGGGGGTGCAAGTTTGATCCCCAGTTGGGGAACTAGGGTCCCTGGGTGTGACCAAAAAATATTTTTTAAATACCCTGGTCCTTCAAACAATCTTAAGAGATGAGCAAACTAAGGCGCCCACTTTAATGATGGTACTCATTTAGATAAGGAAGTTGCAACTTAGAGAAAAGCTAAATAACTTGCAGAAGAATATACAGCAACAAATAGAAACTTGAACTTGGGTCTTCTGTTTTCATATCTATCACTTTTCCTATTATCCTATCATACCCTCATATGATGCACTTTAGTGTTCTTATAGAACTTCACAGATATCCTATGTGCCTTCTCCTACATTTTCTCATTTCTCCCACAAAGATAACTTTCTACTAGAATCACATTTTTAAAGATATTCTTCTTAAACTAAAGGATTAGTCACATTTCAGGCAGTATGACAAATCCATGGGCGATTTATTTTGAGTCTTTCAACATAAGGAGCCATATGCTCCCAAGAATGTACCAAATAACATTAAAAAGAGAAATTTAACCTAGATAAGAAGAGGGATGATCCTTTAACTTGGAGATGGGTTAGAAAAAAACATGGAAATTTTCAAGTTAGTTATTCTTCTATTTCTTAAGAAAAAGTGCAAAGAATTTTGTAAAAGATAATTTCGTTAAGATTTTTAAGACTTAAGGAACATAACAGTTTGTTAGCAATTTATACTCAGTACTTTCCTAGAAACAGAAGCTCACTGTAAGAAGTAAATGTTGGTTAAAAACAAAGAAAGAGAACATATTGCTTGTGTCATAAGGAATTTATATGACAAAGCAAAATATCAACATAGACAAAATCATATATTATAAAAGTAGCCACAGGCTTCAGAGTGAGGGAATGATCAGCTGGGACTGAGGTTACTTTAAAGATTTCAGAAGGTGGCAAGATTCGCAACGCTCCTTTGGTGATATGACAGAGGGAGGAGCATATTATGTGTTTTGTGTGGCATGAGCTTCCCAAGAAGCTGGATATATTACATATTATATAATGCAATTTTCTAATGTACATAAAAAACCAGGAAGAAAACTGTACATGAAAATGAGAAGATGAGAAGCAACAAGAGCTGGGAGTCTCTCTTTTCTGACTAAGATACGGAATTTGGAACGGAACGGCATGGTAGCCAGTCATACCCTACCGGAAAGTTAAGATAGGAAAATGTTTACATAGTTAAGAAAAAAAGTGTTTCTGTTCTGTTCAAACAGAACAGAGCAAACGTTCTGTTTGCTCTGTGTAGAAGCAATGGGGAGGAGCCAGGATGTTGTGTAAGAGGACCACGTGTGATAACAACAATCCACAGGCAGTGTGCTAGGCACCAGAGCTTCCAGCAGAACAATCTCATACTGTTTCCAATGTGTTCCCAAAAGGCAGCAGGGGATAAGGTAGAAGCCCACCGTACCCTGTGAGGGTGAGAGATTTCTGGAGGAAATACGGGAACTGATGTGAAGAGTGGCTGCATGTGAGTCAACAACGGGGAAGGATGCTGAAGAGGGCATTCACAACAGAGCAATGACCATGCAGAAAGAAGGAGATGGGGGAGAGCCAGCTGGAGCATCACTGAGAGAAGGAAGTGGAAATGTGGCTAAAAGTCCTGAGGATGAAAACAATCAGCAGAGAAACGCAGGGAAAAGGGCAGAACTGAGAGAAAATGTGAACCAGGAAGCAAACTGCCTTGTTGATGAGAATGAGAAGATGAATGAGAAAATATTAGCAGGACTTGGCTACGGACTGGCACTGGAGGATAAAAGGGATGATGGGGTTTTAAAAAGTCCCAAATGTTGTGAGTCTTGGGGACCAAAAGAAGGAAAGTAGTGTTGGCTATAAAGGAAAGGCAGGAAGGTACTGTTTGAGGAAGGAAGAGAAGCTAATCTTGACTTTCCTCTTGTTAAATTTCAGGTAATATTAGAATATACAGATGTCAGGTGGGAAAGAATTTGGGGATTGAAGAGCATGTGAAATTGGAGGATGGGGCTAAGATGAGAGCTGGAAACAGATTTAGGGATAGTCTAGACACAGGTGGAAGCTAAGACCATGTGTACATGAATTACTTGAAAGAATTCAATGTATTTGAGAATATAAATTATTTTCTAAAAGAACTCACACACACATTGAATATATCAGAGTGTGGCATAACCTTATTGTACACTTTTTCAGACATTTGGAGTACAATTAACAAAGGAGCATAGTGTTGGTAAACTAGATGTACTGGCTTTTATGTATCAATATCCAGTTGGTGGACTTCCCTGGTAGTCCAGTGGTTAAGAATCCCCCGCCAATGAAGAGGACAGAGGTTCAATTCCTGGTCCAGGAACTAAGATCCCACATGCCTGGAGGCCAAGTAATCCTAGGCACCAATTAGAGAGCCTGCATGCCACAACTAAGACCTTATTCAGCCAAATAAATAAATATTTTTTAAATATATCTAGTTGTTTTCTAATCAGGAACTATGAGATCGACACGTCAACTATTTATTAAGATCTACTATGAAATTTGCATTTATTCTCTCCACAAAACTTTTTTACTTGTACAGAAAAGTTCAAGAGATACAAATACATCTAGTGAGATATCTGTCTAGACATCAAATATCTTTTGATAAAAGGATATATTGAGGATTAGTTGAATTTTAACACACATATACCATATTTCCAATAAAACATAAATAAGCTTTAGAAATTAAAGAAACTTAATATAGCAGTTATATATTGAACCCTGGTTCACTTAATTTGAAAAACTTTTAGGTAAAATTATTATCTAATTTTTCAGGTCTAATAATTTTCCCTAAGTTAAATCAATGGGATCTGTATGAAAAGTTATAGATAATGTAATAAATCTAATACCAAAGTAACCACTAACATAATTTACTCTGAATCATCTATTACCTGGGTAATTTTACTATTTTTACTAGGTTACCAGGTTAAACTAGACATCTGAAAAAATAGGCTCTAATAAATTCAAATAGCTCCTGCCATTCTTGAAAATCAAAGAATATCCCTTCACAGAGTAAATAGACCTAGCCTTTCATTTTAGGTGGTCCCAAGGATAGGTACTGATGACTAATACCGGGCAGATATTTTTGACAAGTGCTTCTCAGGATATTATAATATTACAAAAGAGAAACATCTACTGAAGTCAATTCTGTGTATAAGTTTGTGTGCTCAGTTGCTCAGTCGTGCGTGTCTGACTCTTTGCACTCCCATGGACTGTAGGCGCCTCTGTCGATGGAATTTTTCAGGAGTGGGTTGCAATTTCCTCCTCCAAGGGATCTTCCCAACCCAGGGATTGAACCCGTATCTCCTGAGTCTTCTGCATTGGCAGGCATATTCTTTAAAATACTGTGCTACCTGGGAAATCCAAAGTCAACTCTACACACTCACCTTTTGAGGAATTTGGGCCTTACTAGTTAGAATTCATATTTGTTTTGTGTGCAATAAAGAAGTACTGTACTAACCTCTGGATATATAATCACTATAATATTTATTTTAGTAAGCTATAAAAAGCAGCAGGGCTTCCCTTGTGGCTCAACTGGTAAAGAATCTCCATGCAATGTAGAAGACCTGGGCTCAATCCCACTCCAGTATTCTGGCCTGGAGAATTCCATGGACAGTATAGTCTATGGGGCCGCAAAGAGTCAGACACGACTGAGCCACTTTCACTCACTTACTCAAAAAGCTGCAAGTATTATCTTCAAAACAAAATAGGTCAAATAACTCAAGGAAGTAGTGTGAGATTTAGAAAGAGATTAATTTTCGAGATAATTTAACTGAAGATCTGTTGAAACAGAGTTTTATTTTCTATGAGATAATTAATGAAGGCTTGTGAAATGAAAGTCGCTCAGTCGTGTCTGACTCTCTGTGGCCCCATAGACTTTACAGTCTGTGGAATTCTCCAGGACAGAATACTAAAGTGGGTAGCCTTTCCCTTCTCCAGGCGATCTTCCCAACCCAAGAATAGAACCCAGGTCTCCCTAACTGCAGGCAGATTCTTTATCAGCTGAGTCATCAGGGAAGTCCAAGAATACTAGAGTGGGTAGCCTATCCCTTCTCCAGCAAATCTTCCCAACCCAGGGATCCATCCCAGGTCTCTGCCTGCAGGCAGATTCTTTACCAACTGAGCTTTGAGATAAGTCCTTATAGCTTAAGGCTTAAAGCTCCACAAAAAAAGGAGTGTCTTTATAAATGGCTGGAAGGGTATTAGCAAGGAGATCTGTATCTCTAGATGCTGGAGAGGGAAAGGTAAGCAGCAAGCCTGCAGACTTTTCTCTGTCAGAAGGAGAGAAAAACCCTCAAATCTCTTTGTTGAACATACTATGTTGGGGGTCCCACCATCTTTACTCTGGATAAATTGTTAGGACACAGAAGCTATTACACTGGTGCTTACTGTTTGTTACAATGAAAGAATACAGGCTAAATTCAACATGGGGAAAAGGCACATGGGGCCAAATTCAGGAGAAACCAAGCACAAGTTACCAGGTGTCTTCTCTCCGGGAAGTAGCAGAGACCTGTCTAATTCTTCCGGCAAAGATGCACGCAAAAAAAAAATAAATAAATACTGCCACCTGGGAAGAGCAACCCAAGTGTTGGTGTCCAGGGCTTTTACTAATCTCACCCATTCCAGCCTCCCCTGCCTCAAGCAAACACAAGATAGTCAAACACAGAGTCCTTCATTAGCATAAACTATCTGGTCAAATCAGCAAGGTCTCAGACATACAACACCTTTGTCTAGCAAATATTGCCAGGATTCAGCACTCATCTCCCAGGAGCCAGTCAAGGTAATCCTGAAGACTGGCCTTTTGGGGGATATGCAGGGATAGAGCCTCCCAAGCCTGCTGGGGCACACGCATTAACCACAAGACTTCCCAGTAAGCATACAAATGGTATTTACTGGGAATGGAAAGATAATGGCGAGAAATCTATATGTATAAAATGTTGTTAGGAGGACAAATACTATGTATATACTTATTCCCTCAGTTGTGTCCAACTCTTTGCTATCCCATGGATTGTAACCCACCAGGCTCCTTTGTCCATGGGATTTCTCAGGCAAGAATACTGGAGGGGGCTGCCATGCTCTCCTCCAAAGGATCTTCCCAACTCGGGAAATGAACCCACATCTCTTGCATCTCCTGCATTGCTGGTGGATTCTTTACCAATCTGAGCCACCAGGGAAACCCTACACATGCTGTTTATTATAAATAAAATTTACAGATTATGGGTGAGATGGTTTGCTACAAAATGAGAAATGATCGTACAACAGTTAATCAACAGGGTTCATAACCAAAACTATACCCTTTGTTTGAACAGTGTTTGCAGACATTGAAAGTGAAAGTCACTCAGTCATGTCCTACTCTTTGTGACCCCATGGACTATACAGTCCATGGAATTCTTCAGGCCAGCAAACTAGAGTGGGTAGCCTTTCCCTTCTCCAGGGGATCTTCCTAACCCAAGGATCAAACCCAGGTCTCCCGCATTGCACGCAGATCCTTTACCAGCTGAGCCACAAAGGAAGCCGAAGAATACTGGATCGGGTAGCCTATTGCTTCTCCAGCGGATCTTCTTGACACAGGAATTGAACCAGGGTCTCCTGCATTGTAGGAGGATTCTTTACCAACTGAGATATCAGGGAATGACTGCAGACATTGCTTATAAGGAAACTCGTCTGTTTAATCTAAAACCAAAATTTATCCTACTGCAGGAGAATAGGGACATTTTTGGAAGCTCTGCTGAGTGGTATCAGACTTTTCCAAGACTATTTTATTTGTACCTAATGTTGCCCTGAGTTTTTGAATCATTAGTCAAGTTTGGTGCTGGTTAAGAGCTAGAATTCAAGAGTCTAATTTGAGGATTCAAGCCTCTGCAGTGTTCACAAGGACACAGGTCAATGAGATAACTCCTCTCTGAATTAAGACACATTGTTCTAGGTATGAATCAAATGGTACAAGATCAAGATAGCAAATAAATGGGTAATATAACAACCTTGGGAAAGAGACAAGTCCTTTAAACATTGTTAGTGGAAAGTTCTAATCACATTCCGAAATCACATCCATGTACCCAATACATAGACTCCCTAAATAAAGATATAATGTCCTTAATGAAGGACTTCCCAGGTAGCTCAGTGGTAAACAATTAGCCTGCCAATGCAGGAGATGTGGGAGAAAAGCAGTTTCAATCCTAGGGTCAGGAAGATCCCCTAGAGTAGGAAATGGCAACCCATTCCAGTATTCTTGCCTGGAAAATTCCATGGACAGAGGAGCCTGTGAACTATGGTGTATAGGATTGCAAACAGTCAGATGAAGCACACACAAAGAAACTTTTCATTTTGAACCCAAGAGTGTGACTGTCTTCTTCTTTCTGTATCTAAGACTCTGTGTCTAAGGACACACATTTAACTCATCCACTAAATCACCATGGTAACTGGAAATGGATGAAGCACTGACAGAGGCTGCTACAAAAAATAAACACTTTCAGCCAATCATTGCTGTAAACCCACAGTGAGTTTGTAGTTTGGTTTCTTGCATAAAACATGTGTTTGACTTTCATGGCTATTCCGGCAACAGATTCTTAAAAAGAATTCCAAGGAGTACTGTCTGACATGTACCCTGTATATTGAAGAGTAAGAAACATCATTGTTTCATACAAAGTAGTAATAGCAGTGTTTATAAAATATATAACTAATGAGAAAAAATACAATAAATGATATATATTAGGTGGGAAGGGGTGGGAGGTGAGAGGGAGGTTCAAGAGAGACGGGACATATGAATACCCATGGCTGATTCATGTCGATGTATGGCAGAAACCAATACAACAGTGTAAAGCAATTATCCTTCAATTAAAAATAAATACAGAAAAAATTATATAAGACAAAGCTTAATTTTATAAATTATACTAAATAAATATAGAATTCTAAATAAATCAAAAAAAATACGTCAAATCTGGTTTGGAGATTGTATGTATACTAAAAATACTTTGGGATTTAACTCCCTGACATAGCACCAGTACAAGCAAAAGCTGTTTTCCAAGAACTTATGTCTGAAATTATGGAATTTTAAACTAAAAACACTACTGGGTTATTTTTATAATTTCTATGTTTTGTTTATACACGACAAGAGGGGACAGATTTCAGGCTGCTATTTGTAAGCACTCTGCAAATAGCACACTGTGGGTGAGGATAGGCCCCTTATTATCAATAAATGAAAAGCCAAATTGAGAAAAAATACAGAAACATTACCATTTCATTACTGGTAATGAAGACATATGTTATGGCACTTAAAGTAATTCATTCTGAGAGAAAAAGAAACTAATATTTCTAAACAAAATGCCTACAGTAGTAAATTCTTTTTTTTCCTTGATAGCTGTGGCTTAAACAATATTTTTTAAAAACCCAAATTAATTTTCTATTGTTTGATTTTATTTTTATGTTGAATGATAAATTTGTTTCTAGTAATAAGTCACACCTATTATTACTATTATTCTTCACTGGATGATAAATACTTCCAATGAATATGTTCTGATGTGTGGTATTTGGAGACCAAGAAAAATATGAGTACCCTCTCAAAAACAGGACTAAAAGCAACTTGTTTATCTTTGTTTATTATGCAAATAACATTTATTGAATACCTACTATGTGCCAGATGCTCTTTTAGGTTGTGGCAATACTGCAACTTTAAAAAACTAGGAAAAAAACTTTATCCAAGGATCTTAAATTTTCACTCATTGATAGTTTTCAATAAAGCATCAATGTTTGACCCCACTGTGGTAGAGGGAATAGCAGAGTCAGTTTAACCATGATTTACAGCTTCCTCTTGGGGGTCACATACAGTCTAGACCTGGCAGGAAGTTGCTATTCCAGAGCTATGTATGGACAGCAACCTGCAATCTAATAGGAGCTAAATCCTATTTATAAGCTAGAAATTAAAAGATGTGTTTAATTATCGGTTCTCTGGTGCTTCTTTTATCTTTTGGTATTTATGAGAGTTAATAAACTGCCATGGTTTCTGCAAATATAACTGGCAGTAATCCACAATTGATTGAATTAATTACGCAGAACAATTGTCAAGAGCTAAAAATAAAGTGAAGAATTTTAATGAATGTGTATGGATGGAGCAGCACCAAAGAGTGTAGATTTGCAGATTTTCCCTAGTAAAAGGTGTGTTTCCCTAGAATATCCTTGTTCTTAATGTATTATTCTATAAAGTATAGCATATTCCTAACATTCAGAGTAATAGAAAATAAATTTTTAGAAATTCAGTCTTTCCCAATAGCTTGATTATGTAATCTTTTTTAAAAATACTTATTTATGTACTTATTTATTGATGTTGGCTGTGCTGGGTCTTCTTTACAGTGTGCAGGCTTTGCTAGTTGTGGCACACATGTGTGGTTGAGGCATGTGGGATCTTAGTTCCCTAGCTGGGGATTGAACCCTGGCCTCTTGCAATGGAAGCGTGGAGTCTTAACCGCTGGACATCTAGGGAAGTCCCTGTGATACTTTCTGATGATTAAATTATCATGTAATTAAAGTATCTTTACATTATAAATGTCCTTTTATTATTAATCATCTTTTGATTCTAAGATGAAGGTGGCAAAGATGCTGAGGCTAGGGTTGCTTTATTCAATTCAACATATTCATTAAAAGTTCAAATATTCTTTTGTTGCTTTATTATGTGTGCTATGCTCCAAGGAATCTGAGCTACAGGATATTCCCTGCTTACATCCATGAGTACTTACCAGGTTATCAGACCCCAGATAAGGAGAACAATAATCAAAGACTAGAAGAAGCAGAGCCTCAGGAATTTGGGCATTGAACTGGTATGTCTCATATCCTAATAGGGCTTCCCTGATAGCTCAGTTGGTAAAGAATCAGCCTGTAATGCAGGAAACCCAGGTTTAATTCCTGGTTCATGAACATCCACTGGAGAAGTGACAGGCTATCCAATCCAGTATTCTTGGGCTTCTCACTAGTAAAAAAAATCTGCTTGCAATGTGGGAGACCTGGGTTTGATTCCTGGGTTGGGAAGATCCCCTGGAGAAGGGAAGGCTACCCCCTCTAATATTCTGGCCTGGAGAATCCCATGGATAGTCCATGGGGTTGCAAAGTGTTGGACACGACAGAGCAACTTTCACTTTAATATCCTAATATGTTTGGTCATCATTGTTGATGGTTTTCTTTCTAAAGTTTACTTCATCTGTCATGTTTATTTCACTAATTCTACTCTGTCTATTCCAGAGCAGTTACTCTTACATGGTATTTCAAACCACACAATCCATAAACATATATTTCATGCAAAGACAGAGGATTTCAGGAGTTACAAAATCTAGATGCTAACACAGTATATAGAGAGACAGATATGACCTAACAGTTTACCCCAAGTCTTGATGGAATGGAATTCATAAGTGGACACAGCAGAAGAAAGAGATTTCATGGCAGTGTTGGGCAATGGCATGAAATGTCACCTGAGGTGAGGTCTTCCTGAAAGTATGTGTGAAACTGTAGCTCTAGTAGTGTTGAAACCAGTGCTACTGGTCTTAAGCTTTTGTGAGTTCATGTCATCATCTACTACTATGTAGTCTATTTCCTCAAGGAGTTAATGAATGGGATTTGAGAGAGCCTTGCACCCAAATCCAGGTTCTGTTACTCCCAGGATCATCTGTGATCCTAGAATAAGTTACTTAACCCTTAAGCACCAGTTTCCTGTTTTTTGTAAAGCAAAGCAGAGGCGAAAGATACCTATATCAGAGGTTTGTTGCAATGATGGAGTAAGCGACTGAGACAGATGTGGTCATCTGTCTCAGAGGATAGTCAAGTAAAAAGATTACAATACCCATGGACTGTAGCCTGCCAGGCTCCTCTGTCCATGCAATTCTCCAGGCCAGAATATTGGAGTGGGTAGCAGTTCCCTTCTCCAGGGGATCTTCCCAACCCAGGGATCAAACCCAGGTCTCCCACATTGCAGGTGGATTTTTTACCAACTGAGCCACAAGGGAAGACCAAGAATACTGGCGTGGGTAGCCTATCCCTTCTCCAGTGGATCAAATCCAGATCGCCTACACTGAAGGTGGATTCTGAGCCATCAGGAAAGCCCAAGGACACTGGAGTGGGTACCCTATCCTTTCTCTAGCAGATCTTCCTGACCCAGGAATCAAACTAGGATCTCCTGCATTGCAGGCAGATTCTTTACCAGGTGAACAACCAGGGAAGCAAAATCTCCTGAATGTCATTTTGACTCAGTCGTTATCATCATGGAAAATGATCTAACTGCAAAGAACAGAGCCACACTTTTGATGGGAGATAAAATTCTAATATGAATACATGGCTTTTCATTTCTGAAACCCCAGGAATTTTTCCTATAGGAATCAGAGCAGCAGAATCAGGAACTCCACTGATTGAGAAGGTAGGGACAGAGAATATACTGGGGGGAGATTTTAGGAGGGTGTGTAGTGTTGTAATTCAGGAACTGCCTATTGGATTAACATTTTAACTTAAAAGTTCTATTAATTATTAATTACCCCTTAAATAGAATATCAATTCTTGAAAATTTTCTCTTACCTGTTCTGGGCTGAATTTTATGTATTCCCCCAAAATTCAAGTGCTGAAACCCTAATCCCCATTGTGATGGTATTTGGAGGTGGTGTTTTGGGGAGATCACTAGGTGAGGAGAGTAGAGCCCTCTTGATGGGGCTAGTGCTCAGAAGAAGAGTCACAAGACAGCTGAGCTCTCTTTGTGCCATGTTAGGACACTGCTAGAAGGTGGTTGTCTGTCAGCCAGAAAGAAGGCCTTCACTAGCAACAAAATTTGCCAGCATCCTAGATGTGCAGATGACACCATCCTTATGGAAGAAAGCAAAGAGGAACTAAAGAGCCTCTTGATGAGAGTGAAAGAGGAGAGTGAAAAGCTGGCTTAAAATTCAACATTAAAAAATCTAAGATCATGGCATCCAGTCCCATCACTTCATGGCAAATAGAAGGGGAAAAAGTAGAAACAGTGACAGATTTTCTTTTGGGGGCTCCAAAATCACTGTGGATGGTGACTGCAGCCATGAAGTTAGAAGACATTTGTTTCTTGGAAGGAAAGCTATGACAAACCTAAATAGCATGTTTAAAAGCAAAGATATCACTTTGCCAACAAAGATCTGAATAGTCAGAATTATGGTTTTTCCGGTAGTCAGGTCTGGATGCGAGAGCTGGACCATAAAAAAAGCTAAGTGCCAAAGAATTGATGCATTTGAACTGTGGTGTTAGTGAGTCCCTTGGACAGCAAGGAGATCAAACCAGTCAATCCTTAAGGAAATCAATCCTGAATACTCACTGGAAGGACTGATGCTGAAGCTGAAGCTTCAGAACTTTGGCCACCTGATGCAAAGAGCCAACTTATTGGAAAGACCCTGATGCTGGAAAAGATTGAAGGTAAAAGAAGAGGGCGACAGAGGACAAGATAGTTGGATGGCATCACAGACTCAATGGACATGACCTTGAGTAAACTCCAGGAGATAATGGAGGACAGGGAGGCCTGGCGTGCTGCAGTCAATGGGGTTGTGAAGAGTCATATACAACTGAGCAACAACAACCATCTTCAACTCTCCAGCCACCAGAACTGCAAGAAAGAAATGTCCCAGCCTATGGTATTTTGTTAAAGCAGCCTGAACTAAAACATTGTTCAAATACATTACTATACTTATTAGCAGTTTCTCTTTTTGTGTGACTCTACTTGTCCTCTTTGACTCTCTCGCACTAATTAGAATTGACTGATGGTAGTGTGGCAAGTGCTAAGCATTTCACAAGCATCAATTTATTTAAGCTTCACAACTCAATAATGTATTTATTTGGATACAATCCAGATGTATATGAAATGTAGATGTAATTAAACATCTGGACTGTATTTATGTAAATACTGCATCTACAACCATCTGTATCATCTGGGTATGAAAATGAAAAGTGAAACTGTGAGTCGATCAGTCGTGTATGACTCTGTGATCCCATGGACTGTAGCCTGCCAGGAGACCTGGGTTTGATCCCTAGGTTGGGAAGATCTCCTGGAGAAGAGAAAGGCTACCCACTCCAGTATTCTGGCCTGGAGATTTCCATGGACTGTACATCCATGGGGTTGCACAGAGTCAGACAAAACTGCCTTTCACTTTCAAGTTATCTGTCACATTTGTTTCTTTATCTTCTGGGTCTAGGTCTTTATCAATCTTTTACTATGAAGTTGAGAGAAGTCACATCAAGGCAGAAAGCCAGATTCCCTTTCAAATCCAGAATCCTACAAATAAATCTGACCTAGGAGATTGATTGACAATATGTGGTTGACAGAAAATGAACCACTGCCAGAGACTACAGCCCAGGAGAGACTTGCAGTGTTTCCCAGTCTTTACACTCTGTGACGCCTGTAGCCTTCATCAGGGTTTCTTCCAGTGATCACAGAGCTTTAATGTAGCAAAGCCTTCAAGTGGAAATGCTGTGGCAGAACATAAGAATATTTTTAGTTTTATAGTTTCTATTATATGCATCAGTTGTTCTCCAGAAATGTGCAACCCTATCCATAAAATTTCAGCAATAATTTTAAAAGTATTCATTTGAAGGCAAAATTGTATTCCATTATTTTAACTTGCATTTCTTTGAATATTAATGAGGGAACATTTTTAACATGTTTATTAACCACTTTTACTGCTTGTTTTTTAAATCACCTACTCATATCCTTTACTTAACAGGCCATTCAAAAAATAATATGTACAATTAAAGGACGCAGTTTCATGGAACCGATCATTTCTCTGTGTTTTTAAAGAAAGGCACTAAACAAAAGTATTATTGTCACTATCAGGTAACAGTTGTAACTTGAAGAATGACAAGTACAAACACAATTTATCTAATATTTTAAAGCAAAGGTTTTTATTTATGTTCTGGGAGTACTGTCAGGGATAATTCCCCAAGTCTCAGCAGGAAATTGTTAAACCCTTTTCCTGTGGGTTATCACCACCATCCCTCACATCCAAACTTTATGTTCAGCTCTTAGCAACCGATGTTCCTCATTCATTACTTCAGTTGAATACTAGATTCTAGATTTTCCTGGGATCGTTTATAGGCCAGAAGAAATTTAGATAAAGGGGCTAAAAACAACCACATTTTTCTATGCTGCACAATATGGCTAGAAAAATCCAGCTTTAGAGCATCCTTAGAGTTGTCACTGAATGTTGTATGAGTTTTACAAGAATCTTATTTCAACATTTATACAATTCTACCAGAAATTTCAGGAATTCCTTTCATCTTCTAAAGTGCTTTGGGGTCCATGACAATGTTATTATTTCTCCTTGGCGTTTATACCACTCCCCTTGTAAATCTCTGCTTTGTAGCTACATGCAGGCAGTTGAGCAGAGGTACTGGACTGTTGGAAGAAGTCATCAAGAGGACATGACTACCACTTGTCCATATCTGGACAATCAGAAGTTCCCCACCCCTTCCCCGGCCTTGGAATGTACATTCTGCCCACTGTTTCCATAGCCAGAGCCATTTTCAAGGACATAACTTTGAGATATCAATGGACTGTTGAGACCATCTGGACATTGAACCCAACTAAGGCCTCTCTATTTTTTTTAACTTTTAAATTTTTTTGGTCACACCCTACAGCATGTGGGATCTCAATTCTTTGACCATGGATGGAACCCAAGCTCCCTGCACTAGAAGCATGGAGTCTTAACCACTGGACCACCGGGGAAGTCCCTCTGTATAAACTTTTAAGATACTAGCAGGCAAATGCAGAGATTACTTCCTATGGCCACCCAAGTCAAGCTTCATTTGGAAGGTTCTTTGCTAATTAAACTGGCCACCTACCAATGTGGAGTGGTCTGCCTCTCTCTGGTCTCTCACCCTCCATGTCCAGGGGCCAGTTTCAGATTTCACCTAGGGAGCTCCTAAGGTTTTGAACCAACACAGATAAACCCTTATTTCATACCCATGATCTTTAAAAAATTTTTGCCCAAAGTTTAAGAATCAATTGGTATATGCAGTACAAATAATAAAAGGAAAATCGCCCTTGCTTTATATTTGAATTACACTTAGAAAGAAAAATATTTAACACCTTACAACCTCTAACTACTTTCCTTGGGGTAGTTTCTCACTGATGAATTTCTAGAGAACATAACAGTTTGACTGTAGAAAGTCTTGGCACAGAAATTGAGGATTTAGGTCAGTCCAAGTTCTGCCCATTAGGGTGAAACAGGAAGAGTGAACGTTAGAGCTCAGGTGCAGTTTTTAGACAGACTAGACTAATAATAAATGGTAAGAGGAGCCTCAGAACTCCCAAGGGGATATTAATGGGAAGGCAGAGCAAGGAATTTGGAGTGGAATCAATGCTGAAGGGTCAGCTTTATTATCCAGGGGCCACTAACAGCACAAAATGAACCTCAGAGAATAATGGCATGCACTGGTCAATGCTGAACTGATAAACCCCAGGTTGAGTTGGCAGCTAGGTGACCTGTGTGGCCAACCAGAGATCCATAAGCACAGAGTAATATCCAAATTTCCTTGAAATAGCTTAAGCTATTCCTGCTTCTATCTATAGTTCTATAACTAGAGCAGAAAAGGGCCCAAAGCCTGAAGAAGCCCGTGTTTGTAGGGGCACAGGAGATCAGACTCAGCAGTGAGATGGAATGGACAATTTTCCAAGCCCGGTTTCCTGTGTACCTGCTCCATTCATATTCTACCTGGACAGTCCCTACATTGATGGGAAAGTTATTTGATTCTCTAAGCTAGTGGATATATAGAATTCAAAGAGGCAGTCTTTTCTTCCTTTAAAAATTAGGTACGGTAAAACCATTTTGAAAAACAATTTGGCAATTTCTTATCATCTTAGACATATGCTTATCATAGGACCTAGCAATTCCACATCTATGTATTTAGTTAATAAGGTAGCTATTATCACCCCAGTTTTATAAACAAATAACCCTACAAAGCTGCATGTAGGGTAAGTGACTTGCCCAGAGTCAAAGAGCTAATGAGCTAATGAGTTGTGGGAGCTGAAATTGATCCTCAGTGTTACGTCCCATCTTCCCCACCAAACCTGGCATTTCATTATATCATGGCATCTCTTGGAAAAAAAAGAAATATTTTATCCCAAGCTTAGCTTAGGAAGGTAAAAAATGAAACAGCTTTCTAAAAATAATAATTCATTATTGTGAAACTGTATTTTTGTAAATATTTTATCAGTGATTTTAACAATATCATTCATATGTTTCTTGTTTTATTAAAATATTTTAATATTTAACACGCCAAATCAATTGCCTATGGTGTTGATTTCATATAAATGGAGGCTGTATGATTATTACTAAAACATTTTACTGGAGCCTTTATGAAAATCAAATTCTTAGCTCAAGACTGGTCTCTGAAAGAGTCATACACACCCATCTGATTAGATGCCGTGGATTAAACAAGAAGTTTTGTTGTTGTTGTTAAACAAGACATTTTTTTTTCCTGGAAAACAATTCTACATTCATTTCCAATTTGTTGACTAGCACAGAATTACAAGTCTGTCAAACTTACGTTTGGCAACTTCTCTATTCTCTAGACGTAGACAGAAAACGTCTCCTCGGACCTCCCCTCCCCCACGGCGCACGCCCCGCCCACCGCGGAGCCGCGCCCTCCGCCACGAAGAGCGAGTGAGCCGGCGACGGCCTTCTCCCCTCAGGGAGACTGCGCTGTGCTCGACCTCGGCCCCGCGGAGGCGCAAGTGCTCTACGACGCCAAGATTGTCGATGGTTTCGTTGGGAAAGACGAAAAAGGCAGAAAGATCCCAGAATATCTGATCCATTTTAATGGTTGGAACAGAAGTTGGGATAGATGAGCAGCAGAGGATCATGTCCTTCGTGACGCCGACGAAAATCAGAGATTACAGCGGAAGTCGGCCAAAAAGGCTGTAGCTCGCCTGAGAAGTACAGGAAGAAAGAGGAAGCGCAGAAGGTTGCCTGGGGTGGACTCTGTCTTAAAAAAGCCTCCCTGCTGACAAGAAAGATGAAAACTCAATAAGCAGTTCCTCTGACAGTGAAGAAGAGGACGGAGAAATAAGTGAAGGAAAAGATATTGAAGAAAAAAGCCTGACGTGAAGGAGGGACTAGGGCTGCACGCAAAAAAAAAAAAAAGGAAATGGAAGAAAGAACAATAACTATAGAAATCCCTGAAGTTCTGAAGCAGAAGCTTGAGGATGATTGTTACTATATCAACAGAAGGAAACGGTTAGTGACAGTTCCATGCCAGACCAACATCATAACCATTTTGGAATCGTACGTGAAGCATTTTGCTATCAATGCAGCCTTTTCGGCCAATGAGAGGCCTCGTCACCATCATGCTATGCCACACGCCAACATGAATGTGCATTATATCCCAGCAGAAAAGAACGTTGACCTTTGTAAGGAGATGGTGGATGGATTAAGAATAACCTTTGATTACACTCTCCCATTGGTTTTGCTCTATCCATTTGAACAAGTTCAGTATAAAAAGGTGACTTCGTCCAAATTTTTTCTTCCAATTACGGAAAGTACCACAAACACTAGTAGGAACCAGGAGGAGCTCTCTCCAAGTCCACCTTTATTGAATCCATCCACACCACAGTCCACAGAGAGTCAGCCAACCTCAGGTGAACCAACCACCCCCAAAAGGCACAAAGCCCAGGGGGAAGCCTTACAGTCTCTGAGGCAGTCCACCCTCCACTCTGCCAATTGCGACAGGCCGTCCGAGAGCAGCGCCTTGCCTCAGCCCAAGCGCCGGCAGCAGGATGCATCCGCCAGCGTGCCCAAGCTGTTTCTGTACCGGGAAAGGAAGACATCTGTTCATGGCAGATCATCCTTGCCTGTTCCTCTGACCCCTGGCAAGGAAGGGAGTGCGGTGTTTGCTGGCTTTGAAGGCAGAAGAACCAAAGAAATAAATGAAGTCCTCTCCTGGAAACTTGTACCTGATAGTTATCCTCCAGGTGACCAACCACCTCCACCCTCTTACATTTATGGGGCGCAACACTTGCTGCGTTTGTTTGTGAAACTTCCTGAAATCCTTGGAAAGATGTCCGTTTCTGAAAAGAATCTGAAGGTGTTACTGAAGCACTTTGATCTCTTTCTGAGGTTTTTAGCAGAGTACCATGATGACTTCTTCCCAGAGTCTGCCTATGTTGCTGCCTGTGAAGTGCACTACAGCAGGAAGAAACCCGGGGCGATTTATTAAAGTTTTGATGATCCTAGAAGAACAGCTTCTTTATCTATCTCTTGGTTCCCAGTAAAGAACTAGGAAGTCGGTGGACCTTCTTTACAAAGAAAGCAAATGTGACACCCTGGGGGGCTCTGGCAGAGGCAGGTCCATTTGTTTGAGTTGCTTATCTACTGTAGTTATTTCTGTTAAAGATTACCTCCTCCGTGCCTGGATAGCCTCCAACATCTAACCCTTGCCACCATATACATGATCTGTGATGGCAGGAAAACAGCAGCTATGTTCACAATGAATCGTTCATAAACATGTGCTTAGGTTGGGCTGTTTCAGTAGACAAAGGTACTTGTTAGCAGTGACCATGTTTTTTAGTTATTTGTTAGTATTATACAAAATCGTTTTGCAAACTGTTTTCATTCTTGTGATGAGGCTGAGCAACTCTGTCCCACAAATTTTTAGTTTTGCTTGGAAACTTCGAAGTAGTCCCCGAATATTTTAGAGGGAATTGATATTGCTGGCAAAAGAAAATTTGCAGCTATACATTTGCTTGTTACAGTTCTTGTTCTGTAAAACCTTGTTTTTTGTGATCTAAATAAAGCTTTGCCTGAATGTCTGAGATTGTGTAGCTACACTTGATCGCTAAGAGTCAAACACAACTGAGTGACTTCACTTTCACTTTTCACTTTGCATTGGAGAAGGAAATGGCAACCCACTCCAGTGTTCTTGCCTGGAGAATCGCAGGGAAGGAGGAGCCCGGTGGGCTGCTGTCTATGGGGTCGCACAGAGTCGGATCTGACTGACGCGACTTAGCAGCAGCAGCAGTGATTGTGTAATATTATGGTTCCTTTTCTGTAAAATGTTATTTTTGGCCATTTCAGATAAATCATTGCCCATCTTATTGGAAAAAAGAAAAAAGAGAAAATGTCTCTCTGATTAGACAATAAAAAAAATTATTAAAGCTAGGCTCTACAAATCTATAATATTATGCTTGCAAATAAATTGGAAATGAATATAAAATTGTTTGCCAGGGGAAAAAACAAAGCAATTATACACTTTGATTAATATAAATAGGCCAGAATTTTACCTCTCATTTAAGACAGAACCACACAGTGTTTGAGAGGGCTGACAGTAAATCAGAATAAAAATCATGACTGCACCAAAGAAACTTTTTACCTCCTCTGTGATAAAAACTGATTAGAATCCAAAGAGCATATCTGAGAACAGGTATCTCTGTAATGTACTGCTGGCATTACTCTGGTTTGAGAGGAAGTAGCTATTACTGAATTTTACTGAAACAGAAATAACTTCACTGGAATAAAGTATCTTATTTATATATGAATCATTATTTTTAATAAGTGAGGATCTGCCAACAAAAAGAGTCAAAAAAAGAAAAAAAATGAAGAAAAACTACCAAAATTTATAGAATCATAGATCAGGCTCTGTGTAGAACTCCCACAATCTTAATTTAGCAATAAATGCTTATCTGTGAATTCAGGCTTAAACGCATAGGAGCCTAATACAAATCCAGTGACAGTCCTTAAATAAGTAGACTACTTTCTTCCTGTATTTTTCCATGTCCTCTTGAAATTCTTGAGCTTTTATGAAGAGGTCATTATATTTTCAGCAGATATACTTACAATTTTTTACTCATTATATTTATTTGTATGAAAGTTCTGGATTAATCAATTAAAAATATATGCTAAATGCTTTTAAATCCACAGAGCAGTGCGAACTAGGAAAACACCCCCATTGTCAGAAGCCCTGTGAATTCAGTGCCTCCTGGGAATTCTTGAATGTCATGGCCACTGAGTTGGCTTGATAACTTAATAAACAAAAATAGATCTGAATTCTGTTAAGAGGCCAAGTCAGCCTCAGACACTAAGGAAGGATACCAGCTCTGCCTATGAGATAAAACATGCCAGAATAACTGAGCTTCTCCCTCATTTTAATCTCAATTCCTGATTTCATGTGTACACAGAACCTATTTTTAAAAAAAAGAAAAAAAAAGGGAGTTCTCAAGTTCCTGAGGAAAGGGGGAGGTATGAGGTGCTGAAGGTAATTATCTATCAAATGCCCCTTAGATACTTAAAAGAGTCATTTTCCATTAAAGGGGTGGAAATGGGAGCCCCTAATAGGGAAAGATGGAAGTGGGAACTGGTTACCACAGAGAAGAGAGCTCATATATGAATATGATCAAGGAAGGCATCTGCTAAATATCAATCAAGAAATAAAACCTATGTTACTGAGTGGAACCTAGATTTTAATAGATGATTCATATGAGTGTTTTTTTTTTTCTTATTCTTACTTAATTGCCTGTGTGGGCTGGGGAGCAAGTCCAAAAATAATAGCTAAAACCCTGTGGGTCATTGTAAATGAGCTTCTGCTGGTCAATTCTTGTAGTGACATGAAATTTCAACTTCAAACAAGGATAAGTTTTACAAAAATATTTAGTCTCTAATCGAACAAAGCCTATCTGATGAAAATCACATATTTGCCAGTTCTAATTTTATTTGTATGTACAAACTATGTTAAAGTGCGACAGCAGGTGTTAGGATTTAAGTAAGAACTTGTCTAAAATAATAAGGATAATAAAATTTATTCCCAAGCTTGCCTGGTTGGTTTTCTCTGTAATACTTTTTTAGAGTGCTTATTTACATTAAATAGTATAGTATTTCAAGAAATACCACGTAACGGTGTATTATTTTGGCAAAAATGCAAGCATTACTGAATGAAAAACATAAAACAACATGGTGAATTTGGTATGCTGTTACAATGTGTGATTGGCAATGAAGATATTAATAATTCCTTTTTTAGATTTATTAACACCTAAATATCCTGTTAGACTCTCCCAGGCTCCGTATGGAGTAGACTACCTCCAGGTCACTAGATGGGCACTTGTTATATATGTGGAGGAAAGAAGCCCTAAACACTATTGGGCTTCACGGAGAGCTAGAAAATACACACACACACACATGAGTCCTAGCTTCTAAACCATGCTCAGGACTCACAGTGAGCTGGAAGACACACACATACACACACAGAGTCCTAGCTTCCAAACCATGCTCAGGACTCAGCTTCCCTCGTGGTTTCTCCCTCTGTTGTCTTAGCGTGCGTGCAAGCGCGCGTGCACACACACACACACACACAC
>ML660197.1:33667722-33712730 GCA_007570785.1 Antilocapra americana
CACACACACACACACACCTGGCACCATCCAACATGGAGCTGAGTCCTATTGGACTGAGTCCTCAAACTAGATCACCTCATTAGCTGGTGGGCCCTGCTTCTCACCTATGCAGAGAGTTGCTTTGGGCATAGAAAAAGACTGGATCAATCAGTAAGGGTCATGAAAATCAGTCACATGACAAGAAACTTCTTCAGTTTCTTCAACTATGGTTAAAGTAGTAGCAGTTTGTCCCTAGAGTGCCATGGCCTCGTCTCATAGTTCAGTTATGCAAAGAATTGTTATGGAGGACACAAAACTAAGAAGTCTCTACCTTCCTAGAGAAAGAAAGTGAAAGTCACTCCGTCATGTCTGCCTCTATGAGACCCCATGTACTATACAGTCCATGGAATTCTCCAGGCCAGAATACTGGAGTGGGTAACCTTTCCCTTCTCCAGGGGAATCTTCCCAACCCAGGGATCGAACCCAGGTCTCCACATTGCAGGTGGATTCTTTACCAGCTGAGCCACAAAAGAAGGCCAACTTCCTAGCAAGAAACTTCCTAGGGAAGTTTCAAACTATTAATAATTTGTTTTTAGGTGGGATTTCATGTAATTGTCTCACAGGAGTTTTGAGTTCTCCTTCTGCCTTAACTTAGAGAAACTCCCTCCCTTGGCTATTCAGCATGTTAAATGAGAAATGCTTTAAAATTAGGTGCTTTATTTAAACTGTCTTGATTATCACAGCAGGGATATATCACTTTACAAAGAAGACTGCATCAAGGTTACATCTTAAAAATGAATAAAAGATTTTTGGAACTAATTCTCTAAAATTAAAATAGTGAAAAACAAATCTAAATTCACTTAAACCACATTCTTCCAGTCAGCAAATTGATCATGATGCTAACTGAGTAAACATTTTCAATCCGAGAATGTTTACCTCTATCAACAAAATGTTTGTTGAACAGTCTTTTTTCATATCTTGGGCTTCCCAGGTGGCACTGGTGGTAAAGAACCCACCTGCCAGTGCAGGAGACCTAAGAGAGGTGGGTTTGATCCCTGGGTTGGGAAGATCCCCTGGAGGAGGGCATGGCAACCCACTCCAGTATTCTTGCCTGGAGAATGCCATGGACAGAGGAGCCTGTCCATAGTGTCACAAAGAATCGGACACAACTGAGCAACTAACACAAGTGACAACACATTCACATCTTATGGCTGTTTTCTAATCCATTGCCACCACTGAGCTGTAAGTTCCTTGAGACTGGGAATAATGTCTTTCATTTCTGCAGCAGCAAGACCTAATCAAGACCTAGTTCCAGATATGTTTGTTGATAGAAGGAGTGAAGGTATTGCTGGATTTCATTTAAAAATACATGTCTTTTCAACTCTAAATAGTAATCATCATGTAGTTAGGCCATTTGACTTCAAAAGCATGCTAAATCAAAAGTAACCTTCAGAGGAGTGACCTGAGTGTACAGAAAGTAGACTATAGAGAATGAGGTGAGGTTAGGATGAGGGAAAAATGAATGCAGCATGTACCTTCTCAAATGCTGTAACAGAAGGAAGAAAAAAGGAGAGGATCATGGCACTAGGGAAGGTTGAGAGAGAAGACTGTGATTGGAACTTCAACAAACCAGCATATTGAAAGGAAAGAGTAAATACAACAGAAGAAGTTAAAGGTACAGGAAAAATAAAGGCTACTTTTGGAGAAAGATTCAGCAGGAGACAGGAGAGTAAAGGATCAAGAATAAAAGAGGAGAGGGTGAGAGGAACTGGAACACTTGGATTGACACGTATATACTACTGACCCATAAAAACATGATGACTGATGAGAACATATAGCACAGGGAACTCTACTTGATGCTCTGTGGTGAACTGAATGGGAAGGAAGTCCAAAAGGAAGGGGACGTGTGTATGTGTATGACTGATTTCATTCCGCTGTACAGTAGAAACTAACACAACTATACTTCAGTAAAAATTAATTTGAAAAGAATCAAAGAGGAGAGAGGAGAATACCTTAGAGAGGAGAAGACACTATTCGTTTCAGGATGAGGCTGATAGGAACACAGATGAATTGAGAAAAGAATTCATCTAGTTCACACATAGACCTAAAATATTATATAAATGTAACTAGATGATACAGTAATATTGAGTACTCTGAGGAGCCATGAAATGTCACATGAATTGTAAATCTAACATTTTCATGGACTCCGGGTTCACCTTATTCTAAAAATGGTATTTTGTTGCTGCCCTGAAAACAATAAAACTCTTCATTCATACACATGTACAGGTTGTTCTGAACAACAACTTTTAGTTTGCAGTTTTTCAAATTAGCAAGCGTTATAAGTAAATATCGGTGCCAAAATTAAAACTTGCAAAACTCATTTATGATTACTTAAGCATAAAAATTTTTAAATCATCAGTTTATTCACATATTGCTTCATGAGTTAATATACTAAAAAATAGTTTCTATTATAGCTTCCCTGGGCTCAGTGGTAAAGGATCCGCCTGCCAATGCAGGAGACATGGGTTTGATCCCTGGGTCAGGAAGATCCCCTGGAAAAGAAAATGGCAACCCCCTCCAGTATTCTTGTCTAAAAAATCTCATGGGACAGAGGAGCCTGGCAGACTACAGCCCATGGGGTTGCAAAGAGTCAAACATGACTTAAGAGACTAAACAACAATATACACAACTTAGGTTTTCTCTGGTTAGTTAAACTTGGTTGAAAGCAAAGCAAGAACAAAAGAGAAAGTGTTTTAGAATCACCCAGCTGTTGATTATTTTCCCGGTGAACCTGAATACACACACACACACACACAGCAATTTGGGAAAATGTTGCAAAATCAAACAAGACTTGGAAACCAAAATAACATGAAGCAAATAGCCATAGGTTGATTTATTCCAGGGAAACCCTCTATTCATCTAGTGGCTTATTACCACCAGGATACATGATAAAGTGTTGCTGATAGAGTATGGAGAATAGCACATGCCACACTGATGAGAAGTAGCAGACAAAAGTCCCATTCTCGCAGCAGCAGCCTGAGCATTCCCAACAGCAGCCTCCCAGCTTGGATGAAGGCAGTGAGTGTCCACCTTCCATCATAACCAAAGAGCTTGGATTTCTCAGTCATCTCACCCAGTTTCTTCAGGGTCACCGATAATTATATTCACGTCCAATGGACAGAGGGCTTCCCAGGTGCCAGTGGTAAAGAATTCACCTGCCAATGCAGGTTCAATCCCTGGGTTGGAAAGATCCCCTGGAGAAAGAAATGGCAACCCACTCCAGTATTTTTACCTGGAAAATTCCTTGAACAGAGGAACCTGGTGGCTTCAGTCCATGGGGTCACAAAGTCAGACACAACTGAGCACATACACACCCCACAGTGGACAGAAGGAAAAAGCAATCCTCTGGAAGTAAGGATAATCCTTGTAATTTCCACCTCTGGGCATTTAGAGATGAACACAGATAAGAAACACCAGGAGCCCTGTGCAATAGAGATGAGACTAGTCAAAACAGATGTGACTAAAGGAATCATTTCTAGAAAGATTCTAGAGGCGTGCACTTCTGGCAGTAACTTGAGCTGTACCACTCTAAACAGTAAGCTCTTTAGTGATACCGTGCCGCCATTTGGCCCTTCAAGTGTTGCTGGAGAGAATGGTGACCATCAAAGAGTATGGGGGAATGGAGCTGCCAAATAGATGGGTTTTTCCTGATAAAGCAGCAAGTTAACGGCAGAAATGGCCATCAAATTTTACACGGAAAAATCTAGAAGCACCTACCAAGTTCTGCTACCAATACACAAAAAAGTGATTAATTATATACTAACATTCTTGATGAAAGTGAAAGAGGAGAGTGAAAAAGTTGGCTTAAAGCTCAACATTCAGAAAACTAAGATCATGGCATCTGGTCCCATCACTTCATGACAAATTGATAGGGAAACAGTAGAAACAGTGGCAGACTTTATTTTGGGGGGCTCCAAAATCACTGCAGATGGTGATTGCAGCCATGAAATTAAAAGACGCTTGCTCCTTGGAAGGAAAGTTATGACCAACCTAGATAGCGTATTTAAAAGCCGAGACATTACTTTACCAAAAAAGGTCCATCTAGTCAAGGATATGGTTTTTCCAGTGGTCATGTATGGATGTGAGAGTTGGATGGTGAAGAAAGCTGAGCGCCAAAGAATTGATGCTTTTGAACTGTGGTGTTGGAAAAGACTCTTGAGAGTCCCTTGGACTGCAAGGAGATCCAACCAGTCCATCCTAAAGGAGATCAGTCCTGGGTGTTCATTGGAGGGACTTATGTTGAAGCTGAAACTCCAGTGCTTTGGCCACCTCATGCGAAGAGTTGACTCATTGTAAAAGACCCTAATGCTGGGAAGAACTGGGGGCAGGGGGAGAAGGGGACGACAGAGGATGAGATGGCTGAATGGCATCACCGACTCGATGGACAAGGGTTTGGGTGGACTCCGGGAGTTGGTGATGGACGGGGGGCCTGGCGTGCTGCAATTCATGAGGTTGCAAAGAGTCGGACATAACTGAGCGACTGAACTGAACTGAACTGAACATTCTTGAACAATCTTGGTGTTCAACAGTACTTTCAGGATGAGAAGCTACAAGGCAAAGATGATGGCACCATCAGGAGTCTGGTTTAGGGTTTATACCTCCCTGGAGCATGCCCTGTCCAGGACATAACATGTATCTGTGATAGGGTCACACCCAGCTGGAGGTAGTTCAAGGCATATTTTTGCATACTGAACTAATTAAAAAATTCTCTTCCTTGTATACTATCATCTATTCTCATTGTTGCAGATAACAGGATTTCAAATAGGAGACTAGATCTTTTTAAAAATAATTTTAAAAACAGTTACAAATAGGAAGAGCCCCTGGAGGAAGAAATAGCAACCCACTCCAATATTCTGGCCCCAAAATCCCCATGGACAGAGAAAATAGCGGGCTACAGTCCAAAGAGTGGAACACAACTGAGCATACACAGCAGCAGACCCTTAGACGGAGAAAACACTGTAACAGTAATCTGACACGGCGTTCAGATATACTCTATGAAATATCATCTGACTTGGCCTTCTGCTTCTGGCCAAGATGAGATATTAGGGACCAGAATTACCCTCCTGTCTGAAACAACCAAGGAAACCAGGCAAAATATACAAAACAGCAATTTTCAAGACAGGGATAGATATCAGCCAATCAAGGACAGGAATCCTGGAGAGGAAACAAGTACCGAGTGTCCTCAGTTATATCTGGAAGGACCCTGATCTGTTCGTTGGGGTAAGGAGATAGCTGAGAATCCCGGGAAACCAAGACCCTCAGTTCTGAGGTCAGAGTACTGGAGAGGAGAGAGCTGCACAGAGAGAGAGAGACCCAGAGATCTGTGGGCGACGGGTATCCCATAGGACACTGATCTGACATACATGAAGACTACCAAGGACAGGGACACAGCCATCCAGTTGTCCCTCATTATCTTTGAGGAAATGGTTCCAGGCCACCCACAGACACCAAAAGCCACAGTTGCTCCAATCCTTTGCAGCTGACCATCTGTATCCATGGCTGTAGAACCCAACTGGTATCTTCATTTCAGTGGCTTAGCTACTTCATAGAGAGCAGCTGGTTTTTGAAACGGGGAAAGAAAAAATATTTCAACAGGCTAGTAAGGACAAAAAAGACCCTCTAACTTAATGTCACTAAAACCAACATCTCTAAAGTAGGCCTACTCCTATCCACTGTCTAATAACTCATTTATTTTTTGTTTTTGTTCTTTTGTTTCTGTCGGAATAACAAAGACAGTATAGACAGTCTCCAGATATCCTGCACCCTGTTTCTCGTACTACTTATATCTTACATTTATTAAAGTACAACTGTCACAATAAAACAATGTAAAACATTATTATTAATTCGAGTCCACACTTTATGAGATTTCTCCAGTTTTTCCTAATGTCCTTTTTCTGACAGTCACTTATTTGTACAGCCTTAAGACTACTATTTCAGTGATGCTATGAACAGAAAATGTATCAAGCATGTGCTCTTTCAAATGAAAAGCTTTGTGTTACCCTCATTTGTTTTTTTTTCTTTAATGAAACTTTTTTTTTTTAATTTTCTTTACTTTATTGTGTTGGTTTTGCCATACAGTGACATGAAACCACCATGGGTTTACATATGCTCCCCCTCCAGAACCCCCCTCCCTCCTCCCTCCTGATTCCCTCCCCCCGGGACATCTCGGTGCACCAGCCCCGAGCATCAACCATGGGCTGGCGATTGATTTCACATATGATAATTAAAATGTTTCAAATGAAAAGCTTGTAGTGTTACCCTCATTTGTAAAAAAGTCACACTCATTAAAAAACACTGCTATTTCCAACTTAAACCTCCAAATGAAAACTACATGTTCTGAGATGTAACACACTTTTGTAAAAGAATAACTTAGAATACACTTAGGACTCTGGCAAAGATTTGGG
This sequence comes from Antilocapra americana, assembly GCA_007570785.1. Taxonomy (NCBI): domain Eukaryota; kingdom Metazoa; phylum Chordata; class Mammalia; order Artiodactyla; family Antilocapridae; genus Antilocapra; species Antilocapra americana. Next base: position 33,674,166 of record ML660197.1, read on the forward strand.
GGACTTGGGTTCCCCTAGTCCCACTGGTCCCTCTAAGAGCTTCAAACTGCTCTCCTAGCAGATTTGGAAATCTTAGGATAAGTACTTCAGAGCCCTCTACTGGTCACTGATCACCACTGCAGCCTCATTTTGGTTCATTCTTGACAATAGCAATCTCCCTGAAAGTATCTTCCTCAACTAAGGATATGAGGGAGGGCAGCTTTCATGGCACCGCGCTAAATGCCACATAAGTGCAAACAATGTCTTAAAGGTGATTCCGCGCTAAATGCCACATAAGTGCAAACAATGTCTTAAAGGTGAGAATTTATACAGAGAAAAAAAAAGTTTTCCACCCTGCCACATATAATGTGGCAAATTTGAAAAATGTTAAAGTAATAAATCGGTAAACCATCACCAATTTGGGCCAAATTCAAGACAACTAACTCCAAAAATGCATTAAAGGACACTGACTACAGTAAAATGATCTTTTCATAGATTTTAATTTCAATTTAACAAGTCAGGAAAAGATAGAAACTTAAAAAATTTTTTTTAATTAAAAAAAACTAAACTTTCAATAGGTGAAGACAGCAGAAAAAATTCCTATATCAGCAACTTGTGATTTCCTCATGTATCTTACTCATGTCTATCAGTTTCAAAAACACTTTACTTAGATCTCTGCCTCATCTTTCTTCTCTTTTGCTTTAGTCTAAGACATCAGAATGCATACTCTAGAACAAAAATTTGGGGGGAGGAGGCATAAATTGTTAACAAGAATGAAATCATACCAAGTATCTTTACCAACCACACTGGAATGAAATGACAAATCAGTAACAGTAGAAAAACTGGAAATGTCACAAAAATGTAAAAATTAAACAAAATATTGAACAACTGAAAAATCAAAGAAGAAATCACAAGAGATTAAAAAAAAACCTCAAAATAAGTGAAAATGTAAACACAACGTATCAGATTTACAGGAGGCAGTGAAAGTAGAATTAAGAGGGAAGTTCATAGATATAAATATGCACATTAAAAAAGATCTCAAATCAATAACCTAACTTTATACCTCAAGGAATCCGAAAAAGGAGAATAAACAAAACGTAAAGTGAGCAGATGGAATGAAATAATAAACATTAGAGCAGAGATAAACAAAACAGAATAGAAAAAACAATAGGAAAAAAAAGAATCCAAAGAAACGAAGGGTTTTCTGCCACAGTTGGGGGTTTAGGGAAGCAGGCGCAGGCCACCAGGGCATCCCTGGGGGCAGAAGCCCCCTCCTCTGTCCAGGGGCTCTCACTGTTGTGGCTGGGAGCTGCCGTGCCTACAGCTGCAGGGTGCAGTTTGCTGGATCCTCTTCAGGGACCCTGTGAAGAGTGAGAGCAACTAATAACAGAGCCTGCCCTGGAGGTGGACTCAGCCGTTCCCCACTGGGCAAGGGCTGAGCTTTCTTGAGCACCCTAAGGAAACAGAGAACTGAGAAAAGGGAGATGAACAGAAAAGGTCAGGCCCCTACTGGGTGAAGTGAACCCAAGGATTTAGCTCCCCCCTTTCTTAGATCTATAGAGAAGGGTTATTTGTTAGAGAAAGGCTTTGATTCTCCCAACAGAAGGAGGACAGAATGAACAGAGGGCAACACAGATGGGCCCAGGCTAGGCTTAGGCACCAAATCCCATCTCCTGTTGTTAATTTCCTCAGGCAGATTCAAAAAACAAAGTGAAGTTGATTCTCAGTTTATTGTAAGTCCTCTTTTTACAGTGTTAAGTCTCCAAAAGGTCAAGGCAGTTTTATCTCTTAAATAACATGTCAATCATATAAAACAGCTGGAACCAAAGTAGAGAAATATATACAATATAATACACTAAGTATTTTCAATATTGTTAATTGGATTTTTCATATTAAATTAAAAGAGGCGGTTCTGATTTACAATGTCGTTTCTCTCGTTAAAATTAAACCTGTCAAAGACATAATGTACATTTTTCTTTTACAAAACCAGAACAGCAGCATTAATAAAACTGCTTATGATTGTAATTTTTATTTTTCTATAATACAACTGCACCCGTGTTACAAAAACAAACAAAAAAGGCATTGCACTAGATGTTTTGAATACTGCTTAAGTCAGTATGTTAACACTTGAGGAATAATGAATGGCCTAGTCTGTTTTACCACTAGGCTCATTCACAAGGGTTTGTACTCTGCTAGCTAAAGCAAACTTTCTGTAGGTAGATAACTTTCCTCAGCAGTTTTATATAAGTCCACCATTAATGGGTAAAAAAGCCAAGGAGAAGCTAATGCCACAAAAACCAATACAACCCTACTATTTACAATACCAAATAAAGGCAAAGCTAGAAAACCACTCACTTGCTGAATCAAGGGAACAATTATAAGTAGGACATTCTGTATGAAATTTGAGTATCTATAAATGTAAAACATTCAATAGACTACAAAAGGGCTTGCAACAATTTATTCCCCTTATTTTTCTCAGGCTTGGGTAAAAAAGAAAAAAGGAAAAGAAAATCCTTAATATTTTTCGTTCTGGTGGCATTGAAACAGTTTATATCTATACGTAAGATTTTTATACAATGCAACATGTTTACATAGCTTTTTATGCTACTATCAACTATTCTCAGAATTTGTTTTTTATGCTACAGAAGAAAGTATTAAGGTGCCTTCCTCATTCTTAATTTTTCAGCATCAAGGTTCTCCAGGCCTCAGTGGGGAATTCAACAGAGGTAAACAGATACTCAGTACCTAACACTGAGTATACAGTATTTGAAAAGCCTTATATATCTGGTAGTCGCCTAAATAAGAGCAGCAAGAGGCCAGGTATACAGTTCTACCACTCATGACAAATTAAGTTTTATATTTTCCCTTCATTAAGACAGTTTTAAATGGACAGATCACCCTTGCAAGGAAACAAGTATTGCTTCAGATTACATTACACTGGAATTTTTTAGCCACAAAAATACCTAGGCAACAGCAGTACTTAAAAAAATAATAATAATAATTGGTTCTTCAAGTCATGGGCAAGGAATCCAAAATCAAGAAGACACATTATTGTCAAGACCTATTCCAATGGAGCATTCAAGCTGTATATATGGTATTGAGACCAAAACAGAGAAAAAATCTGATTGCATCTGGGGGAAGACGCCTGCTCCTGGAAGTGCTCCTGACTAGAGGTGTGAGCAATGGGTAGGGTAAACAAACCCTAAGTATCCTTACACGAAAAAATAAACAGAGACGCAAGACATGTTTATATTCGAAAGGAGATGTGGTATCCATTGTCCCTGGACACAAAAGGAGTGAATATCTTCACATCTTCCAGTCCTGGACTGGTCTTCGACATCAAAACCAACATCAGGGCTTTGTATTGTTCAAAAGGCACACCGTATGTTTTTTAAAAAAAAAAAAATGCTTGTCATCAGATCAGTTGCAAGTCCTTGGTCAGCTTGTTTCTAGTGCAAACCATGTCTCTAATAAGCACCAAACACCAAACGAGTGATTTCATTTTCTCAAGTGAACTTTCCAAAATGTTCCTATTTCATAAACTTAAGTCTCTGTAACTGGAATGTATCCAGATTTTTTCTTATTATGTGAAAGTTGCAAAAGAAACATGGTACTATGGGAAGGCTGAAAGAGTGGAAACCTTAAAATGTTATAAATCCCCAAATTAGCCTTATTATGGAGAGAAGCCAAGAGAAAGTATGTGGGGTTGTGTTGTTAGCCATAGTTTAGTACTTCTGGTCACTTTTTAGACAAACAAAAACTATTAAACAAGGAGTTTCTTAACTAAGAATACCTTATTTCTTAACATTTCTCAACTGTCAGAACTGGCCTAGAAATTCGTACAGAAAGTTAGAGAACAAGGATGTCCATACAGGAAACTTCTTCTTAATTTTATAGATGATACATAAATTATTAGTTATACCTATAGTATACTGTAATACACTACAGGTCCTTTACCTCTACAAAGAACAGGCGAGTGCTTCCCTCACCCAGTTTCTTGGATCAGGCCTAATTTTTCTTTTTAGATTAAAAATAATCTTCCATTAATAAGTATCCCTTTGGGGATTTAGTCATTTTAGACTCACTTAGTAATATCTCCCTGAAAGCGGGAGAAAAACCTAAAGTATGAGCATGTGCAGACAAACGCAGTTCTGCATATTACTTGCACAAAAATTGTAAACAGGCTTAGAAAACAGCTCCAGAATAAGGCCTGAAGTTAATGGCTGTGGCCTCCTGTCACCCACAGACAAGAAGTGACAGAACTTGAAAAACACCAAACATACTTGAAAACAGGGCAAGATACAGAACACTAGAGGATTCCCAATTTAAGTCAAATTCCTCAGCAGAACAAGAACAGCTTGCATCCGTCTGTTTAACTGGCTGTTGACAGAATAATTCAGAATTGTTTTAAAGTTTCAGAAATTCTGGTAATAGGCAAACATTAAATTGTTGCATAAGAAACACAAGAAAAATTCACCAGCTCTACCAATCCTTTCCAGATAAAGAATGTATCCAACGTGAGGCCAGGAGAGCCATAATCTATGAGACACAAACATTTATGTTTGCTTAACGGGATTGTCAGCAAACATGACAACCCATTGTTCAACCGATCTCATCTCCAACCATACATTTGTCCTCAGCCCTTTGAAACGAATCTAGATTTCTTATGTGAACAAAATACTTGCCCAATTTCCCAGCCCATGGATAGCTAACTCGTAGGTATCAAAAACCAACGTGCAAATCCATGGAGTTTCAACCCTTCAGCTACAGACGGCCTACCCAACCTCAGAACTGAAAGGCCTTTGCACACCGTGGTGAATGTGACAAAGAAATCAAACACGTAGCTGACTTGTGGTCCTTGGTTCCAGGCCCCCTTTTCCTCGTGGTCCGTTTCAGAGTATGTGCTTCATTTCAGCAGTTCAGACCCAAGCCTGTCCAGTGGTCTGGCACCATCAGGAAATACTTGTCCATGGCTTCACAGAATCTAGTCCTGTACAACTCTGGAGAGACCACGGTTGGCATTTTACCTAGGATTATGAAAGGGTAAAGGGAAAAAGGAAGCTGTTACATAACTGACCAGACCACTGACTTCAACAGCTATGTTCTTTGATGTAAAAAACATAAAATGCCATGTCCTGTAAACACACACACTATGATGGGCTCAGAAAAAAGGGAGGGTGCTCACTGTGCAAACTGACAAGGGACAGGTCCTTCCTGGTAGGACTTTTTTTATTTTAAAAGATGCTCTTGCCTAGAAATGAGAAATGTCTGAAAGCACACCTGCTGCTCTCAGTGCTCAGGGAACTTAAAGAACTTCAAGCGTTAAATCAGGACAACCTCCTGTTCAGGAATTCTGGCTTTTCTTTAACTTTTCATTTTGAGAACCTCTGGTATCTTAATAGAATTTCCCAGATGATGCACTGGTAAAGAGTCCACCTGCCAATGTAGGAGGCACAAGAGAGGTGGATTCAATCCCTAGGTCGGGAAGATCCCCTGGAGTAGGAAATGGCAACCCACTCCAGTATTCCTGCCTGGAGAATTCAATGGACAGAGGAGCCAGGCGGGCTACAGTCCAGCGGGTCACAAAGAGTCGGACACGACTGAGCATGCAGCAGGCACCACATTTTAACACATATTTAAGATCCCATATTTCCCCATTTAAACAATTCCTTTTATTATTTGATCATCTTGGAAATGATGATAAAGTCAAAGATAATCAGTTATGTTTTATAATTTTTTCTGAAGTATCCATTTGTTATATGTTAACTGATGAGGAAGATAATGAGAACAGTTTAAAGAGGAAACAGAACAAAAAATTCTGCTCACCTTGTCCTCCTAAAATTCCTGTTGATTTCACAACCATCTCAAGCTTTTTGTCCCAGGTAAATGTTCGGATATAATCTGTTGCAGGGGGTGAGATTAGCAGTAAAAGCTCTCTTAATAAATATAAGCAGATAACAATCACAATTACCACTGCTATTACTTCTACATTAGTTAACATTGAGTGCTGGCAATATTGTAGGCGCAAACAATACGCCAAGGGCTGTCCTAAGGGTTTTTTACCATATTAATGCTTTCAAACCTCACAACAACCTCACAGGGCTTCCTCTTAAGTAAATTCCTGAATACAGATATTTTTGATAAAGATAATAAAAATGGAAATGAGGAGTCTGAATAAAAGTACTACAACAGAAAAGCTATTACTTTTAAAATTTCAAATGAGCTTGTGAAAACATTCAACAAGCTATTACTACACCAGGTTCAGTTTAGTCTTCAAAGATTACTCCGGCTTCAATCATGAACTGCACATAAGACATGCTCATCGACCTACCTATAATTCCAACTACTAGCTCATTGCTGGTATCATCTCGCCCAACTAGCAAAGAATAGTCTATAATGAGGTGGCTAGAAAGGAAGTGGGAGTCGCTCCGGATCGAGGCTCTCAGCACAGCTTTGGAATGAGAACGGATATACAGAGGGTTGTCTCGAACCATCTTCAAGAGATTTTCATCCAGAAGAACGACATCACAGCTCTCTTTCCCGGTATCAGTTTTGACATTTCGATTCCTAAGTGAACCCTTCAAATCAAAAACCTAGCAGAAAGAAAAGTCTCTGTCCTTTATGTGAGTTGCTACAAATGGTTAATTTATATAATTAAGTTTAAAAGACAAAGAGCTTCATTGTAGCCACTACCCTTATAAACACTTTAATATTTAACTTTAAAATTTATAACCTATGTAAGTCATTGAATGCATACATTGTAATTGTATAATACAAAAAGCACATGGTGATATAACTGTATCATATGAAACTAATAACTAGGCACCCAAATATTGAAATATGTCAGAAATATACTGACCCATTTAACCAACTATAAGAAACATTAACAAGTAACTCCAAAAATATATTGCTGAATCATAAAGCAGTTTGAAAAACAGATGTAAACAGTCTTAGGAAATTTCAAGCTTTGATATCAAAACTGTGCAATTATAAAGGACAATACAGAAGCAACAGCCTATTTCTAGGAATTTCTAGGCAGTAGGAAAAGCAATGCTAGTCAGGGGACTTGGGAACTAGACTGGTGGAACTGAGGTGTATTCTACAGACCACTGCCAGTCAGTTGTTCCTGACTCAAGGTGAAAGAAAAACTGGGGCCAGAATGTAAATTGATTACATCATTAAACCTACAGTTTAGTTCAGCAGCTGCTTTTGTCATAGCAAGACTTTCTCAATGAAGAAAGCAGTACATTAAATCACATTCTAAAAAAAAAAAAAAATCACATTCTAGTACAAGCTCCTAGTTCCACAGACTGGAAACAGTTCAAAGACTGGCACACTGAAGAGCACTGTTCTAAAATCTAGACCCACTTGAATTCTAGGAAGAGCTGTGAGACCTTGATAAAGTACTCAGTTCCTCTGAGTCTCAGTTTCTTCATCCTTAACATGGCCAGACCCACTGGATCTTCCTTCTTACTCTATAATTCTGTGTTTCTAGGATATCGGTTATGTTAAATTTTAGGATCCGTCCACAATATTCCTCTTTATACTTTCCTACAGGGTTCAGTAACTCAAAAGTTAAAACTGACCTAGTAACCAAAGTTTAATATTTACTATCAAATACCATGTTATTCTCTAATTCATTATGTTCAGGAACCAGAAGTATGAAGGGATCCAGCAACTAAATACTTTGCATGGTTCATTATCCTTACCTGTGCCATCTTTCTTCCGTAGAAAAGATTTTCCATGACAAGGAGATCTAGCTTCTTCTCAGTGTTGTTCTGAGAATTCTTATAACCAATTCTGTAAACTCCAAGAATTTTGGCCAATGCAGTAGGCCTCTAATTCAGCAAAGATAAAAGTAACCTCTTATCAAAAAGGATTATTTACGACTAATATGCTTAGTGAAGTAAGTCAGTGAAAGATAAATACTGTATGATATCACATGTATGTGAAAATCTAAAAAATATAGACACAAGTGAATGTACATGCAAAATAGAAACAGACTTAAGAAATATAAAACAAGCTTGTGGTTGCCAATGCAGAGAAGGAACTGGGGAGGGATAAATTTTTTCTATGAGAATAATGAACTACTCTGTATCAAACAGAAAAGCAACAAGGATATATCATATATTAATACATAGGGGATTATAGCCACTATCATATAATAAATCATAATGAAGTATAATCTGCAAATACCAAATCATTATTCTGTATACCTGAAACTAATACAATAGTGTAAATCAACTATATTTTTAAAAAGGATTATTTAAAATTAATATAAATATCTGAATTATTCATGTATTATCCAGACATGATTTTCTATCAATATGGTCAGGAGACCTTAAAAGAAATTCTGAATCTATGAAGCAAGTAAAGAAGTAATATTCTCACTGGAAGGGTCTCTGTTTGGTGACAAGTGGGCAAACTACACACACATACACAAGTAGGGAAAAGTTCGAAATCCCTGCTTTATGCCACATCTCAAAAGCACAATTCTGTTCACTTACTATCATAGAGAAAATTGCCCTTAGGACTTTCAGGATGTGAAATGGACCAGTAAACTCTAGTTACAGATCAGGATTTGGGTTTCTACCTTTTGCTGAACGGCATTTGTAATGTAACTGAAGTAGTGTGGTGCGAAGTCAAGGAAAGACTGGACTTCCAGACGAGGCATTTGCTTCAAAATGAATCTGTCATCTAAAAGGCAAAAATTTCATGTTTATTTAGTTGCAATATTTACTGAGGTAATCTAAAATAAATAATTCTAAGAATCCTAAATGACTTGCTCACTTCATGTTTTGAAGGGATTTTTTCTATATGATTAACCCTAAGAAGATTTTGATCAGAACATAGTTCTCAAGTTGAAGGTTTAGAAGGGCTTCTGAGAATTTATATAGTCAAGAAAACTCTACATTTGACAGCTGCACACCTGAAGTCATAGCTAGATAATCTACTTTTTAAAACTACCAAGTAAAATGTTACAAACTCCTTTGTTAGCAATCCAGGAACTAACAGTTATGAAAGTGCCTATCAAGCACATCTTTCCTGATGCATTTTCTCAAGTAACTGCACTTGCAGTGAGTACAGAGAACTCAACATGTAGCACAAATGGTCACAATCTGCTGTAAACTTCTGCAGGTTAAGAACTCCGCCTTCCAGTTTTCAAGTCAAATGTTTCTATTTTTATCTTTCTCCCATCAGCTCTGAGGTACCTTGTAAGTTTTCCAGAAGTTCTTTGTTACTATTTACATGTGGAAAACTCGAGACTAGAAAGAAGTTAGTAGGGATCTGATCAATACTTGTCTGTCATTATACACTGTACACCACGTATTTTTTCAATGTTCTTCTCTCATCCTCTCAAGCATAAAAAGAAAAACATGTTTGCTAAATGACACATCACATTACCTCAGTTCAAAGGATTCATAAATTATCCGAGGGACAAAAGATGCATGCTGCTTAATTAGCCAATGATCAAAAAGGCCTTGAAGAAGGAAATGGCAACCCACTCCAGTATTCTTGCCTGGAGAAATTCTTGCCCCTAGTACTCTTGCATGGACAGAGGAGCCCAACAGGCTATAGTCTATGGGGTCGCAAACAGTTGGACACAACTGAGCAACTAAACAACAGCAGCAAAAAGGCCTACCTTCAGTAGCGTAAAAGGCAGCTCCTGATTTGCCTCCTCGAGCCTGCCACGGAGAAGAGTGAGAAAGGGAACGAATGAAATCTTCTTCGCTGCTGCCCAGAATCACTTCTCGCATTTTATGAAACTCTCCGGCATAGTAGAGCCGACAGTAAAACTTGGCGTTGGCATCTGAAAATTCTATAAACAGAAATGTTTTTAGAAAAAAGCTCTTCTGAATCAGAAATATCTTTTCCTTCTTGCCCACTTCCCACCCCCACACCAAATGCAAGCATTTAATTTTCTCCATGATAGTATTTTTCATGTTAAGTCTACTATATCCCTGTTTATCACTATTCTATTATCTTCAGGAAGGATTAAGAGAGTACCTTAGGACCACCCTTACATATTTCTAGAAAAAAAATCAAACATAAAACAAGACTCGGTTCTAATTTTATGCTGGTTACTGCATTTTCATCATTGTATGGTTACATCTTAAATTTCACTGTATGTGTTATTATTCTGGGTAACAAAACATGTACACACAATTCTAGATGCCTTGGTAAGGCTCTGTGGCTCTAAATTATTTAAGAACAAATTATTTAAACCTTAGACATCTAATTAAATTAAAGTTTATAAATTAAATATTTCAATTAAATTTACAAATAGATTTCCTTTTAAATTATATAATGTATACTTTATAAACTAAATCTAGATGAAACAAATGCTCATCAGCACAAAGACTTAGTATTCATTTCAAGATATAGGATATTTATCTACTGTGAAGCTAGGAGCTTCAAATAATGGAGTTTGTTCAATTATAGTCCTGGGTCCCCAAACCAGAGATTTATCTCATACTTACGAAGCTCCACATGAGGATTTGTAAGTTGTTTCTTCTGTGTATCTCCTCCATCTACTTCATCTAAAAGATTTAACATCATTAGTAAAGCCAAACTTTTAGGCAGTTATCAGTTCATTTTGTGTATTCTTTTTCCTGATATAAACTAAAAACTAAATCAATTAGTATTATCCTAGTCAAGCCACACTCAAGGAAGCATCATGTATACAATTAACTGTAAATTATTTCAATAAAATGTATGTACCTTTTGAAAGATCAATTTTTAGATTAAAAATCAGAGAATTCAGATTGAAGAATAATTTTTCTTATAGTTAAATAATCCCTATGATAGCAATAAACTTACTCAATTCTAACATCAAGACTTTCTGTGGCTATTTGACCAGAGTTTATGACCAGTTTTCCCTGTGTATAGAGTAATGCTTTCCCAATATTCTGGGATGCTTTCTTTATCACATATTAAGATATAGGTACACTATAGAAAATACACTAATATCTACTTCAGAGCTGTTTTTTTTTTTTATTTGACTGATGTGTCTGGCAAACTTATTGCCAGGCAATTATTGTGGAGTTGTAATATATCTTAACTCTAATTACTGTAGAGTTGTGATATATTTTAACATCTAGAAGAACAAGTCACCCTCTAAGTTTCCCATTTCAAAATTATTTTTTTCAAAGCACCAATGCCTTCTAAGGATTACAGCCTATAGAATACTAAACACAGATCTTAATTATTAATGAAAACATATCATGCAGTTTCTGTTTTTTAAACTGCTAATTCATGCTGTAACTCAGGGGTTGCCAAACTACTCCTCTACAGGGCCAGATGGTAAGTATTTTACTCAGTTGCCACTACTCAACTTGCCAATATAATGGGAAAGCAGCCAGACAGTAAGTAAATGAAAGGGTGTATGTGTCTTCTACCACAACTTTATTTACAAAGACAGGCCAGCTTAGTTATCTGACTCCTCGTCTAACCCTGTATTCACACACCATCAGGTAGATGTATTTTTTTAAATACCTAAATGAAGGTGGGTATCAGTAGCTTCCACCTTACAGAGACTGGAGAAGAAAGGGGATGTCTGAGAAGGCAATGGGATGACCTCATCCAAACATATACTGTGAGCTACACAGTGAGACAGATGCGTGATGTTACTTAGTCCTCAGGAAACCTTGGAAGATACTGCTTTTCCAGTTAATCAGTACGGCAAGTAAGGATTTCTGATTCCCCCACTCGGTTAGTAAGAACAGTGATACCTGAAACCAGCTGGATTCTCCCAGCACCAGGCTTTCCCCCACTCTACCCCACCACAGCATGAGAAGAGCAGGAAGGCCCTGGTTTCTGCAGTCGAAGCATCTACTTAAAGCTATAAGGAACATAACCAACTGAAGTAAACTGAAGCCTAGAACAAGCACATTTGGTCTCCTTCAACACACCTTGAGGCTCAATGCCTTGATTCTCCGTCCCCTCCTTGCCCGTCTGCCCCACTTGGTAGTAAGCACTATCTGCTCCACGTAAGGTCTCTCTCTTCTGGGAAGAGAGGTCAGGGCTTTTCCCTGCTGTCCCTCGGAAGAAGGACAACATTCCAGAAGCCTTTTTGGCTAAAAATAAGAGGTAACATATTAAGTATAGGTCACTGCAGGTAAAAAATAAAAATTTTCAATTCATTCCTGTGTAAGCAGTAACCATTATATGAAAGTAACAAATAAGAGTAACAGTGATAGATTCATTTGCACAGATTATTATTCCACACGGTTTATGGGGGCTTTAGGAGGCAATCAAGCACTCTTATTATCAAAAACAGAAGAAAAGCAATGTTCAGATAGCTACATATCAAAATGTGAGAAATTATTAAATATAGTGAAAGACTCTAAAAAATTTCTTTCCAAGGCTGTCATATAGTATCTTAAGCAACAAGTTTAAGATAGGGTTAGGTTCTTATAGTATCACAGTACAGCTCATTAAACAGAGCAGTATTCCAAGCTATAAGGATTCAAAGTTAAAAGTAACATATTTATATCATCTGTGTTCCTATATTTTAACGCAGCAAAATATATAATTTGAGTGTTAGCATTTTTCAAAAGTAAGTAGTACAGGATGACCAAAGATATCACTGAAGCTTGCTCTATACTTTTATTCTTCCTTTTGAGCTTCATCATATCATTAATACATATGATCCTAATTTTGGGGTAGCCTTTCCCTTCTCCAAGGGATCATCCCAAGCCAGGGATCTAACCAAGGTCTCCTGCATTGCAGGTGGATTCTTTACTAGCTGAGCCATGAGGAAAGCCCAGTACTAGAGTGGGTAGCCTATCCCTTCTCCAGCAGATCTTCCTGACCCAGGAATTGAACCTGGGTTTCCTGCATTGCAGGCAGATTCCTTACCAACTGAGCTAACAGGGAAGCCCTTTGTACACTTACCATTAACAAAATCCACACCAAATCTCAATCATTAAGTGCTTACTTAGGGTGGCAGACACTATCACAGACTCCTCAAAAAAAAAAAAAAAAAAAACCCAATCCCACCTTGTTCCTTGCTAACAGAGCTCCAATTTTCTTTGGGGCAGCAGTATGCAGAGTTCCAGGAAATGAACCAAGATTTGTATAAACTAGCCAGGACAATGCTGCTCACCACCTTCTCAGTCTCCTTTGCAGGAAAGGGTGGCCATGAGGCTCAGTTCTAACCAATGAGACTGAAAGGGAAAGGGAATCTCCTAATAAAAGGGAAGAGCAAAAGCTTGTACCTCCCTTCCTTCTGTCTCAAATGCAGACATTAGAGTGGGACATCTCTAACCATAAGTAAAAGTTAAGAGAAATCAAAGAGAAACCAACCTCTATGTTGTCATGACAAAGCCAAGTAGCTGAGCCAATGTCAGCAATTGCCCATCTGCAGACGTTGCTATTTAAAAAAAATAAACTGTCCTTTGTTTAAGCCCCAGTAGTCATTTAAGTTTTCTGTTCAGTTCAGTCCCTCAGTTGTGTCTGACTCTTTGCAACCACATGGACTAGAGCATGCCAGGCTACCCTGCCCATCACCAACTGGGTTTTCTGTTATTTGTAGGGAATATTCCTAACTGACAAAGTCAAAGAGACATAACTGCAAATCCCTGCTCCCCACTACCTGTGTAACCTTGAGCAAAGTGTTTAATCTAAGTCTCAACTTACTTTCTGAAAAATGGAGATATGTCAAATATGAGGTTATTGTGGGAATTAAAGGAGATAAGACATGAAAAGTTCTTTTCACAATGCCAACAATGCTGCAAAAACAAACAAAAAAACTGATGTTATACTTCTTATGTTGCATGCTTTAAACTGAAAGCTCTAGCCAAGAAGGCCGATCCTGCTTCTTTTTGCATGGACCTTCTTTTTGCATGACACGCTTCTAGGTGTTTCAAACTCAAAAACTTGAAAATCAAAGAAAAATGAAATATACACAAAAGCAGATATATAAAAAGTTTACATCCATATTATATTTCAAAGATCAGAAATAATTAATCCTTGCCAGATGGCATTTCTTCTTTAATGTGTTTTCTTCTTTAAACAACAATTACACACAAAAGTACTTCTCCATTTGTAATCTTACTTGGTTGTGGCTCTGCTTCTACTGCGCGGTTTGTCTGTCCTCCACTGATCTCAGGTAATCTAATTGGGCTGCTACTCTTTGGTCTGCTGTCTAAAGCACTGAAATGAGAAACACAAGAAAAGCTGGTTTTATATAATTCATATAATTCAGACACAAAATAACAAGTACTCTAATTTCTATATTAATCTACTTTCCACCTAACCCCACCCACAATATCAGAAATCTGGTTCATAATTTATATAAACACAGGTTAGCATGGAAGAAAAAGTCTTGAAATGTATACTAGACTTTTAAGAAAAGGAAAAATGCCAAAGCTATAAGAGTATAGGGTCTTAAAATATTTTTCTCAAGTCTATCAGAGCTATATTATAGTACCCATAAGTCAATGGTGACAATTATGACAATTTCTGTCTCAAATATCTAAAACACTGAAAATACTTAAAGAGCTGGTTTGGTAGAGGTTTGCTTTGTTTTTTAGCTGTTAAGATCTTTAATTATTATGGAAAATTCTTAAATTATTTAAAGTACAAAGCTAGGAAGCAGTTTACCAATTTCAGAAGTTAATATTTTTAAATGAAAACAGCAAAGAGAACTTAAAAATTTAAATATGCAATACACTTTGAACTTCAATGACAATTATAAGAAAACTGAAACCTAGCGGACTTTTTAAGGTCTTTGTTATACCTGAATTTTGTTCTGTCAATTACTGGCTAAAAAATGAGTACCACTGATTATATTCTAGAAACTTTTACATCAACAATAAGCTGTAATAAAACTGAAGTAGGAAAACCTAGAAAATGATATAGTTCAGTTAAAACAAATTTTCCTCAATCACAGATCACCTGTTTGTTGGAAGTCCCTCTTCAGCACTGTTCCGTTGGGTGGCTTTGGACAATTCCTCTAAGGCATTCCGGTATTCTTTACAACTTAGGATAGAAATAGGTTGAAATATATTAAACATTAAGGTCTTCTTTTAAAGTAAATCATATGCTTTAGAATAAGCTTTGCATTATAGAAACACAAACATTATCAGCATCCACATCTAATGTACTCAGACAAATACATTAGAGTTAACTAACAAAAGTTATCAACTAGAAGCTTTACAGAGAAAGTCAATATGTTCACCAAAAAATAATACAAAATATAACCCAACACACCATTCAGTCAGTTCAGTTGCTCAGTGGTGTCTGACTCTTTGCGACCCCATGAACCACAGCACACCACGCCTCCCTGTCCATCACCAACTCCTGGAGTCTACCCAAACCCAGGTCCATTACGTCGGTGATGCCATCCAACCATCTCATCCTCTGTCATCCCCTTCTCCTCCTGCCTTCAATCTTTACCAGTGTCAGGGTCTTTTCCAATGAGTCAATTCTTCGAATCAGGTAGCCAAAGTACTGGAGTTTCAGTTTCAACATCAGTCCTTCCAATGAACACCCAGGACTGATATCCTTTAGGATGGTTGGATCTCCTTGCAGTCCAAGGGATTCTCAAGAGTCTTCTCCAACACCACAGTTCAAAAGCATCAAATCTTCAGCACTCAGCTTCCTTTATAGTCCAACTCAAATATCAATACATGACCACTGGATAAACCATAGCCTTGACTAGACAGACCTTTGCTGACAAAGTAATATCTCTGCTTTTAAATACACTAGGTTCGTCATAACATTCCTTCCGAGGAGTAAGCATCTTTTAATTTCATGGCTGCAATCACCATATGCAGTGATTTCGGAGGCCCAGAAAAATAGTCAGCCACTGTTTCCACTGTTTCTCCATCTATTTGCCATGAAGTGATGGGGCTGGATGCCATGATCTTAGTTTTCTGAATGCTGAGCTTCAAGCCAATTTTTTCACTCTCCTCTTTCACTTTCATCAAGAGGCTCTTTAGTTCTTCTTCACTTTCTGCCACAAGAGTGGTGTCATCTGCATATCTGAGGTTATTGATATTTCTCCCAGCAGTCTTGATTCCAGCTTGTGCTTCCTCCAGCCCAGTGTTTCTCATGATGTATGCTGCATATACGTTAAACAAGCAGGGTGACAATATACAGCCTTGACGTACTCTTTTTCCTGTTTGGAACCAGTATGTTGTTCCATGTCCATTTCTAACTGTTGCCTCCTGACCTGCACACAGGTTTCTCAAGAGGCAGGTTAGGTGGTCTGGTATTCTCATCTCTTTCAGAATTTTTCAGTTTATTGTGATCCACACAGTCAAAGGCTTTGGCATAGTCAATAAAGCAGAAAGAGATGTTTTTCTGGAACTCTCTTGCTTTATTGATGATACAGCGGATGTTGGCAATTTGATCTCTGGTTCCTCTGCCTTTTCTAAAACCAGCTTGAACATCTGGAAGTACAGTTCATGTATTGCTGAAGCCTGGCTTGGAAAATTTTAAGCATTACTTTACTAGCGTGTGAGATGAATACAATTGTGCGGTAGTTTGAGCATTCTTTGGCATTGCCCTTCTTTGGGATTGGAATGAAAACTGACCTTTTTCAGTCCTGTGGCCACTGCTGAGTTTTCAAAATTTGCTGACATATTGAGTGCAGCATTTTCACAGCATTATCTTTCAGGTTTTGAAATAGCTCAACTGGAATTTCATAACCTCCACTAGCTTTGTTTGTAGTGATGCTTTCTTAGGCAGCCACTTGACTTCACATTTCAGGATATCTGGCTCTAGCTGAGTGGGAGTGATCACACCATCATGATTATCTGGATCGTGAAGATCTTTTTTGTACAGTTCTTCTCACATCAACCAGACTCAATATCCTAAACAATGACTGTGAAGGCCTCCATACTAACATTTAGATCAAATGCCTTCAGGGGTTGAACAGCTAATTGAAAAGCATGAAACTTCACCATTTCGTGTAATAGAGAGGAAAGAGACTTGAGAGTGCTTTTCAACTTAAAAGTACTAAACTTTAAGAAAAAAACATTTTTTTTTTTTTAAGGTTGCAGTGTCCAATAAAATCCAACTAGCAGCCTGGGAGCCCTGACTTAGATAAATTAGATGTGAGCATGTATTATTTTTCCAAGATATTAGAAAAAGGTGACGTCAACTAGAAGACCTGCTTCCTAATAGTACAAAACACATATTTTTTTGTTGTTGTTGACTTTCCCACCTTTCTTTTCTATTCGTGTAGGATGACTACCAATAAAATGAGAAGCAAGTACTTCATGAACATCAAAAGGCAATGATAAAGAAATGTATCATATGGAACCTTCTAAAGGAAAAAAAAACCTCCTTATTATCCAAATAGTTACTCTAAACTCCATAAATGCTGAAGTCTATGATTATAATCTATCTTCTTCACCCCTTATACCCAGTACCTAGTATACCACACATTGCAACATTCAAATATTTGCTGAATAAGTGGAGAACTTGTAACCAATATTAAAAACAAAATTTTAATTTCAATGTCTTTCACTAGGGAAACTTTTTTATTAAACATCTTAGATTCTACTTAAACTAGGTAATATCACTGCCAAGACATCATTAAGATTAAAAAGCTTTGTTATTTGAGACACAATATATAAAGATTTATAAACAGGGTTCCTTCTTTTAAGACACATAACTGTGGGCATGTAAATAAGTTAAGCCATAGGAACAGCATTACTCTAAGGAAATTTTACCTTCTATGTGTGGAAAGCAGGAAGGAAATGAATGAAGAATACAAAAAAGATATTCAGAGGATTAAGGCAGATATGTTCCAAGTATTATATCAATAAATAAACAAAGGAAAGGATACAATGGACACATATTATAATATAGAGAATGGACAGAGGATATAAGAATTAGCAAATAACTTGCCTAGGTAACTTGATTATTAGGAGCCTGCTTAAGAATCATCCTGTTAATATTTGGGTAAACAGTACATTACCAGTTCCAAAAAGAATAAACTGTTCACACCCAAAGGATATATATTCTGTACTTATATTCACTACTTTACATTTACTTATATTTTGCTCTATCCTATGTAACAGAGCTCAACAATACAGCAATTAATAAATAAATACACATAAAATATAAAACTACAAACACAGGTGGAAAAGCCCCTTGGGTAATACCTGAGAGCAAAAGCAATGATGGAGCTGGGCTCCTTCTCACAGACTGCAATGGGCACTCGTTCATGTTCGTACATTAAGTAGTGTTTATCTGGATCGCTGCTCAAAAACATATAAATCAGAACAAAATCAGCAGAAAATCACATACACGACCCATCAGCACAATTACAGATAAATCTCAGGACAATTTTAAGTTAATTAAATAATGCACAATTACATGAACATAATTAAGCCAAAATGTATGCAGAACTTGAATGAACAGCCAAGGAAAACAGATCAACAGAAAGTTTTTAAAGGAAACTGAAAATTATCAGAACCATTTTTCAAATCAGAAGGTCCTGGAATCATCAAACAAAGTTTTCCACATTGGCAAGATGTTGGGCCATATTTATCTCAAAAAGTATTTACAATGAATAGCAGAAGCTTAAGAGAATTTGTTCTACTATACGTTTGAAAGAAAAGTCTTCTGGAAATTGTGGAAATGTACCATTAGTCCAGCAGTAAATGCCATAAACTAGTCAAGCCTGAAGCAGAGAAAACAGAGGCCTTTTACACGCTTATACCACAGGACATACAGCTCAAGACATGAGCTCTTGAGAGCTGGAGTTTCCTTTACTGATCTTTCTCTACGTCCTGAGGCACTAAAGCTGCCACTCCATACGTTTAAACATTAACTGAATAAATAAATACAGAAGTCAGTTGAGAACAAAATTCTTATTAACAAACGTCCATCTTTTGGATATATCTGTTTCACTGGAGCAAGCGTCATCAGCTGATAGCCAGACATGTCAACCAGTGGAAGAAAACTCTCACAGCCAGCCTATGTTTTTTCCCCACTGTGAGAGCCTGGTACAAACAAGATCACACAAAAACTTGCATGGGCCACTGCAGTTCATCACCACTGTTAGAAAAGCACCATGTTCCAGTAAATTTCTGTGTCAGTAATACCTTCATATACAATCAGCAATATGTCTTTATGATTATGAGATCAATTGTTGTTATTCAATTGCTAAGTCATGTTCGACTCTTTGCGACCCCATGAACTGCAGCATTCCAGACTCCCCTGTCCTTTGCTATCTCCCGGAGTTTGCTCAAACTCAAGTCCACTATCCAACCATCTCATCCTCTGTCACCCCGTTCCCCTCCTGCCCTCAATGCATGTTCCACAAAGTACATTACACAAAAAGACATCTCTTTTATGGCAACAGAGGATAACTCTGGATTGAGAAATACATATATAAAGTTAAATAAACATTTAAATATGGAGAGTATATCCATAGAGAAATCTTTAAAATGAAGTGAAAATAAAACCACCCAACAGCCACTGGCTTATATAATACTTACAAAGGAAATGGAATAGGGTTATAGCTATTTCCTGGAAGCAAATTTGCAAAGATGGCTTTCATGGTTGATTTTTCCTTCACCTGGCTGTCTGTAGATCCCAGCAAATGTCCATCAAATACATCTAGAATGAAAAATATTCTACTTATATATTAATATTCAGGAAGAGTAAAAGCATAAAGTGTCAACTATACTTTTCCTTTTTGGAACACAGACATGGGCACACCATAATTACCAATTATGGTGTAAAATTTTTGATCTAGGGGTAATGACTATCTAACAGGAAGCAATTGTGAAGCATACACAGCTCTGACCCCAATGGGCTTATTTTTTTTACATTTCAACATGTCTGAAGTTGAGACCATTCTGCAATCAACGGCCTCTTGCCCTCAATGGGCCAGGCAGCAGCCATGGTGAAATTACTGGCCAAGCATGCATAAACTCAGCCCCAGCTGATCCTGGTGCCACTTCAACTCAGTTATGAGCACTGTGGCTATTATACCTGAGCTTAATTGCAATTGAGAAGTTATGTTTAAAGTTTGCACTACAATTAAGTAGTTCGTGCTTAAACAGAAAGCAAGCAAAGAGAGGGAAAAGGCATACATCTATCATTGGCGAAACAAATGTTTGTCGTTGGAGAAATGGTTGCAATTTTTCTTTCTTTCTTATAAGGGAACAATCGTGTGCTTTATGAGACTTAAGAAAATATTAATAATATCCCCAGAAAGTAGATAAAAGTTGAAGAGCATTTTGTTACTGAGACAGTCAAGCAGTGCAATTGAAGAAGGGATATGGTAAAAAGCTACATCTAAAGGAGCACTTTCAACAGTAAAAATTTTAAATCCCAAGGGATAAGAAAGCATTATGCCCCAGCACTCAGAGTGTTTGTCTCAACTGGATGAAATACAGAAATAGTGACTTGACCTGTACCTTCAGAACTGCTGGCAGTATCGAGTTCAGGGGGCCCTCCCATGGCCTGCTCAGGCACGCCTTCAGGAGAAGTAGGCAGCTGGAGATGGGGGGAACTGGTGGAGCTCTGACTAGACAGGGTGGTCAAGAAGCGGTCCTCTAAAGAAAAACACCGTGCAAATGAGTCACTTCAAAACATCACATCCATTTCTACCTAATAACAATGTTTTTAAAATGCCAAAACCTTTTTCTACTTCATAAACCAAAGAACTTTAGCTTTTTAAATAAAGTTAAATAGGTCATTTCACAAGTGAATTTCAGAAATTTTAGAAATGAATACAAAAATGACTTGACCACAATCAGATCTTAGTGACAGCAGGATGACTGGCAACCAAGTCTAGTACCACTCCAATATTCTTTGCACTAGTAGCTCAGCTGGTAAAGAATCTGCCTACAATGCAGGACACCCCAGTTTGATTCCTGGGTTGGGAAGATTCGCTGGAGAAGGGATAGGCTACATACTCCAGTATTCTTGGGCTTCCTTGATGACTCAGCTGATAAAGCATCTGCCTGCAATGCAGGAAACCTGGGTTCAATCCCTAAGTTGGGAAGATTCCCTGGAGAAGGGAACGGCTACCCACTCCAGTACTCTGGCCTGGAGAATTCCATGAACTTTTTATTTTAATCCATTGGGTCACAAAGAGTCAGACACCATTGAGCAACTTTTCACTTTCACTTTCATAATGCCTACCTAAATATTTTGTTCATTCAGTTTAAAAAGGAATAAAATTATGACACTACTCAGGGGAAAAAAATCACGTTTACTCAAGGGGGAAATTCACTTAATTATAATAGAAAAATGCCAAGAATTCCAAGTTGAGTTTCTGTTCTACCAAGATAATCTAACTAAATTTCCCTTCCAGTTTCCTAGAGTGGCACCAAGTAATTCAATGAAACATTGAGGAAAAACAGGCTTAAGTCTAGAAAAGATTTTAGCAATATAAAAATATCAACTAAGCTTTGTCCGATTTTTTTTTTCTATGAAACCAGGGACTTAATTTTTTTCTACGAAACCAGGGACTTAACTGTAGCACAATCAAGACAGAAATTCAGTTTCCTTTTATCTTTCTGTTCTTCCCTTAAAAAGCAGCCTTCTCGATTGATCATCTGGCTTTTCTGGTCGCTCAGCTGGTAAAGAATCTGCCTGCAATGCAGGATACCCCAGTTCGATTCCTGGGCTGGGAAGATCCACTGGAGAAGGGATAGGCTACCCACTCCAGTATTCTTGGGCTTCCCTGGTGGCTTAGCTGGTAAAGAATCCACCTGCAATGAGGGAGACCTGGGTTTGATTCCTAGGTTGGACAAGCCCTAGAGAAGGGAAAGGCTACCCACTCCAATATTCTGGCCTGGAGAATTCCATAGACTGTATAGTCCATGGGGTTGCAAAGAGTCGGACACTATTGAGCAACTTTCACTCACTTCACTACTGATCATCTATTTCTCTATCCTAACTTAGGCAATGTATTTTATAATAATCTTAAACTGACATTGCTTACAAATGCTTTACAGCAAGGAAAAAAATGTCTCTGACCAACTGCATCAGAAAAAATTCTCAAAATTTAGTGTTTAAAACAACTTCTAGACTAAGAAACATCTCTAAATTCAATGACAGGTGATCATCAGACTCAAGGACCAACCTTTTTCTCCATTTGGAAGTCCTGGAGAAGCATTCCGTGGAGATGCATCCACTGTACTTATCTGTAGAGAAGGAAATTTTTTTTTTTGGAAATATTCTGTTCTTAAAGAAATGTTAAAATCACACTAAAAAAATTTTTAACAAAGTGAATCTTACGCTTTCAACCTCTTAAGAATTATTAATACTGATTCATTTAAAAATAATAATAAATCCATTACATATTACTATAAACAACACATTTTAATTAAATACAGCTTTTTTTTTAATTGGTAAAAGAGTGACATTGTTTTATGCTTTTACAAATACTTCAATGTCTAGAAGACCTTAAGTCTTCTTTTAATAGAAGACAGTTAAATTCCTCTCTGACTTCTGCATTTAATCTGTTGAGCTGTATTATTATGACTGATAATCTAGCCTCACAGAGTTATGCAGTTGAAAAACGGAAATCTCTCAGAGCCCTTGTAAGGGTCTAAGACCTCCAGGGTCCTTGAACTACATTTTGAGAATACTGTTCTAAACAGTAGCTCACAGACCCATTAAAATAGCCAGGAACTACTTATGATTATCCATTAAGCCAAGAAACCTTTTATTATCCATTGGACTTTCTCAAGTCCCATAATCCATTTATAAAATACATATTTA
The DNA here is from genome assembly GCA_007570785.1 of Antilocapra americana. Classification (NCBI taxonomy): domain Eukaryota; kingdom Metazoa; phylum Chordata; class Mammalia; order Artiodactyla; family Antilocapridae; genus Antilocapra; species Antilocapra americana. The sequence goes on from ML660197.1 coordinate 33,696,852, forward strand.
AACGACTGTCAGCCCTGTGTACAATGTCGTTAAAAGTCATTTCTTACACTGCTACTTACAATGTCCTTTGATTTACTCACCCTAGCAGAGACCCCCCCGGTCATCCTATATAAAATAACTCATCATCACCATCTCCCTTGGCATTACTCTCCATTTCTCGTTAATTCTTTCCTCACAGCTTTGTTCTCACTTGTTTTTTAAATGTTTATTGGTTCATCTGTTTATTATCAGTCTCATAGTAGTGGTGAGAGTGGGCACCCTTGTCTTGTCCCTGATTTCAGGGGGAATGCTTCCAGTTTTTCACCATTGAGGATAATGTTTGCTGTGGGTTTGTCATATATAGCTTTTATTATGTTGAGGTATGTTCCTTCTATTCCTGCTTTTTGGAGGGTTTTTATCATAAATGGATGTTGAATTTTGTCAAAGGCTTTCTCTGCATCTATTGAGATAATCATGTGATTTTTATTTTTCAATTTGTTAATGTGGTGTATTACATTGATCGATTTACGAATATTGAAGAATCCTTGCATCCCTGGGATAAAGCCTACTTGATCATGATGTATGATCTTTTTGATGTGTTGTTGGATTCTATTTGCTAGAATTTTGTTGAGGATTTTTGCATCTAAGTTCATCAGTGATATTGGCCTGTAGTTTTCTTTTTTTGTGGCATCTTTGCCAGGTTTTGGAATTAGGGTGAGGGAGGCCTCATAGAATGAGACTCATAAGCAAACGTTCCATGGGAATAGTAACTCTAGCCTTCATCCACAAATGTGAACTTTCGTGTTCACGTTTGTGAACCCTGAGAGCCCTGCACTCAGAACAGTGTCTAAAAGCACTCAGTAAGTATTTATCAAATGAATGAATATAAACACAAAGGCAGTGCTACAGATTTTCAAATCAACTTTAAATCTTTCAAAAAAAAATCATCCATTGACCGATTTTATATTTTCAATTCCATGCGTTACAGCACTAGCTTCAGTTTCATCAACAGGCAAACAGAAAGGCCTCTAACAGTGTGTGAGAGCCATTAACGGTCCCAGACTACTTGGAAATACTCATAAATCATCTTCATAATTCTTATTCTCACCCAAACTTTAAGGAAAAGTGATTCCTACAGTTATTTATGAGACAAAAAGGAGAATTCAGTGACACAGTGTTCCTAAACAATACAAAGATCTAAGGCACTTGGACCCATCATTCCATGAAAATACTCTGCTACAAGTACTATACACTTGTACAAACAGAAACATTCTCTCAAAAGCCCTCATGGTATCAGAATATTAAGTCCTTAAAATATACTGACATTAATTTATCCGTTCGTGGTTAGCACAGTAGCAGAATTTGGTAATGATACCAAAGAATTGCACACCCTGGGACACATACACACACACAGCCCCTGCACATACCTTCAATCAAACATGAATCCAGATACTGTTGTGAAGGGATTCTAGAGGTATGTAAGATCACAAATCAGTTAGCCTTAAACTAGGGAAATTAAGCAGGTGGGCCTGACCTTATCATGTGTCCTTTAAATCTGTGTCCAGAGGTTAGATACAGAACTCAAGAGATGTGAAGCATGAGAAGGATTCAATCCACTGCTGTAGGCTTTGAAGATGAAATGGACCACATGCAAGGAATCAGGCAGCCTCGAGGAGTTGAGACTTGCCTCCAGTCAAATACCAGCAATGCAAGAGGGACCTCAGTCCTATAACCACTAGAGTCGAACTCTGCCAACAACCTAAATGAGCCTGGGAAAAGATCCTGAGCCTCAGATAACCACCCCGGCCAAACCTTCATCTCAGCCGTGAGACTGAGCAAAGAACCCAGCCATATACTCTGCCAGAGTCCTGATACACTGTTAAATAACAGATTTACGTTTTAGGTCACTAAGTTTGGGGTAAGGTGTTATACAGCAAGAGAAAACTAGAACAGTTAGGAAAGTTTAATTAAATCAACATATAGAACTAACCTGGTGTGGCCTCTTAAGAAAAACTTCTCACTTAAGCACAAAGAACATCCAAAACTTATAGTAAAATAGGACTCTGTTACACACCCGGTGCATCCACACCTTCTCTTTTACAGCACCTATTGCCTCTGGGATGCTACCTTCAGTGATGCCAGTAGACAGCAGCTTTTGATAAGTATTTCAAATAAATGAATTATAATGTATTTTATTTCAGGCAAAGATTAAAAAAAATTAATCCAGGTCACAACCAAGAAACCTGACAGCTTCAAAATTAAAAATGCTAATATTATCAATAAAGTATGTATTAAACTACCACTTCTAAGTGTTATAAGAGAAATTAATTGTATTTATCACAATGAAGGCCCCAAGTCAAAACAACATTACCTTGCTTTCTTCACCTTGTCTCAGTCTTCCAGGACTTGGAGGAACTGAAGGCCGCTTCCTACCCTTTTCTTGTTGGAAAAGGTCTTGCAGCCTACAATTAAACAAAAAAAGGAAAAGTGAAAAGAAGAACATGGTTTTCTTTCTAATATCCTGCATAATGCATACACATATTCTCCTTATAGCTTTGAAATCACAATAATTAATTTTCCTATTTCAAACGCAATAGATTTTACAACTGTACATAACTAAGAGTAAGTTTTGTTTTATTTTAATCAACTAATCAGTTGTTATTGATATGATTATGGCTAGAAAAGAATAGCAAGTTATAATGAGATACCAAGAGACCAAGGCAAAAAGCCCAGCTCTGAAAATCAACAGCTATATAACTTGAGCAAATCCCTTAGTCTCATAGAGCCACAGTATCCTCTGTAAAATGAAAGCAGTATATACACATGCGCGACTCAAAATCAAATAAAAGAGTGCATGTCTATCTGGTACTTAGTGCCTGGCATCATCCAAGTGCTCAATAAATAAATGCTATACTAATGCAACTAAACTTTTCAAAATGCATTAAAAGGAAACATTTCCCCAAATAAATATTTAAATACAAGTGTAAAACACACAAAACAATCAGTTGAAACTCATGGCCTAAAACCCAATACTTAATCCATGGTTAACTATCACAGATAAATTAGACTCAGTTAGCACACATACTGTATTTGAAACAGCAACAAAGGCTATTCTCATCTTTTTTTTTTTTTGTATCTTTGCAAACTGCGCTTTAAAGGATGAAAGAAGTGGAGGGTGATAGGAGTGATAAAAACAAAACTGCCTATAACTTGAGAGTAAAAGGCAACATCTACAACAAGGACATTTAAATCAAAAACATCATGGCAGAGCACATTTTGCAATAATATGAAAGAAACACCTGACTGCGGAGTCACACCTGTTATTCCAAGCTTGCAGCACCTCACAGAGGCTTTGTTTCTTGGCGATGAGTGACTCGAAGACTGACTGCAGTTGCTGGGGGGTCTCCATGGAGGAAGACAGGAGCCGTGCCTGCATCTTCTCAGTCCAGCTCTTGAACTCGCTTTCTTCCATCTAGGGGAACAAAATCCACTCCAGCAATCTGAGATGCACCCCAAAAGGAACTTCTAACAAGTTCACAACTAACTGCCGGGTTTCTGTCAGAAAAATGAATTACCTCTTTTTGTGCAAAGATATCTTCCATTTTTTCCTCTCTTGATTTGCTAAATGTATCAGTTTTCAAAGACGCGAGTCTTTCATCCACAGCAAGATAGACCTGTGAAACTCTTAACAAACATTAAACACCTTAGAAAAGTTAGAGTCAAACTGTCTAATCTCACACAAGTAGAAAAAAGATGGGCAAAACCACTACAATATTGTAATCAGCCTCCAATTAAAACAAATTTTTTTAAAAAGTAGAAAAAAGATGTACACAGAACTTTACTAAGATCTTATCTAATTAAGAATCACATTTAATTCTGCAGAAGAAAAAAGACCTGAAAGGATGTACATCAAAATTTAATAGTTGTTATGTGTGGGAGGGTCTGACTTCTTTTTTAATACTTTTGTGTATTGTCTAGATTTTCCCATTTTTACATCAGACATAAAACATGCAATTAGAAAAATAGGTTATTTCTGATTTAAAAGAAAGCTGAATGAACAAACAAGATATTCAAAGTAGTTTAGATTTCAGAAAGTACTAAACAAAAACAGACGATCAAAGAAAATGAAACTTACTTTTGAAAGAAGTCCTTCAGATCCTGAAGAAGGGACACTTTTAATGGTACTTGACGTTTAATGAATATTTTGGGAAGTGGAACACACACTTCAAGAAGCCGAATGGGAGAATAACTGAGAGGAGAAAATACAAGTAATAGTAGAAAAGTGAAAAATATTTTAATATTTTGAGTAGAAGTGTATCATAACAGCCAACTAAGTCTTATGGGCATAAGAGATCATAAAGTTTCTATAAAATGGCATTTTCAAAACAACCAAAAATACTGAAGACCACTTTCAATCATTACCAATATCCTTCCCAGTTTTAAAAAGATTTTGTTCTGTGTTGTTTGTTTTTCCCCTGCATTGTGCTATCATCATTTATCCCAAGGCCACCCTCGTGTGCTTTAAAAACAAATGACTGAGATATAAACCTCCATGAAGAGAGAGGAACTCCTTCTTACAATTAGCTTGGACACAGGTTTCACTACCTTCTCAGCTGCCAAGGATTCTTCATGAGTTTCCTTTCCGCCTAAAGTTCATGTTGTCTAGTAAACGCTATATCCAACCTAGGCCCTAAGTTCATGGTTAATAGCTCTTGCTTATAAAAGGAAATGGGTTCAATTACAATTATTTTCTGAGGACCTGTTATGTGTCAGATGCTGTTTTAGGTACTGAGCAAGGGCCAAAATTCCTGCTCTCATGATTCAGGAACAACAAGACTTGGTCAGTAAATTAAAACAAATATTTAAAACATACCTTATGCCAGAGGGTACGTGCTACAGAGCAAAATAAAGGGTGAAAAATAAGCAAGCAGTGCTAGGGGTGAGAGGGAGTCAGGACAGGTGAAATCTGAAAAAAGATCTGAAAAAAGTAAGGAAAAATAAGCAAATGTCTAGAAGCAGGCAGCACAGAGATGGAAGAGCAATGAGAGGCTCCCAGGAAGGAGGTGACCTGGCATAACCGAGGCCCAGCCTGGAGGCCAGCGAGGCTGAAACACGGGGAGTGAGGGGCTTAGAGGCCCATAAATGGACTCTGGCTTTCACTCAGGGTGAAACAGACACCGCTGGAGGCTCCAGAGCACAGGAGTGGCCGAAGCCGATTTTCATATAATTGGACCACTCTGATTGCTGTGCTGCAGGGCGAGGCTAAACGGAAGCTAGTTGAGGTTATTGCAATAATCTAGGGAAGGACGACAGAGATTCAGTTCAGAATGGGAGTGCTGGAGGCGGTGAGATATGTTCAGATTCTGGATATACATATATGGCTATGCTGGGTCTTTGCTGCTGTGCATGGGCTTCTCACTGCGGTCGCTTCCTTGTTGCAGAGCACAGCCTCTAGGGGGCAGGCCCAGCAGTTGTGGCCCACGGGCTTAGTTGCTCACAGCATGAGATCTTCCTGGACCAGAGATCAAACTCATGTCCCCTGCGTTGGCAGGCAGATTCTTAACCCCCGGACCACCAGGGAAGTCCCTAGATTCTGGATATATTCTGAAGGCTTTCTCAATCATTTAAAATCCTTCTCTGAACTAGTGATTTCAGCTCTATCCAGTTCTATCCAATTATCCTTATGCTAAGTAATGTCTTAGCAAAAATTCTGACAGGCTCTCAGATGCAAAACCAATGGTTAAGAGTCATACCTGCAATAGCAAATCTACCAGTTTATATCGTGACTTCATCACTTGCAAGCTCTATTAGGTAGCTATAAGCTCTCTAAGTGAGGGTAACAGTAACACATTTCTTAAAGGATTAAATACAATAGTAGCACTGAAAGCTCTTTACAGAGTATGGCCCTGCATTTGCAAGGTTGACAGGTGGGGAACAACACACACTAAAAGTGAGTTCAATCTAGTAACAGTGGAAATGCTACAAAGCCTTCTAGGGAGTAAGCATCTGTGACAAGGTTGCTCAGACTTCTTACCTGAAAGATGCCACCATCTGGTTATAGGAGAAATACTGGTGATAATCATGGTGGATGGAGTGACCACACGGCTCAGCATTGGCTCTGCGGGTGTACTGGTGCCCATAAAACCTAAGTTCAAGGTATTTTGCAAATGACATGGACCAAGACTCATTGGAAAGAGCGACAACTGGTGTTACCTGAAATTCAGCATAAATTGTTTGTTATCTAATCACATACTGAGAATCTCCTTTAAAAAAAAAAAGTATTTTCTTTTTTAGTACAAGTCTAGTATATTCTGACTGCAGAAAACTAGAAAAACAAAAAAATATTTAGAGGTGGGTGGGGTGAGGGATGGCTACGGAAACTGTCTCATCAGTAGTCCTACCACCACCATCAATATGCTAGTATGTTTGCTTTCTTTCCATACATAACAACATATATCCTTAGCCAGGATGTTTGTAAATAAAAACTCTCTTCTAGCTTCATAACCTTGATTATTAGTAATATACCCTATCTTCCCACATTGAATATTCTTGTACAGATTTTTAAGGCTGCAGAATATCCTATTATATGGACATGTTTAACCAATCCCTATCGGTGGGCATTGAAAACATTTCAAGCTTTTCATTATTTTGATGAACTTTTCAATGTGGGTATATATGAATACACTTATAAGTATCCATAATGATTTTCTTGCAATAAATTAATAAAAGTGGAAACTGGTAGGTCAAAGAAGGACATGAACATTTATCTGGTCTTTGATACTTTCTGCCACACTATATAAACCAGTACACCTATTTGGAGAGACAACTGCCACCAGTATCTGAAAGTATCCATTTCCCTACTTTCTTACAGATCTCAGGAATTATGTACCTTTAAAAAGTGACTTTTTAAAAAATAAAAACATACTTCACTTATTTTATTTATACATCTTTTATTATTACTAATGAGTAACATGTATTTGCACATGTCTACTGGCCATTTGTATTAAATTGCTTTCTCATGCCCTTTGCCCATTATTTCTATTATGGCTTATGGAAGTTTAATAGTAAGTGTATTAATACTGGGTCCTATATAACTTTTTTTAACACATAAAATTTTTCACTTCTGTGTAACAAAAACTGTTTACCTTTTCCTTTCTAGCATAACCCCAAAGGCTGAAGTTTTGTTTTGCAATCATGTGTATATACCAAACACACAAGATATAAAGATCAAATTTAAGTTACTTATTTCACTAGACAATCTACAAAAGTACACATATTCTACAAAAAAATATTGCCAGCTGCCTAACAGTGACTAACGTCCTAGAAGAACAAGCATATAAAGACCAATTTACTGCAAGACATGATTTCACAGATGTATGTTTCTACTGAAGACTAACTATCTTTGGCTTCACCCTCCTCAACCACTAATACTGAAATAGGGTGCACTATTATCTTGTCTATAATTCCTGTCTGTGATTCCAAACACACTCCAAAATAAGCCAATTAATATAACAATGAAGCTAAATTTGGCACACACACGTTGCAAACAATTTGAATTTAAAATATATATTAAAAACAAAATACTAGCACCAAATATTTCCTCCAGAGATAGAAAAGCACAGAGAGGAAATAAAACATATGGCTCTGTCCCCAAGAATAAATATGAGAAACAGCAGAGATCAATTAAGCATAGTCTCATCTGCATGTCTTAAGACAGCAATGTTGACCTTGACTAACTTACACAAGCTTTCTAGCATACTGTTATTATTGTGTTATAAGACTGTTTCCTCCCTGAGAGGACAAGAGCCAACACCTTGTTCTTTCTTCATTCCTAAGGCCTAGCACGGTACCTGGTACCTACAGGGTGCTAAATAAGCGTTTACTGATGAATAAACAAACATAATCGAGAACTGTCAAGATAAAGTCTCCATATATTTTACTGGACATGGTGCCTATATTTTAAATAACTGATAAATCCTAAAATGGAACCTCCAGGAAATAAACATTAAAGGGAACATACAGCAGGTAAAATAAATAAGAGCCCAAAGACAAATCGGAGAAGGCAACGGCACCCCATTCCAGTACTCCTGCCTGGAAAATCCCATGGATGGAGGAGCCTGGTGGGCTACAGTCCATGGGGTCGCTAAGAGTCGGATACGACTGAGCAACTTCACTTTCACTTTTCACTTGCATGCATTGGAGAAGGCAATGGCAACCCACTCCAGTGTTCTTGCCTGGAGAATCCCAGGGACAGGGGAGCCTGGTGGGCTGCCATCTATGGGGTCGCACAGAGTCGAACACGACTGAAGCAACGTAGCAGCAGCAGCAGCAAAGACAAATACCAAATCCAAAATAACAGAGGCCACCTTCCCCCACAAAGAAAGAACTATAGAAAGAAATGATACTACATGAAATAGTACAGCAACAAGGTACACTTACCTGTTTGCATATTCTGCACCAGGAGTAGGTGAGAATTGTATGCTGATATCCAGGTACTGGAGAATCCAGCTCCTTGAGGAGTATCTGCACACAGCCTTGGCCATGGACGAAGCGTCGAATGTGGTGCACCATGGGGGTGTCACAGAACATGCTAGGGCACTGATAGGAAGGCCTTTGACAAAAAGAAGGTCCTCACGTTAACCATGAAACCGAGGAGCCACGTACAGTGAATGCTGGCTAACCAGGGCTGCTGATGAGAAAGTGCAGCATCCTCTCCAGAGGAAGGATGATGGCGGATCATCTGCTCAGGGTACCACTCGTGATGCTACAGCCTGCAGGGCTGAACATCCTGCCTTCAACCACATCCCAGTGATATGTTCCACTTGTTAAGCACCTTCCATTTGCCAAGCATTTCTAAAACATCATCTCATTTTACTTATTAAAACTCTTGATATTTGTAGAGTTTGTTAATAAAGGGGGCTGGTAAAGATTAACCAGGTGATGCTAGTGCTAAAGAACCTGCCTACCAACGCAGGAGACGCAAGGAATGCAGATTAGATCCCTCGACTGGGAAGATCCCCTAGAGAAGGAAACAGCAATCCCCTCCAGTATTCTTTTTTTTTTTTTTAAATTTTCTTTACTTTATTGTGTTGGTTTTGCCATACAATGACATGAAACCGCCATGGGTTTACATATGCCAGTATTCTTGCCTGAAAAATTCCATGGACAGAGGAGTCTGGGGGTCTACAGTCCATGGAGTCGCAAATAGTTGGACATGACTAAGCATGCACTCACAAAGATTAAGTTACTTGCTCTTTGTCATGTAAGTGGCAAGCGAAGGCACTAAGATTTAAACTGAGGTCCTTAGTTTCTCCCGCCTCTCATTTGAATCACTGTAAAAACAGACATTCTAAAAAAAAAAAATCTGCAGGACTGCAGTGCAATTAGATGGGCACAGATCTGAAAAATGAACTGGAGAAGACTTCCTAGGCTGAATATAAAACGGATTACTTCTCTGTACAGTAAGCCCTGACATGAGGCATGAACAAGAAGGTCAAACAACAGTGCTCCAACTCATGTTTATGTTTAGGTTAAAATTCTGTGCATCAAAAAAAACATAAATAGAACATAAGGAGAAAACTGGTTCTTACCGGAAACAGTATCTCTCTAAAAATATCCCTAATGTAAGATCATTTTTTCCATAAAATTCCATTGTTACAATCCTAAAAGAAAAGATCATTTCTTAGAAACATATCATTAGAATTACAACCCAGCAAAGACATTTTCATCAGACCCCAAACAGATGTACTTATAACACAGTATTATTACCAACAAAACAGGTAATATTCTTTTGTTGTTACAGAACAGGTTTTACCTTATCTGATATAATAGGTTTGGACTACCATATAACAGCATCGTATCCATTCCTAGTCCATTAGTATCTTATGAAACTATCTAATCAGGATACATAAACAGTAACATTAAATGGGTAATTGATTTGCATTAGGAAGAAGTACAAGTTTCCTTTACAAAGCTTTAAACTCCATCAGTGTAAAATGGGACTCCTGTCTCTGCTCTCCAGTCTGCACCACTACTGAGCATGAAGAGCAGCAGCTCATATTCTTCCAGAAGAGCCAGTTCCTAAATTTATAGCCAACTTTATACCTAAATAAGAGAGCTTAGCTACACATACCCTTTTGAAAACTGACATCTTATTCAAGCCTCGACCTAAATTCCCAGAGAAAATTCCCATGGGCTCAACCAGACCCAAGTCAGCCTGCCAGAGCAACACCAATGTTGAAGATTCCCTGATCTCACTGGTAGAAATGAGTGTTTCTGGTGTCCAAAATTAAAATATGGAAGACATTTTGTTGTGGCAAGTACTCCAAAAACAAGCAGTTATGTTCTATAATACTTAAGACCAGAGGTAAACTGTATAATAACTAGGTTTTGTGACTATCATTGGAAACAAATTATAGCATTATAAAATGTGTTTCTATCAATCTACTTGGAATTAAGTTTTAAAATAAAACTTAAGGCAAAAAACTGACTGCTTTTATGAAAACAATGCCCAAAGAAAACCTGCCTGATTTGTGCATGCTATCAAAGTGCTTAAAACTAGCTTTTATGTATCAACTTTCACTGTTTTATAACTGCCAACTGTTCTTCCATTCCTCTTCACTCTTAACATACTTTTATTTACTTCTACCCATGAACAAATCCAAATTTCATAATTTAATTTACAAGTTCAAAAGTTCCATCAATTCACATATGACCAGCAGCTTGCCATTCATCTACACAACCTAATGGCTGAATTTTTTTCACAGTTGCTGGAATTCTATTCTCAGGTACAATATGCAAGGGAGGGAAGGAGTCCTACCAAGGACTGACACAGGCACTGGGAGCATTGCTGGACTGGGCAGAAGAGCTGCTGAAGAGCACACACAGCCTCTGGTGGTTGACAGGGTTCAGACAGTCCACCTGGAAGAGAAGGAACATCCGGGTGAGCACTCCAACTCCAACGTCCACCTCCAACATCCAACACACTCCACTCGGTTTGTAAAGCCTCTATCAGCACTACAGGGGTTCCAGTGAAGACTGAAAACTACAGGGAACTAAATATAAACAAGAGCAGTTAATTTTTAAATTAAAACAATCCAAAAGGCTTAAAACTGCAAACATGTCTAAATAACTTGTTTTTTTACTCTTTATTTTTACAAAACTACATTAAATTATTTTGGGAGTAGTTGTTTAAATATGAAACAGTCTGAATTGATAGCTGGATATAATCTCAAGCTGAGATACCCAGAATCTAAATTCTAAGATATTTATTTATTTGTATTTTATACCTGCTTTTCATCATTACAAAGGGAACATCTGTCTCTGTCAAAATCTAAACAGCTCAGAGGAAGATGCAAAAGTCGCTGAAGTAAATAAAGCCTTGCCTCCTCTGAAGCTACCCCACCTCCCAAACTGATAAATTTGACTATGTGGTTAAAAATCATGTATTTGCACTAGCTAAAGGAGATCAGTCCTGGGTGTTCATTGGAAGGACTGATGTTGAAGCTGAAACTCCAATACTTTGGCCACCTAATGTGAAGAGCTGACTCATTTGAAAAGACCCTGATGCTGGGAAAGATTGAGGGCAGGAGGAGAAGTGGACAACAGAGGATGAGATGGCTGGATGGCATCACTGACTCAATGGACATGGGTTTGGGTAAACTCAGGGAGTTGGTGATGGTCAGGGAGGCCTGGCGTGCTGTGGTTCATGGGGTCGCAAAGAGTCGGACACAACTGAGCGACTGAACTGAACTGAAGTGATACACATATACACATGAAAACACCCACAGATGTATACACAGGTGATTCTGTTTTTTATAAAAACGGGATGATGCTACATATATTAAAACACAATCTGCTTTTTAACATAAGAAAATATGTCATGGGCTCTCTCTGGGTCATTCGGTGAGATCCAACTCATCCTTTTAACAGCAAACAGTCAGAAATAACCGATTCAGTAAACATCCTTGTATATACATTACAATAAAATGTAAGCATCCTTATACAAAATGCTTACTTACCTGTGTTTTGTAGATAATGTACAAGGAATGAGTTATAAAAGATAGAAATCATGAGTCAAAAATATATATGTGCTCATGTAAATTTAAAAGACCCCCAAATCACTTTTAATAAGTTTACATAAAGGTATAAAACATATATTTATATAAAGTTTATTGTAAGCATTTTTCCATACTTCATTAACCATGGCTCTTATCACATTCCTTTTTTCCAATTTCAGGTATTAAAAACAATACACTATCATTATTTAATCCTTCCTAGACTTGTGAAAGTGAACATCTATTTGTTTTATTAAACAACTGTATTTCACATCAAAAGATGGATTTGTTCATGAGTTTTATCACCCATAATAAGGAAAAAAAACATATCCATTTCCTATAATAGGCTTCCAACTAACTCTACTCTCCCGCTGGCTACCATTAAAAGGATCAGACACATCACATTACACCCAAGTCATCATGCCAGAAATTTTAAGCAGCTCCACACTGCCCCCTACCTCACAGTTCTTGCTGTGAGCTTAGTCTGAAACCCTCAAATTCAGTTTCATCACATTACACTCCTATTTCATACATTTTAAAGCGACACATAAGACAAAAGACCTGAGACCAAAAGAAAGAAGAAAAAGCATAGAGGAACTATTTAATAAATCTGCATGCAAGCTGTCATATTTGACTTTTTTACCTTGCCACAGCAGAGATTTTCTACCCATCTTAAATGTACACGAGCACAAAAGGAGTCTTGCTCACCTTTGTCGACCACACTGCATCACTTGTAATCAACCCTTTTTCTTCATCACTTTCAGTTCTGCTTCCTGATTTGCCACTTGAGGTACTCGACACCTCCTTTGAGTAAGCAAAAGGGTCTGAATTTTTTTGCTGGATTCTTCCTCCTCTGGCCCGATAATCGGCTAGCATTCTCCCTAAGCTCTGGCTGTCCCCCAGGTGCTCAGCAATTCTGGTGCTCACGAGCTCATGTGAGGGCAGGACTTGAATGGACTTGGCCTGAACACTTCCATTCATGCCCTGAAGGCCAGAGAGATCCCTGAGCATCTGTTTCTTCCGCCTGCTCTCCATTTCCTTGAACTCCTTATTGAGGAGAGGAGACCAGTAAACCTGCTCCGCAAAATAATCTCGGGTAGAGCATCTCATACCCCTGTCAGTTAAAAGGAAGGGCTCCCGGAATGTGATGACTGGCGAGATGCAGAGGATCACATCTTTCAACTCTTGCTTAAAGGTCAAAGAATCAGTCTTCCGTTTATCTTCAGAAGAGGTAACTTCCTCGGTAACATACAGGCCGGTGTCATCCTGCAGAGGGTCTCTAAAGGCTCTCATCTGGCTTGCGGGATCCGGAAGCTCCTCTGTTGGCTGCAAAGCCTCTGGCTGCTCACTGCCGAGGGCGTCCTGTTGGTCATCCACGTGGAGCGGCAGCAATGACTCTGGTACGGATGGAAAGAGAGCGCAGGGGGCACCCGCCGGGCACGCTGCTGGGGCATGCTCTTGGGGCTTCAAAGAGGCAACGTCCTGTGGCACGCTCTTATCTTCCTGGTCACCTGTCTCAAACAGAATCCTTGATTCTAGCAAACTGCCATCATCAGAAGGCAGAAAGTCTGGGGGGAAGTCAGGCTCCCGGGGGAGGGGACTTCCGCTGAACGGCTCCTGTGTAGCCCCTTCATCCTCCTGTCCCTCAATCAGAGAATGGAAGGAAGGGTTTTGCGTTAACGTAGGAGGCATCGCAAATTCATCCATGAGGAAGGAGATTTCTAGTTGAGAATGATAAGCTACGCAGATCATAAATATTAAGATCTCCTTAACTCGAGCCAGCTCATAATCAGAGCCTCCTCTAAGCTTGATTGTACAGCCCAGGTGCTGTGGACAGCCTTCAAAAAACATCAGTGTTTTGGTTTGTTCTACAAATAAACAAACACAAGGTTAAGAAGGTTTAGGTGGCAATCCAGAAGTCCAGACAGAATTAGTTGATTATCTTAACATCTACCAGACAAAAACTCTTAAGTAAGATCACAGTTGTATGCTAATAACTATTTCCTACTATTAATATATCAACATTGTCGTTCTGATGAGTTTATTCATTTCCTCAGGCCCCCCCTTTTCAGGTAAATCTACACTAAAGATCACTCACCATTAGGTAACTGAAACATCTGCATGTAAAATTTGTGACAGGTGCCCAGGTGGGGTTTGGTAAGCAGCTGGTCCATTGACATCACCAAATCACCTTGGGTCATCCGGCTAACTCGTTCTAAAACTTGCTAGAACACAGAACAACATCATATTACAAAATTAGAGAAGAATAAAATTTTAGTACATTTTATATGGAAAAATAATAGAAACATCTGAAAATGCCCTCACCAAAAAAGAAAATAGAAAATGCCCTATTTTCCCTCAAGATGAATTTCCTTGATTTTAATAATTATCTGACTTTTACTGATTCTAGATAAGTCTACACTTAGCAATCAATATGTGCTTACTAAAATAAACCATACTCACATTAATAACATCAAGACATTTAAGCATTATTCATTGGCACAAGATACTGATTCAGGGGTGGTGGGTGGGGAATTTCCACAACTGACCTCTATACTAAAGAAGGTAATTTTTCAAGAGAGAAATTTTTCTGCTTTGTATGATTCCCCAAACAAAATGACGTCTCTACAAAGACTACTTAATAACTAATGTCAACTACACCTATGGTTTGGTAGACACTTAATAATGAGTGTTACATAACTCATTATGTATGAGTGCTACATTAAATATACCTTCCTCGAGCCTGAGATTCTCCAGTTTTAAATAAGGAAAGTGCTGCCATGCCTGTGCTTTCAACATATATAGTACAGCTAAGAAATAATCAAAGAAACCTGTATATCTACCACACAAGCATATAAATTTACAAGCTGTCATTTTTAGAAATAATAGAAAAATAAGAATACTCACTGATTTTACATTAATAACCAAAGTAATGCCGTGTTCCAGCAACATATCCTGTGCAATTCGAGATACAGTTTTCTCAACCAGAACCAATGTGGGTCGAACATCAACTATTCGCTGAACATAATTCTTTAGGAATTCTCTTTCCTAAGTAAGATAAATAAAAAACATTGTATGTGGTACAAATCAAGATCTAAATATGTAAAAATACTAGGACAGTGTGACTAGTAACATCAAACTCAGTCTAAGTTTTCTTCATCCACAAACTACTACCGATAGACATTTCCTACTAAGTAAACATTGTACTGATGTGTTAACTCATTTTTCAGGTCTTCAGTCTCAGGTAAAACTATGCTAAATATCACTTACCACTGCGTAACCGAATTAATTCAAACACAACCAAGAATACTATTTATCATTCTTAACTGTTGACTATGCTGGAGAGAGTTTCAGGAGAAACTTTATTCTCCAACTCACTCATTTTTTTTTGAAGGACTTTGAGTTCTTAATATAACCTGTAATAAAAGCCAAGAATCCAACTAGCTAGCTCTTGAAGCTTAAAAAATCAAAAAATTCTCACAGCTTCCCAAATGAAAGCAACTAAGTATTTTTAATACAATTATGGATTTCCCCTTTTACATTCTGAAACTAACCAGAATATCTCTTCTTTCAGGTATCTGAATAAATAACTAACAGACACTATTTCAGCTACTTCCTAATTTCAATCTCCCAACAGATAATATTCTGCTTAGAACAGTGGTTTAATACAGTTTCATGACAAACACTTACTCTCAAAGCAAATGAATGTTGTAAATAACAACTAGAGTTAAAAAAATAATTAACTGCTTTATAAAATCTCTGGACTCAGGAGACAATGGAAGATGGGGACACACCTGTCACTTCTTTTTTTTTTTTTATTAAACATTTTTTTTTATTAGTTTTG
>ML660197.1:33717730-33849708 GCA_007570785.1 Antilocapra americana
TGACCTATAGATATCAATTAGGTCTAGTTGGTCTATTGTATCATTTAAAGTTTGAATTTCCTTGTTACTTTTCTGTTTAGTTGATTTATCCATTGGTGTGAGTGGTGTATTAAAGTCTCCCACTATTATTGTGTTGTTGTTAATTTCCCCTTTCATACTTGTTAGCATTTGCCTTACATATTGTGGTGCTCCTATGTTGGGTGCATAAATATTTATAATTGTTATTTCTTCTTGGATTGATCCTTTGATCATTATGTAATGTCCATCTTTATCTCTTTTCACCGCCTTTATTTTAAAGTCTACTTTATCTGATATGAGTATTGCCACTCCTGATTTCTTTTGGTCTTTATTTGCATGGAATATCTTTTTCCAGCCTTTAACTTTCAGTCTATATATGTCCTTAGATTTGAGGTGGGTCTCTTGTAGGCAACATATATAGGGGTCTTGTTTCTGTATCCAATCGGCCAGTCTTTGTCTTTTGGTTGGGGCATTCAGCCCGTTTACATTTAAGGTAATTATTGATAAATATGATCCTGTTGCCATTTCTTCTATTTTATTGTTTTGGATTCGAGATTATATATCCCATCCGTGTTTCCTATCTAGGAAAGATCCTTTAGCATTCGTTGGAGGGCTGGTTTGGTATTGCTGAATTCTCTCAATTTCTGCTTGTCTGAAAAACTTTTGAATTCTCCTTCAAATTTGAATGAGATCCTTGCTGGGTACAGTAATCGGGGTTGTAGCTTGTTTTCTTCCATGACTTTAAGAATGCTCTGCCATTCCCTTCTGGCCTGAAGCGTTTCTATTGAGAGATCAGCTGTTATCCTTATGGGATTCCCCTTGTGGGTTATTTTTTGCTTCTCCCTCACTGCTTTTAGTATTTGGTCTTTGTATTTGATATTTGTTAATTTGATTAACATGTGTCTTGGGGTGCTCCGCTTGGGGTTGATTCTATTTGGGACCCTCTGTGTTTCTTGGACCTGAGATGTTATTTGCTTTCCCAATTTAGGGAAATTTTCCACCATAATTTCTTCAAGAATTTTCTGATGGTCTTTCTTTTTGTCTTCTTCTTCTGGGATTCCTATGATTTGAATATTGGTGCGTTTAATACTGTCCCAGAGGTCTCTGAGATTGTCCTCATTTCTTTTAATTCTTTTTTTCATTATTCCTTTCTGTTTCATTTATTTCTGCCATTCTATCTTCTATTTCACTTATCCTGTCTTCTGTTTCTGTTATTCTACTGTTGGTTCCTTCCAGGGTGTTTTTGATCTCATTTATTGCATTATTTATTGTATTTTGACTCTTTTTCATTTCTTCTAAGTCCTTGTTAAAGCTTACCTGCATCTTCTCCATCCTTGCCTGCAGGTTATTGAATTGCAACTCCAACTTATTTTCCAGGTTTTGGATCATTTTCACTATCATTATTCAGAATTCTTTGTCAGGTAGACAAGCTATCTCTTCGTCTTTTGTTTGGTCTAGGGGATATTTATCCTGGTCCTTTACTTGCTGGGTATTTCTCTGCCTTTTCATCTTGTTTATCTTGGTGTGTTGTCCCTTTATTGTGGGGTTTCCTCACTATGGGAGGGGTTGGATGAGTGTTGTCAGAGTTTCCTGGTTGGAATCTTAAGCGGTCTGTCCTGCTTGATTTGGCGACCTCTGCTGGCCCCTTCAGTGTCTATTCAGCTCTCTGGGGTTTGCCCCGCTCACGGTGCCTGCGCTTTTCCCGCCCCCTCTGCTCAGGCTCTAGGCTGGCGGCGCACTCTGATGACGCAATTGGAGGCTGTGGCTTCTCCTCTCCCCAGGCCCAGCCGCTTGGCTCTTTCTGCTTGCGGCTGGGCGTGTCTTCTCAGATGTGCAGCGGCAGACTCCGGCAGCGCACTCTGGTGACGCAGTTGGGGGCTGCGGCTTCTCCCCTCCCCCGGCCCAGCTGCTCGGTTTTTTCAGTGTGCGGCTGGGGGCGTTTTCTCAGATATGAGAAGCGCCGACTTCTGGTGGCGACTGTCCAGAGTCCCCAGAGGTCTTGGCTAGCACCCAATTCTGACTGCAGTTTGGGGGCAGAAGCCTCGCAGGGGCGCTCTCCGTAGCCCGCAGCCTCCCTGTTCCACCCGGCTGTCTCGCGCTCCCCTTTGTTCTGTTCGCGAGCCTGGCGGGGGTCTTCCTCGGGAAGGCTACCCAGCGGTCTATCTCCGGTTAGCACCCTCGGTTAGGACCCTCAGTCTGCCCCAGGCATTCAATCTCAGTCCTCTCCCTAAGCGCGTGGCCCACCCCTCCCTGAGCAGTCCGCTGGCTCGTGGGGGATGGGGCGACCGGCCAACGCTCCGTTCTCCAAGGGGCTTAACTATTTATCGGCTTCTAAGTCCCAACTTTTATGCTCTTTGAGATTCGCCTCAGATCTCTCAGTTCCGCCAGTGAGAATGTTTCCTGACGTTCGTAAACCTTTATCTCATTCGAGGCTCCCCTTCCGAGATGAATCTCAGTCCCGGCCTCTTTGCCTCTTTTTACTTTTTTTTTTTTTCCTTTGGTCCTACCTTCTTTCGTCGGCAATGGGCTGTCTTTCCAGATGCCTGAAGACCTCTGCCAGCATTCAGATGTTGATTTATGGAGTTTGTTCGGTATTTAAATGTTCCTTTGGTGTATTTGTTGGGGAGAGTGTAGACTCCGCGTCCTATTCCTCCGCCATCTTAGTCCCTCCCCTCCACACCTGTCACTTCTGCTCCCAATGCCTCGTGTTTTCTGAGTCAATCTTGTATTCATGGTCAGAGTCAACAGCAATGGATGAGCCTATTCCCTGCAATGGACTTGCCCTGTTTTATTTCTTTTCGTCTTTCTCTGTCTTACTGATAGAAACTGCACATTCTCAAATTCTTCCATTATTAACAAAAAGAAATTTTTTTTTACATTTAAAAATTTTTTTTCTCAATTTTTTGTTTATTTTTGGTTGCTGCACAAGGGCTTTCTGTAGTTGCGGGGGCTGCTCTCTAGTTGCAGTGCATGGGACTCCTTATTGCGGTGGTTTGTCTTGTTGGGGCGTGGGCTTCAGCAGCTGTGGCACACGGGCTCTTGAGCGCAGGCCCAGCAGTTGTGGCAAGGAGCTGAGCTGCTCTGCAGCAAGTGTAATCTTCCAGACCCGCGTTGGCAGGCGGATTCTCAACCACGGGACCACCAGGGAAGTCCCAACAAAATGAAATTTTTCCCCTGAAATGTGTTAATTTCCTACTCTGGTTATTAAACTGCAATGTAATGACATTTTAGATTATTTTCTTTGTGCAGCTTCAATAAAGAAGAATGAAAATAAATTCATTTTTTTAAGTTTCTGGCATCCAATACAGGACTAGCAAATACATTTCCTCACAGTTCCAGCTCTAGTCAACTATTATGATTGTACATGAAGCATCTTGCTAAAACTGGGGCTTGGACCAGGCTCAGGAAGGAATGAGTATCAGGAGGCAGGCCAGGAAGACAGAATGGAGTAAGGGTAGACCAACAGACCTCTGGGGCAGACCTTGTGAAGACAGTATGATGCCCAGCCTAATTTTATCCTTGGCTTTTTTTCTCATTCTCCTTTTTTAACTAGCTACCTTTCAGCTTCCTCTTTGACTGGTCATGCCACGATGAGTTCCCCCACCCCAAGAAAAGGGGTGGGGGGGGAGTCAAATCAACTGACATTTTCTGTCAATTCAAACTAAAAACCTGAATAGGTCAGGACTTAAGATATAATAAACTATGTTTTGAAGCACTGATGAACAAGATGCTTTGCAGCTGTTGTTCAGTTGCTCAATCATATCCAACTTTTTGAGACCCCATGAACTGTAGCACGCCAGGCTTCCCAGTCCTTCACTATCTCCTGAAGTTGGCTCAAACTCACGTCCACTGATTCAGTGATGCCATCCAACCATCTCATCCTCTGTTGTCCCTTCTCCTTCTGCCTTCAATCTTTCCCAGCATCAGGGTCTTTTCAAATGAGTCAGTTCTTCACATCAGGTGGCCAAAGTATTGGAATTTCAGCTTCAGCATCTGGCCTTCCAATGAATATTTGGGATTGATTTCCTTGAGGATTGACTGGTTTGATTTCCTTGCTGTTCAAAGGACTCTCAAGAGTCTTCTCCAACACCACAATTGAAAAGCCTAAGTTCTTCAGTGCTCAGCCTTCTTTATGGTCCAGCATTCATACTGGTATATGACTACTGGAAAAACCACAGCTTCGAGTATATGGACCTTTGTCGGCATAGTGATGTCTCTGCTTTTTAATATGCTGTCTAAGTTTGTCATAGCTTTACTTTCAAGGAGCAAGCGTCTTAATTTCATGGCTGTAGTCACCGTCTCCAGTGATTTGGGAGCAAAAATAGTCACTGTTTCCATTGTTTCCCCATCTATTTGCCGTAAAGTGATGGGACTGGATACCATGATGTTGGCTTTTTGAATGCTGAGCTTTAAGCCAGCTTTTTCACTCTCTCCTCTTTCACTTTCATCAAGAGGTTCTTTAGTTCCTCTTCGCTTTCTGCCCTAAGAGTGGTGCCATCTGCATATCAGGTTATTTGATATTTCTCCCCACAATCTTGAATCCAGCTTGTGCTTCATCCAGCCTGGCATTAAACATCTTCTCTTATCTTAAAGCTTCTTTTCAGATTATGGATTTACTCAGACATCCAATTGTGCAGTACTTTGAACATTCTTTGGCATTGCCCTTCTTTGGGATTGGAATGAAAACTGACTTTCTCCAATCCTTTGGCCACTGCTGAGTTTATCCAAATTTGTTGGCATATTGATTGCAACACTTTAACAGCATCATCTTAATATAATTGTACAAGTTATAATTAACAAGTTATATTAATTAAATCATGTTTATTAATATATATTTGCCCAGAGCATATGTGTCCAACATGAAGACTTCAGTCTGTTAACCTGGTCATAAAAGGGGAGTTAAAGTAGATAAATATAAGGACAACTTTTTGGTAACTAAATACAATTTTACACATTTTAACATCTCTGCAATCAGGATGCATCTTGCAAACCATGTAGCTGTGATCTAAGTCTGTAAGACTTCCACTGACACCAGTGAGATCACGAAAACTCCCAGCATCAAAGTAGCTCAGTTTTCCACAAACCGTAACTGTGCTTCTTCTGATTGCTTATTTCAGTTCTCACTGAAAAGCCATAGTAAATCAGAGCTAGGAGGAATGGCATAAATCTGGTTGAAACCCCTCCTTTTTACTGATACCTAGCTGAATTTCAAAAAGGAAACAGTCCCAGTTAACAGAGTTCATTAAGCAACAGAGCATGGTGCCTTTCACTACAATTAAGTTTTTTCTGTGTCTATGAACTGAGAACAGAAGTTCCCCTGGTGGCTCAGTCGTAAAGAATCCACCTGCCAATGCAAGAGACATGAGTTCGATCCCGGGTCCGGGAAGATCCCACATGCCTTGGAGCAACTAAGCCTGTGCGCCACAACTACTGAGGCTGTGCTATCTAGAGCCCAAGAGCTACAATTACTAAAGCTACGCAACCTAGAGTTCGTGCTCCACAAGAAGAGAAGCTGCCACAACGAGAAGCCTGTGCACCATACCTAGGGAGTAGCCCCCACTCACCACAACTACAGAAAAGTCCATGTAGTAACCAAGACCCAGCACAGCCAAATAAATAAATTAATTTTTTTTAAAAAGTGACTGCTCCTATCACTTGTAAAAATGTGCTCATGAATTTCCAAGTAATGCTTTTTCTAAATGTTTCTGGAACCGAATATTAAGTATTTCTGCTATAATAGGAAAAACACATTTCTGAAAACCTCCCATTTTGAACAACTGAAAATTAATTAATAGCATTTATGGGAGAAAAGAAGTTGGGGCAGACAACCTATGCAACTTCATATCAAGAGCACTAATGATAATAAGTGGTACCTTGACAGAGAACTTGGACAGCTCAGCCAAGCAGCTCAGCCTAGCTGGAGGCAGCCTCAAGGGAAATTTTAAACATACACAATTGTGCAACTGGCAACAGAGCTCCGAGCAATGAGTGCCCAAAAGCCACCTGGGACCAGGGGTTGCCTCTCCCTGGGAAGAGAGCTCTTCCAGCAGGAACTCACTTCTAATCTCTTAAAATGCAGCTAAAGGGTTGTGCAGGAACTGAACCAAGGCTGTTCTTCCTTCCAGCTGAGGGCTATAATCCTACTAAAGCTATTCTGGGCCTCTTCACTTAAGAAAAACCACACAGAAATGGACACAACTTCCATCTGACGTCACTCCCTTTGACTAACTGTATGTAAGACACGTGGTGTTCTAGACACATGTTTTAGTGGAATGGACTTACTGGAAAACAGGCGTTACTGCTGGGAAGTTAGACAAATCCTTAAAGTAAGTTCATGGCCCCAGTGGGATGAAAAAACAGGATTTGGATTTTCACCCTTTCTTCAACTATTCCCAAAAAGTCACATGTTGCCATTAATACTTTGCAGTTAAAAATAGTGACAAAGGCTTTGGTAAGCTTCTAAAGTATGATACATAAGAATGTCTTCTATAACACATTTTTTAATTAAACAAGAGCAATGAAGTGTGCCTATCAAATTTAACCAGCTGGAAGAAAGTATAAGAGTTGGCAAGTATCTCAGTATGCAAACATTCCTCCAGATTACAGTTTCAGTAAGGAGTTCTTACCTGAAGCACAATAGGATCAATGCAAGTAAATTTGGTTTCTTCTCTGTAGAGATATTCAATGGAACACTTCAATAGAAGAATTTTGGGGTTTTTAATGGAAGAATTCATCTAAAATATAAACGAACAGTTTGCTAAAACTTTGAAAGTTTGCAATTTACAGACCTCCTTTAATCACAACTCTAAGTTCATACTGGTCATAATTCCTCTTAAATAGATTCTCTCATTATATTCAGATTAAAATACTCTCATCTATTTTGTGCTATTCTTATTTTTTTTTCAAAGCAAATAATTAAAGCCATGCAAAATTCTTTAAAAACTGGCTTATTTTTCACTAATGTTATTTTACCCAATTTTCTGTACTCTTAACTATCTTTTTTTAAATCTCTAATGTTTTTAAGAAAAGTTATTATACCCTCAGTAAGAGGAAGAGGGACTTAAAAGATAGGCTACTTGTTAAGCTCCCAGAGAGCAGCAATTCTGAAAGCAGAATTTAACTTTTCTAAGATTCAAGAAAAGTAGAGGAGGGAGAAAGGAATTAAAACACCTGCTGAACATATTTTTGATGGAATAAATTTCCAACAGTCATAAATTCGCAAGATAAACTGAGAAACAAGAAGTTACAACAGAAAATCTTAAAGCACATCCAGAAGTAGAGACTCAAACAATATACCCTCACCGCACAAGTAAAGCCACAGGCAAAGGAGCCTGCATCCTGCAACAGGAGTTTCCATCTGACCAAACTTATCAGGATCAAACCAGTAATTGCTCCTTAAAACAGTGATTCATCAGCTGGGAAACTACATTCAGGGCTTTTTTAGTAACTACAAATTAAAGACTATCTCTAAACATGGTCATTGGGGCAAGACAGTCATTCATGCATATGTGACTACCACATCCACATAACAGTTTTTAATTCTGGAGATGAGTACCACACACCTACCTCTGAATTCAACAAACATCATTTAATCTGATTTAAAGTACTACTTTGATGGGTAAAGTGCTGTTTTAATAAGACTCTATGTAGAAATATGGACTTTGGATCATTGCTCTGAAGTAATATCAAATTCAAACATAATTTATCTATGGTCACTAATACTTTTCAGGAAGTTTAATACCTTATAAAAATATATTATTATTCGCAGCTTAGAAAAGAATGAAAATGACTGTAGTTTATCCATCCAGTTGCTCAAGCTTGAAATTTGCCTGAGCTCTCACTGTAACCAAACCAATAGTACCGGAGATGAGGTCAGGGTGTCTCTATTTTTAACATGTTCTCTTAAGTGGCTGTGAAGCACAGCAAGGTTTAAGAACACTGTTACAGATCATCAGTTTCTCTAAAAGTGAAAACCAATAAACAAATAAACACCACTGGAAACACTCAGAGTGACTCCATTAAAAAGTAGTCCCACCTAAATGCAAACTGGTGCAGCCACTACGGAAAGCAGTACGAAGTTTCCTTAAAAAAATAAAAACAGAGCTACCATATCATCCTGCAATCGCACTCCTGGGCAGACATCCAGAGAGAAACTCCAATTTGAAAAGATACATGCACCCCAATGTTCACAGAAGCACTATTTACAATAGTCAAGACACAGAAGCCATCTAAACGTCCATCCACAGATGAATGGATAAAGATGTAATAAACACACACACACACACACATATACACACACACACACGAATACTACTCAGCCATAAAAAAAGAATGAAATCATGACATTTACAGCAATAAGGATGGACCTAGAAATTATCATACTAAGTAAGTCAAAGACAAGTATCATATCATATGATATCACTTATATGTGGGATCTAAAATATGATAAAAATGAACTTATTTAAAACAGAAACAGATTCACAGACATAGAAAACAAACTTATGGGTTACCAAAGGGGAAAGTGCAGTGTGGGGGGCAGGGACAAATTAGGAGTTTGGAAATGGCAGCCACTGTGTATAAATCAGATAAACAACAAGATCCTACAAGATTGCACAGGGAACTATATTCACTATCCTGTAATAAACGTAATGGAAAATATGAAAAAGAATATATATATATATGCATATACCTATAACTGAATCACTTTGCTGTACACCAGAAATACAACAATATTAATTAACTATACTTCATTAAAATAAAATTTCTTTTAATTAAAAAGTAGTCCCACCCTTCCTCTACCCACCCCCCATTCTCACTCCCCTAAAACTACTAAATGAGAATTTCTAAGGTTTGGGCTTAGGAATCTACATTTTTAATAAGGTCCTGATACACATTACACTTTGCTAACCAGTAGCCTTCAGAATAAAGTGAGAGACAAAGCCCTCATCTGCTTCCTCCAGCCTCATTTCCTGACAGTTCCTATCCTGCATCTTAGAATCTCAGACTTTCCTTAGTACAACGGGTTATTTACCCTTCTCTCTGTTCTGGTGCTAGAAAGGGGCCTTACAGCTGAAGGTACAAATAAAGACACAGAATTCCAGTCATAATTCTGTGTTCAGCCCTATGAAGAAGAACAGAGTTTTAAAATGGTAGGCCTCTGGAAGAATTCTGGTCTGTTAGAAAATCTTTTATCCCTGAGATGTGGCAGGGTCAAGGGTCCAGCGTCCTCTCAGCCTGTTGACTGGGAAGGCTTCTTCTGTCTGATGAGCTCTCACTGTCCAAGACCCTGTCATCATCAGCTCTGGTAGACTCTCCCTGAACCCCCAAATTTCACTTCTAGTCACTCCTCCCTGTTTAATCTCCTTTTCCTCCATGGTGAGGGCACCCTCAGCTTGTTGGCTTGGCACACAGTCATAGTTTGCTGAACTTCAATGTTGAACTGAATCACATTACCTTTTTATGTGCAATATTCTTGGTGCAAACAAATCCATTGACAACCACAGAATCAAACTTCTTTCCACCTGGGATCTAATGAAACAATTAAGAAAACAATACAATTCGATTATATCCTTAGAATGCAGTCAAATGAATTCTCTAAGTATTTATTTCCACTTTTTTATTTTCACTATTATGTAACCATATAAGAACAAAAAGTTCTAGGATGCATTTCATCCTTTCAACCAATAATTAATGGCACCTTCCTACAATCATCAACTCTCTAACATACTATCTGGTACTCTAAAATACCCATTTGACCAAACAAATTAATGCCAGATGTCAATTAAAACCACTATTAAGTTAAATATCATAGGCAAAAAATATAGGCAAAACTTCACTACTCTCTAAATAAAACAATTACCCACTGGTTTTCCTCAGAACAGTGCAGCCATGTGTGAAAAGAGGCCTTCTTATAGATGACACATCAAGATGAGGAAGCAGCAAAGTTTGGGTTCCCAACTCCTTGCAAGCCCAACTTACCCCCACTCCCACTCACCTCTCACTTCCTAAGAGTGGCTTTTATGACCTTTAAGAGCACTGCTACCGAACAGAACAGACAGGAAAACTTCCCTCTCCTCAGCGAGCACCCTTCCTGGTAACGACCCTTTCAGATTACCATTAAGAGACAAATTACTATTGGGCCCATCTCAGGAATGCCGAACATGAGGAAAACACTGGCAGAGCTCACTTTTTTGATGTGGACAAACTGGCGGATATCCATGTCATCATCCCGGTTCTTGACGTCAGGCCGGACTGTCTGAACAACCTGGCAGACCAGGGATACGATGATGTCCCTCCAAGACGGTGACAATGACTCACTATGGAGCAACTGCTGGAGCAGCGCCATCATGTGGTTATGATTAGCTGAACTACAAAAATGTTACAGGAAAGACGTTTGTACAGTTAATACTGCCAGAGACAACGGCTCTGAAGATGCAACACAGTCTACAAAGAAATCAGCACATGACTTAATGGTTTACAGGTAAGATCTTCTTGGTCATTTTATTCTTTCAGCATATCTGCACCTTAGAAGTGAAATGAAGTCGCTTAGTCATGTACGACTCTTGGCAACCCCATGGACTCTAGCCTACCAGGCTCCTCCGTCCATGGGATTTTCCAGGCAGGAATACTGGAGTGGGTTGCACCTTATCTGTACCTTAACACTTTTGCATATAAAGAAAATCTGTGAATATCTTCAATTAAGATAACCCATTTAAGGGAGGTTCAAGAGGGAAGAGATATATGCATACTTGTAGCTGATTCATGATGTTGAACAGCAGAAACTAACACAACATTGTAAAGCAATTATCCTCCAATTAAAAAATTGAAAAATGAATAAAACAAACAAAAAGTCTATGGGTTTGATTAAAAAAAATGCCCCATTTAATTCAATTAAATTTTAACACATAAATAACAATGGAAATAGACAAGCACAACTAGGACTCTCTGCTTTATTAGAAGTTTCACCAGAACAGGCTTTATTTCCTAAATAATGTTAGCATTTTTGACTTTATAAGGAAGAACTATACAAATGCCTATCAAGTCACTTAAGATTAGAAAAATGGAGAATTAAAATGAATAAGCTCACTGCCTTACAGCAACCTCTCCATAGCCTGTTTCTCTCCATTCTCCTCCCTCAGCAGCTCCAGGTTGTTATGATGCCAGCCCAAAGGTGTGAAAGGCAGTTCTTTGGATTTTTCCTCAACTCGACGGTTAAATAAGGATTCTAAGTGTAAAATAAGAAATTATATTCATTGTCAAGTTTTATACCATCTACTCAGAGATTTAGAAATCACCAACTTATCTTTTTAAATTTTTTAAGTTAGCCAATTCAAATTACTGATGTAAAAAAAGCAAGGACATGTTTAAATTCATAGATTAAAAAAAAATTAAGTCTGAGTTAGATCGTCAACATTCTCAACAGCCAAAATCAGAGACAGAAGTGTAAAGAGTAAATTTACATAAGCAACCAGGGCTCTCAAGAAAGTAACTATAAATACGGCTTTTGAAAAGCAAATGAAATGAGATTTGTTTACAGTCTTTTTATTTATTTGGGGATACTAAAAAAGAAAGGTGGTTAATTTTCCTTATAAAATCACAAACTGAACACTGCATTCAATAGAAATCAGAATGCAAGGAGAACTTGTGATAGTGTGGGTGCTGAGAAAAGTTCAGCTTTGATTCATCTGAACCAGGATATGACAGTCTAGAGAGTCTACTCATACAATCCTTTCAGTGTTTCTTTTTCAATACTTGAACAAAAAAGGCTTTCTTCTTAACTGGCAAAATTTTTACAAGTCAGACCAAAAAATTAACTGTGAAGAAATCAAAACATGTTAAATAGTTAATTTACATAAAAGTTTGTAAATGATCAAAACCAAAAAAAAAAAAAGGTAATACTAAATGCTTTGCAAAAAAGATGCTAACTTTTGAAAATGTGATGGAATAAATGGAAAGAAAAGAGGTAGGAAATGTTTGTAAAAACTCTCTAGTCTTTCCCCTCTTAGAGCAAACTGAACAAATAACAAAAAAACCTTCAACTAAACAGTCCAGCAGCCTCCAGAGTAAAGCCAGTGTCCATGACAAGTGAAGTACAAGAACAGCACATTTCAATTATGGAAACCCTTGGTCTATAAACATCTGGTTGAACCAGATGCTTGAAGGTGAATTTAGAAACACTAAGTTGTGACACCATCGGTCAGCAGCTGCCCTTGTATCAGCTCGCCCTACCTTCTCTCTCTTATGTGAAACCCTCCCATTATCTGAGGCCTAAGCTATAGTGGGTTATATACCAAATAAGTGTGTCTTCACAGCAAGCTAAGTAGGGATGGGGTTAGGAAAGGTTTGTAGTCTTCTGTACTTCCTTTCATCCCCAAGGAAATGATAAGCAGAATTAGTTATTTATTTCCTTCAGTCCACTTGTTGTCCAAATTCAGAGAGCAAGCAGCATCCTCAATCAGATGAGATCTGCCTGTGGCTTTTTGATAAGCTTGACAATCACTTGATGATATGTCTATCAATACTTAATACTATATTCATGTACACAAAAGCATGTCTGTGATATAGAAAAGCCTTTAAATGAATAAAATTCAAAATCTAGGTAAAGACTTTTAAACAATTATTTTTCGGATCAGAAACCTCTCAAACTAAGTCCAAGTTTCTATTTTTGGTTCTCAGCAGTCTCAAGGTTACTACACATATTGAAAAACTGTGTTCCTATGGTACTAAGATAATCTAATGCATTGTCAGTACTCACTCAGTGTCAATCAGTATCCTGGGCCCACAGTAGATCCCCATGAACAAGAGACATCATCCCATGTATAGCTTTTGATAAAATTACCTTTGATGAAGGCGTCGCTTATTGATAGCTGTTGTCCTCCATTGTCAGAAATCAAATACTCTGCATGCCGGGGAGAGAACAGAGAGGAAGAAGGAAAGGAGAGGCCTATGACTATAACAGGCCAGCATAATTATACAGAAAACACACCCACACACGAAGTATTACTCACACTAAACCCATCACAGCCAAGTCACGGAAACTTTAGACTAAAATATCGGTTTGTACCTTTCTCTGCACACTTCATACTAAACTTGATAGACTTAATAACTCAACAGAGCCATGAGGCAGCAATGACAGATAATCTTTTTAACAGATCATTTTTCCCTTAGCAAATCTGAACTGCTTTATGAAAGCTGAGGTCTGTCACAGATTTGCATGACAAGCCCAAAAAGTCACACTCTTTTTCTTATCCATAGCCATATTATGCAACAAATAATGAGTTCAGATAGAGAACACACTGCATAAAAAATACATAAGTTGGGGTTTTTTGAATTTCAAAATATAAACTATAAAACAAATTAATAAAAAAATGATAATGGCAGGGAATTAAGACATAACTCATCATGATTACATTAGTTTTTGAGTTTTAATGTTTCAAAAATTCTAACCAAACACTACCAAATAGTTGCCAAAAGATAACTTCTGAACACACTCTGAATTGTGTCCTTTCAAAACTTCTAGAATATTAAATATTACAAGTGAAACTTATTCTTTACTTTCTCATGACCTCTCCTCTAGGTCTGTGACCAAGCACAGCTCAAATGAGGTTCTTTCTACCGTGCAAATTTAACCACAACGCGTTTTAGGTCCTTTAAGGTAAAGGTGAGCCACAAAATTCTTTCCAAGTAGATCTCCTTTATAAACAAAAGGGCTTCAAAAGTCAATATGTTTATAAGCCAATACACTCATCCTTCAAAACAAAAAAGCAGAGAAAAGAAAATTTAGCAAGTTCAAGTGTGCCATGCCAAATACAATAAAATCAAGGATGTGAACCAGTGAAAATAGAAATTATACTTTATTTCTACACCTCCTTAACAGAAATTAATAACTCCAATGCCTGTTTATCCAACTAATATACAGAGGCTTTAGAAGCTTTACTCTTCAGTCTTAAGGATATATATGTACATATATATATATATAATTTCAGAAGCAATGGATTCTCCCCATTTTATTATGAAAAAACTTTAAATATACAGAAAACCCTATATATCCTCCACTGAGACTGAACAATTGTTAATAACTTGCCATATCTGATTTCTCTGTGTGCTTTTTCCCCAGACCATTTGAAGTTACACGTATCATGACATTTTACCACTAATACTTCAGCATGCATCTCTTAAAAAATAAGAGCATTCTTCTCTAGAGCCATAATATTTACACACTTAAGAAAACTGACAATTTCTTAATATCATATTGGTCCATATTCAAGTTTATCTGTTTCCAAAATGCTTTAATAATTTTTTTTCCCCCTCAAACCTGGATCCATTAAGGTTCATACATTGCAGTCTCTTCATTTCTCTTAATCTAAAGTAGACCTTCTACCTTTTTCTTTCTCCTGATATTGAATTTTGAAAGAACTCAGGCCAAATATCACATTCTGGATTTGATGGATTGTTTCCTCATGGTGCTATTTAACTTGCTCTTATACCCTCATGTTTCCCTATACATGTGGAGTTAGGTCTAGGGGTTTGAGGAAGTCATGCTTTTCATTTTCTTTTCTATATACTACTTGCTAACTTTCCAAGAATAGTTCAGAATCCTGCTTCCAACACATAATAAAATATATATTAACTGCATAACTCTCCATAACAAATAGTGAGAAATTAATCAAACCAGAAGATCACATTGACTCATTTTTACAAGTTTCTGAAAATTAGTTAACTTATGTAACACAAAAAAAATGAGCATCTTTTTAAGCACAGATACTTCAACAAATTTTAAAAATTCAGATTTCCTCAGTGTTAAAAGCTAGAGAATGATCCCTAAGAAAAGATTTAACAATTTTAGTAACCATTAATTTTAATGGAAAGATAAGAATCAGCCATTCTCATTTGTATTTAAGAGAAATGAAAACCAGAAGCAGGGGAAATCTATTATTCTTTTCTGAACTAGATCATTCTGATGACTTTATTTCCTGGTAACAAGTGTTCCTCTTAATTACAAAGCAGAAAAAAATAATTTATTATGTCTCAACTCCACAAAATAGAAAAAAAAAATTATTATGCTAAAAGCTAACAAGAGAGAAGTATGAAAGCCAGAAACATTTACTAAGGGGTAAAAGTCCTCAAATTACAGTCTACTAAGAAAGAAGGTAATTATTCTGGTATGGTGTGTGTATACACATATATGGGCTTCCCTGGCAGCTCAGACAGTAAAGAATCCACTGGCAATGCAGGAGACCTGGGTTCAATCTGGAATATTACTCAGCCACGAAAAAAAACAATGAAATCTTGCTATTTGTGAAAACATAGGTTGATCTAGAGAGTATTATGCTAGGTGTAATAAGTCAGAGAAATACAAATACTGTATGATTTCCCTTATATGTGGAGTCTAAAAACAAAGCAAATGAATAAACAGAACAGAAATAGAGTTATAGATACAGAGCCCAAACAAGTGGTTGCCAGAGAGGAGGAGAGTGGAAGAAGGAAAGAAATAGGTAAGGGAGAGGAAAGGGTACAAACTTTCAGTTGCAAAATAACTAAGTCATGAGTATGAAATGTATCATGTGGGGAATATATTCCATAATTGTGCAACATCTTTATATGGTGACATATTGTACTGAACTGGAAATCATTTCAAAATGTATAGAAAGATGGAATCACTGTTGATCAATTATACTTCAAAAACAAACTCAGAGAAAAAGATAAGATTGGTGGTTACTAGAGGAAGGGCATGGGGGAAGGGGAACTGGATGAAGGCAGTGAAGAGGTACAAACTTTCAATACCAGGGACATAATGTATAACACAATAAATATAATCAACACAGCTGTATATCATTTGCAAAAATTTTTAAGAGTAAATTCTAAGAGTTCTCATCATAAAGAAAAAAACTTTTCTATTTCTTTAATTTTGTATCTATGTGAGATGATGAGTGTTCACTAAACTTATACTGTGAAGAAAAAGTGAAGTCGCTCAGTCATGTCCAATTCTGCAACCCCATGGATTGTAGCCTACCAGGCTCCTCCATCCATGGAATTTTCCAGGCAAGAGTACTTGAGTGTTTTGCCATTTCCTTCTCCAGGGGATCCTCCCAAGCCAGGGATCGAAGCCACATTGCCTGCACTGCAGGCAGATGCTTTACCATCTGAGCCATTCTGTACAGCTTAAAATTATATACTGCTTTTTGTCAATGGTATCTCAATAAAACTAGAAGGGGGGAAAAAATAACAACAACGAGGCACTCTCTATCTCTTCATTATCTTGGATTTCACTTCTTCTTAGCAGTGAGTGTTCTTTCTTATCTTGACAGAAGTTTAAAAAAAAAGGTTCAGCTGATATTATATCAACTTCCCCAAAGAGCTGACCTAACTTTCTTTCTCTGCATCACAATTTTAAAAATCTTTTCCAAGATATCCTTGACATTTCCTGCAGTCTTCAGTACAATCTAGACTTCTGCTAACCTGCCACTTTTTTGAAAGCACCGACCCCTCTTTCAGACTGATCCTCTTATGAAGGCTAACTCTCACAATTTTTGTAGAAGAAAAAAATTTTTTTAAAGGTTGAGGTCAGAAAATTGCCAGAGTTGTGACAGTTTTTCCAACTGTCAGTACTTCCCCTTTCATTTTCCTTAGAGATGCAATTTGAGGGTGCACTGTCAAAACATCAGCAGGGCCTTCTATTTCATTCTTCTCCTAACATTATGAAGTTGGGTTTCCTAAAGCAAATGCTTGACTGGGCTCAGCAACTCATTTTTTGTTATTATGAATTTCATGGTGTCAGGTCACTTTCTTCATGATTTCAAAAGCTCCTTAACTTTCCAAGAGATGAAATCATCAACAAGTCAAAAATGTATTTCATAACTCTACTTTCAGCACAATCAAACTGCCACCAACTACATCCAGAGAAGAGATACCTCTATCATGATAGATCATGCCACCTCTGAACCACATCTGTCATTCACATGACAAAAATCCAGATCCTCCACATGACCAGCGTCTACAGTTAATTCCCACCCAAGTGCCCAGTCTGTTTCATTGCCCATTCACACTCACCCAATGTTCACTACCATTTTTTCAATTTCTGCTTTGAGGATTCTGATAAAAATGTGTATCATATGCATGTTCAGTGCTAGTCAGGCCTCTCCTTTTCTTAAACCTAAACTGGCTTTTAATTATATCCAACAAAGTAAGCCTCATCACCCATTTTTTTTAAAAAAGCATTTCTTTTCTGAATACTGCTATGTTCAATTTTAGTAATGGCTTAACCTTATTTTTCCTTTTATACCAAATGTCCTTTGAATTATGATTTTTGAGTCAGGAGACTAAAATCTCAAATAGAACACCTAAATGAATGATTTTTTTTTTGTATTAGAGAAGGAAACTTTTTTTTTTTTACAAATACAGCATGTACACAACAAGCATTTTAAACAACAAAGATGCTTTGGAATGTGTGAATGCTTTTTGCCAATCTAGTTCAAGCACCTGGAAAGGTTTAGTGAAACATTATGCTACTGGGTAAGAGCATAAGCAAAGAGGCTTTAAAATATTAAATGAAAAAAGAGAAATGCATAGAGCAGAACATCCATGTTATAACGCAAAGAAATGCCACCTTGGAAGTTGCACATTATGCTAAGGGAAAAGCAGTCAGATGCTGTTCCCTTTAATGCCTACAAGCTTTAAGCTGGGTGTGGTGGTACTAAGTGAGGAAACAAGAAATGAAAGGAACTGGAACCAATCAAAAAGAAAAAAAAAAAACATGAGAAGAAGTGTGGGAAAATGAGAAAAAGTGGACCAAAACCCACAGCAAATCTCCTCAGCCACAGGGACAGAGGAAGCCAGAAGGACAGGCCGGATGAGATCCACGGCCCAGCTCTCCAGCCTGTTAGGACTCCAGGTGGTGACTCCCTTCTACCTTTTTGGTCAGCAGGGTGAGGGGGCACATGTGGGTACTTGGAGGGCTTCTTGATATGGAAGTTCACGTTGTCCAGCTCCACGTTCAAGCTGATGGAAGCGGCTGAGTCACTGTCCACTGTGGACTGGAAACTGCTGACTGATGTGCGCTTGCTAGGACTGGCAGAATCTTTTAATGTTGGGGAGGGGAAAAAAATAATAGGGAGGGGGGGAGTAAAAACGGGTTTCATCAGGGTATTGGAGGGAAGGAGAAAAATGTTTTTTTTTAATATACAAGCCCAATGTGCAATACCAAAATGGATACAGTATTTTCATGTATTGATACTTCTGTGTAAACTTAATAAAATTTGAATCAGTTAAATATAAAATGAGTTTTTTAAATAAAGAAATATATTGGAGGTTCTGCAGAGAGAAGGCCTGATATCATAGCAAAGAGGTGAGAAAGCTGTCTACTGCAATATTATTAGATCGGAGTTATTTTTAAGCTGCTGCAAACTAAAGACTACAGTGAAATCTGAAAACACCAGTGATTTAACAAATTGGTTTCTTAAGAAAATACTGTATCTAGGACAATGATTGTTATCAGATGTTCTTTACAGTTAGCTGAAGCCATAAAACTTAATAGTAGGACTGTTTCAACTAAATAAACAAAACACTCTATCATACATACACATTAATGATTCATAAAAACTAAAACGTCAGAAAGTGAAACTCACTAGTCAAATTATCGTCGCCTTCCTCAGCTATCTGCTCAGTGTCACTGTCATCAAACTTGATATCTTTAAACCAGGATGGCTCAGAGTGTCCTTCCACGGAGTTCACCGAGTCACTGTCCGGAGAAGGGGTCTCAGAAAATTCTGTACTCTGAAAGGGTCAAGACAGGATCCAAGCAATTGACCCACAATGGCAACAATGTTGAGGCTGTCACACTACAAATAAATTCTAACCTAATATTTGTATAAGGCTAAACACTGAATACATTAAATAAGCAAATCAGTAGAAACTTAAGTTGTAAGCCAGCGTCATAACTGGCAATCCCACTCTTACAACTATAATATTCACAAATCGGCAGGCTAAAAGGCAGCATATTATGACCAAACATAATATATAGATTTTATAGTGTTTCATTTCTTTTATTCCTAAGAGTGAAGATGGCTTAGAATTTATCATAACCCTGTGCCAATGCTAGGACACAACTTGGAAAACTGGTAGACTTTCAGACATAACATCACCAGTCTTTGGGATCATCCATCTTTTCCACCCAATGATTTTCCAACTTTAGATCACAAAGGTATTACCAGATATTATTTTATCAAATTAACATAAACAAAAAGTTTATGTTAAGCTTTTTTAAAACTTCTGTCTTTAAGTATGTGATTTCCATGTTCCTAATCAAACTAAAAAAACAGAAAAGAAAAAGAATATTCACTATTTTACCAGTTATACAATTTAATATTGCTATGGAGTCAAAAATCTATTGCAACAGTAACATTAAATTTCTTAATCATTTTATTACATATACTTCCTCTTAATCCTAAAAAACACAGACATAATCAAATTAAAAACCACTGAAGGTAAATGACACTACAAAGTCAAGCTTAAGAAAAGCTACACAAACTAAAAAGTTTGGGATTTCCAAGGGTTTTTCATCACAACTATCAACCAAGTAAAAATGTTATAGCTTTCCTCAAATGGCAGGGAAAACATACTAGAAAAGTGTATCATTGAGTGACTCAACTACTTTTTATTCCCAGTGATGAGGAAGCCTTGGTAACGAAGCTCTCTGTACTCTCATTAGCCATACCACTGAACACTACCTGCAGCGGCCTGTACAGCGCATACTCATCCCTGAAGAGCTGGTCGTGATGACTGACACAATCCAGCCAACGTCCATCCACCATTGCCTGTCCAATTGCTATAGCCTGTGCCCTGAATCAAGACCAGAGAAAATGAAAACTTTTAAGAGAATAATTTTACAAGATGAGACAAAAACTGAATTTATTTTCTATTCTAATCAGAGTTGGAACTTCAAACGGTCCTTGGATAGGTGAGGGATAAAACAAGAGAGATTTGAAGCTTAATTTAAAGATTTTTCCCAGGTACCATAGTAAAGAGAAGGCAGTCCCAACAAGACCTAATTTCAATTATACAAACATCGACAAGTACTCAAGGCAAGCATCATCAGTTCAGTTCAGTCACTCAGTTGTGTCCAACTCTTTGAACCCCATGGACTGCAGCAAGCCAGGCTTCCCTGTCCATCACTAACTCCCAGAGGTTACTCAAACTCATGTCCATAGAGTCAGTGATGCCATCCAACCATCTCATCCTCTGTTGTCCCCTTCTCCTCCTGCCTTCAATCTTTCCCAGCATCAAGGTCTTTTCTAATGAGTCAGTTCTTCACATCAGGTGGCCAAAGTACTGGAGTTTCAACTTCAGCATCAGTCCTTCCAATGAAAATTCAGGACTGATTTCCTTCAGGATGGACTGGTTGGATCTCCTTGCAGTCCAAGGGACTCCTCAGAGTCTTCTCCAACACCACAGCTCAAAAACATCAATTCTTCACGGCTCAGCTTTGTTTATAATCCAGCTCTCACATCCACTGAGCTTAGCTTTTTGAATGTTGAGTTTTAAGCCAGCTTTTCCACTCTACTCTTACACCTTCATCAAAAGGCTCTTTAGTTCCTCTCTGCTTTCTGCCATAAGGGTGGTGCCATCTCCATATCTGAGGTTATTGATATTTCTCCCAGCAATCCTGATTCCAGCTTGTCCTTCATCCAGACTGGCACTTCCCACAATGTACTCTACATATAAGTTAAATGTGGTGACAATATACAGCCCTGACATACTCCTTTCCTGATTTGGAACCAGTCTGGTGTTCCAAGTCCAGTTCTAACTGTTGCTTCCTAACCTGCATACAGATTTCTCAGGAGGCAGGTGAGGTGGTCTGGCCCATCTCTAAGAATTTTCCAGTTTGTTGTGACCTACACAGTCAAAAGCTTTGGCATAGTCAATAAAGAAGAAGTAGATGTTTTTCTGGAACTCTCTTGCTTTTTCAATGATCCAGAAGATGTTGGCAATTTGATCTATGGTTCCTCTGCCTTTTCTAAATCCAGCTTGAACATCTGAAAGCTCACGGTTCACCTGACTTGGGGAATTTTGAGCATTACTTTGCTAGCATGTGAGATGAGTGCAACTGTGCAAGCATACCCCTGTACTTAGTAGGGGAGAATAAAATAGACTGTTGAGAACAATATGGCTCCTGTCCTCGAGGAGCTTACAGTCTTTG
This sequence comes from Antilocapra americana, assembly GCA_007570785.1. Lineage (NCBI taxonomy): Eukaryota > Metazoa > Chordata > Mammalia > Artiodactyla > Antilocapridae > Antilocapra > Antilocapra americana. The sequence goes on from ML660197.1 coordinate 33,738,942, forward strand.
AGGAGAAGACAATACCAAGTATTATAATGTAGGTATAAAATGTATATATATACATATATACACACATATATATACATGAAATAAGACACTAACACATTGGATTTATATGACATTTCACAATTTATCGAACAATTTAGTCCATATTATTTCATTTCATTTTCACAGCTTCTTCACAGGATCATATTTTCATATTTTTCTCACTGGAGCTGAGAGGTCAAGTCTCAAAGAGACTGAATAACTTCACAGAGGGCATAAAGTTAAAAAAAGATATAATCCAAACTGGAAGCCAGCGCTTCACTGTTTACAGCTGTTTCTTCTCTTTCACATACTTGTTTCTTCCTATGGGAGGAGGAGCAGCTACTCTAAACAAGCAGAAAAGCCAAGCAACACACCACCCTGATAGGCAACACACCTGTCTGATGCTTTCACACAAATGATTTGCGAGGCCGGCTAGCACACTCTAGGTGTGGCTAGTGGACCCAGTTCTGAAGACAGGTTGAAAGTCCACATTAGGGAGCAGAAAAAGGAGAATCCACTGTTGCCTTAGGTTCTAGCTATATTCCCCAATCCTGCTTAACTGCAGAGCTCTGAGTTTTGGGAATTGCCACTCATTCCTGCTTTTAATAAATAAGGTAAACTGTGACCCCCATTTGGCTCCTTGCATCTACTGATTACAACACACAAGGGAGGAGGGTTGAGTAACTAACACCCCAAACACCAAATGCAGAAATCAAACAGCATCCTACTCACAAAGAAAGCTGTTCTCCTTATGATGACATGTCATTATAAATAAACTCATAAATTTTTCTTAAGACCCATTACCTTGTAGCAATGTGTCCATTTCGGATTAACCAGTTGACTAACTCCTTTCCTACAATGCAATTGGGGTGTGTTCTCAGCCAGTAGCGGTGATCCTGAAACTCCATTCCGCTACTGTGATGGCAGATTTTCTTCCATAGGTCTTTTAACTGAACACTGTCCTGAAATCACATTATAAGCAAGCAGTTACTCCTGAGAAAGATAGTATACGCTTTTCAGATTTCTTCCTATGATTTTTAGACTCATGAAAGGAAACTCAATTCAGATTTCTTTGTCAGAACTAACTTACATGATTTAATAGAAATGATACATGCATGGAGAACAACTTGTACTCAGCTCATCTAATTCCAAACAACTTTTTCTCTTGGGGAAAAACTATCCCAAGTAATTTTTTTTTTTTCAGTGAATGGCACATATTATCAGTCTTCTGATTATCTGAGCAGAAAACTTCATATCCCTCTTTGGAGATAGAACAAATAAGAAGGGAGCAATCACATTACTCTAAAGTAACTGTTTCTGTAGCTTTCACTTCACCAAATGCCCACCTATACCCAATCTTCATCAGAGAATTGCTCCCTGCTCAAGAACACTTCAACACTGCTCAGCATCTACAGGTTCTAATCTAAAACTTACAAAGACTGAATTCACCACCTTCCACCAAGTAGCCCCAAATAACTTTCCATTCTCATTGCCCACAGAATCAAACTTAACATCTCTTCAAACCTCTCCCAAATAATAAACTCGAATTCGATCCATGGAAAATGGCAGGCTTATTCTTACCTCTATACCTTTCCCCACACTTTAAGTAAGATCTTCTTCCTTCACTGCCCACCCAAATCCATTCGATCCTTCCAGGTCCAGTGCAAGCCTTTCAGTTTAAAGCCTTTCCTGACTTCTCCACTACTAGTGCTCTTCCTATTTTTTTCCTACTAAAGTATTACGGCTTTTACTATTAAGGATCTGCTCATTGGCCTCATTTTTATTTTCTGAATTATAAACCTGAGGCGTGAAACTGTATCTTCCATTTCTTTGAGACACTCTTATGATAGAACACAGTAGTTTATAAATTCAATAAACAATTGGTTACTACCTACTTAAACATGTAATATTAAATGTCTAAAAAGTATTCCACGTGTATGAGAAACATATCCCAAGTTTAAGCAGCAATCTGGGATATAACTCAAAGTTAAGCTCTAGAATTATGTAGGCACCTGAATTCTGATCTTTATAGTGGTCAAGAAAATATGAATGCAGCATATGAGCACGGGCTGCTTGACCAATTTCAGGTGAGCCTAATAAAAACTTAAGCAAATTAGTTCCTCTATTTAATTAATATGCTAACTGGCTATTTCAATTTCATTTGCCTTTAAAAAAAAAAAATCAGTGAGATGAAACATTCTTCTCGCTCAAAACTAGCAACGGGTCAAAGACACTGGAAGGGTACCAGAAGAATTTTGCGTTCATCCTCAGTGGTCTCTGTCCGAACATATGTTCGGTTAGCCTGGGGACTGACAGACGTCTCGTATGATGGTACCATCGGAGACCCAGATCGATCCAGTGACAGATTAGTAATGCTGGCTGATCTGGAAAGTGAAAACAGAACGTGAAAACACAGTTGTAAATTCTTCATCAACAGAATTACAGTGAAAGTTCCTTTTTAAATAAATGCTTACTTGCCAACGTTAGGGACACTTTTAAAAGTAGTTATGATAATTGTGTATGATACTATCACTGGGAAAGCTGGAAGAAGAGTATCCAGGAATTCTCTGCACTATTATTTCCAACTTCTATGTTAGTCTGCAATTATTTCAAATTAAGTTTAAAAAGAAGTCATTATGAGAGAATTATAGGAAAAAATATTTGTAGTGCATATAGCAGTAATATCCCAGACAAAATAGGTACGAACTCTTCTTAAAATGATGAAAATTAGGGTGTTTTCTTTCTGAACTGATGAATATAAAGCATCAGTCCAAATGCAGCTATCTCTGCATTCCTACACATACCAAAAGGAATACTGTAACTTGTCCCATCTTTTAAAACACTATCTTGACTTTGCATTCCTCTGCTGCATTCCCCTGCTTCAGTACAACAAAACTCATCTTCAACTCTTCTTCCACTCTATCTAGAATCCTGAACAACCCACTGAAACTGCCTATACCAATATTATTGTTCACTGTCAGTTTTCACTTCTCATTTGACAGAGAAGCAGGATAACTCCCTCTTCTTTGAAATACTTCCTTCTCTTGGCTACTAAGACAACCTACTCTCCTGGCTTCCTCTGACCTTATCACACTCATCTTTCCTTCCCAGTCTCCTTTTCTGGTTCCTCTTCATTTCTCCAATCTTGGTCCTTGATTCTTACTTCCTCACTTTCCACATTTACTCTCTTGATGTTCTCACACAGGTTCATAGTTTTAAATATGATTCCCATATTTGATATCTCAGTTGGATGTCTAGAGATACCTCAAATTCAACATGTCTAAAACTAAACTGTTCCTTATTGTCTTCCCCATATCAATAAGTGGCAACTCTGTCTTTTCAACTGCTCAGGCAGGAACAAGCAAGAATGTCCTCTCTTAACATTTATTTTCAAAATCATACTGGGAGCATAAGCTAATGCAATAAGAAAAGGTAATAAAGGAATACAGAATGGGAAAAAAGAATTAAAACTGTCTTTCTTCATAGATGACATGACCATCTATGTAAAAATCTGAAAAGATCAACCAAAAGACTCCCAAAATTATAACAAGGTTGCAAGATGCAAGATTAATACACAAAAGTCAGTCACTTTCCTATACCAGCAATGAACAAATGAAATTAAAACACACTACCATTTACATCAGCATTCCCCAAAACAAAATACTCAAGTATTACTCAAGTAAATCTAAATACATACAAGATCTGAATGAAGAAAACTATAAAACTTTGATGAAAGATATCAAGGAACTAAGTATATAGAGAATAAATCACTGTTCGTGGATAAGAAAACTCAGTATTGTCATGATATTAGTACTTCTCGATCTGATCTATGGATTCAATACAATCTCAGTCAAAATGCTAGCAAGCTGTTCTGTGGATAATGAAAAACTGATTCTAAGGTTTATGTGTTGAGGCAAAAGGCCCAAAAGAGCCAGCGTAATATGGAAGGGACAGAGGAGTGACACACCCAACTCAACGACTCACCATAAAGCTACAGGAACAAAGACAATGTGTGTTAGTGAAAGAACAGACAAGTACCATCAGTGGAACAAAACATAGAGCCCAGAAACAGATCCACATAACACAGTCACTAATCTCTGATGAAGGAGCAAAGGCAGTTCAATAGAGCAGAGATAGTCTTTTCAGGAAATGGTGCTGGAACAACTGGACATCCACATGCAAAAAAATATTCACCTAGCCACAGACCTTTTTAGACCTAGACCATTCTAAAAAGTTAACTCAAAATGAATCACAGATCTAAATGCAAAATGCAAAGCTAACTCCAGGAAAATAACATAGGAGAAAATCTAGGTGGCCTTGGGTACTGAGATGACTTTTTAGATACAACACCAAAGCATTATCCATGAAAAAACTGATAGGCTGACTTCATTAAAATTAAAAATAATGAGCATAAATATGTCTTTAATGCTCTGTGCAAGACAACATCAAGAATTAGAAGACAAGCCACAGACTGGGAAAAAACATCTGCAAAAAATTTCTTTGACAAAGGGCAGTTATCTAAAACATACAAAGAACTCTAAAAACTCAACAATAAGAAAACAACTCAGTTAAAAAGCAGGGCAAAGACCTAGACAGACACCTCACCAAAGAAGGTATACAGACAGCAAGGATGGGAGCATATAAAAACATGTTTAGCATCACATGTCAAAAGGGAATCGCACTTAAAACAATGAGTCAGCATTATACACCTATCAGAATGGTCGAAATCCAGAATACAGATCACATCAAATACTGGCAAGGATAGGGAACAACACAACTCCCATTCATTGTTGGTACAGCTACTGTGGAAAGCAGTTTCTTACAAAACTAAACATACTCTTAACTGCAGGATCCAGTAATCACACACTCCTTACTATTTACACAAATGAATGAAAAATATATCCACATGAAAACTTGCATATACATGTTTATAGAAACCTTATTCATCGTTGCCAAAACATGGAAGCAACCCAGATGTCCTTCAGCAGATGAGTGGATAGACAAACTGCTGTAGTTCCAAACAATGGACTATTCTCCAATGCTAAAAAGAAATGAGCTATCAAGCCAAAAAAACCCATGGAAGAAACTCAAATGCATATTGCCAACTGAAAGAAATCAATTTGAAAAGGCTATAGTGTATGATTCCAACTATGTAACATTCCGGAAAAGGCACAACTATGAAGACAGTAAGAAGATGTGTGGTTTCCGTGGGTTGGGGGGAGTAAGAGATCAATGAGCAGAGCACAGAGGATTTTTTTAAAACACTGAAACTATTCTGATCTCTACTTGAGTGGTGAATATATGTCATTACATATTTGTTCAAACCCATAGAATATACAAGAACAAGATAGAATACCAAGAACAAATTATAGACTTAAGTAAAAATGATGTGTCGTTGTAGGTTCATCAACTGTAACACTATATCACTCTAGTGTGGGATGTTTATTCATAATGCTGGACATTGTGGGGAGGGGCTATATGGCAACTCTGTACTTTCCGATCAATTCTGTTGTGAACCTACACTGCCCTACAAAATGAAGTTTATAAGCTTTTTTAAAGTAAAAGATGATGATGTCTGCAACTTAGTCTCAAACAGTCCAGGAAAAAAAAAAAGTAAATGAGCAAAATGTAAATTAGTGAATCTTAATGAAGAATGTATGAAAACTTATTCCACTCTACTTCTTGCAACTCTTTTGCAAGTATAAAATTTTCTCAAAATAAACAATAAATGAAGCTCTACAACAGCTTCCCACTCACTGATTAAATGCTAAAATCCTTACAATGAACTGTAAGAAGGTTCTACTCCTGGTACACAGGACTCCCAGTTACTCCCTGCCAGGCATGTTTCCTCTCAGGAACTAGCTATTCCCTGTCTGCTTGGGAAACTGCTCTATAAAATATCCACGTGGTTTACTCCCCCACATCCTCAAGTCTTTGCTCAGACATCACACTCTTTGTGAGGTCTTCACTGAGCACACTATTCAAAATTCCAACCTCCTCCCGTATTCCTTATGCTTTTGTGTACTTTAAACTTTTGTGTGATTCACTGTTGTATTACAAGTACCTAGTTTGTAGGCACTTATTAATTACTTGCTGAAAGAATAAACTGAATTTATGTTAAACCATGGTGAGTCAGATGCCTATTCCTTCAGGTTTATAACAACTTACTCACCAATTAACTTCATAATAATTTAAAGTGTTTTTCAGGGGAAGGTATGGATGTTAGTAAAATTCTAGCAGGTTGAAAAAGAAATGAGCAGTTACAGAACAATTATAAGTAACTATTTCAAGGAATCTGGCTAAGAAAATACATTGAGAATATAGAAAACTAGAGGCAAAACACAAAGAAAGGGGGTTTGTTTGTTTCTTTTTAATAGGTAAGACCTGAGTTTGTTTAAATGCAGATGGTAAGGAGTCAGCAGAGAGAAGTGGAAGATAAGGAACATTAATAGGGTTACTAATAAGAAAGAATAAGGGATGACAAGCAGAATACAAATGGAGAAGCAAGGTGAAGAGGAAAAGGATGAGCTCCAAATGTAATCAAGTTGGTAACTGATGCTAAGAGGAGGTCGTCCCCTTCTGTCATCTCCCCTTTCTGCTCTGTAGCTGAATGTGAAGTCATCTGCTAATAAGTCAGAAGAAAGTAGGGTTGAAGACAGCAGAGAAGAGTAGAAAAGGGCCACTGTGAGAATGCAAGTGGCAGCTGACTAGCTAAAAGGAAACGAAAGTTTAATTCAGCTTTTAGAGCTAAGAAAATGTACAAAAATCAATCCTATCCATTTTATGTTTGTTCTTCTCAATACTGTAAAAAAGAAAAACCAGACATAACAGGCACAGAACACAGTGTTTTCATTTGGCAGTTCACCTATTTCGAGCAGGAGATTTCCCAGCATCCTCTTGAACAGATACAAGTCTTGTTGAAAGAGCAGTGTTTGAGGAGTCTGGATGAATTAAACTAGAAAGAAAATAGGAATATACTGAGACGATTTAAGAGTTACAGACAAATCCAATTTCAATAGAGTGCTATAACATTTAAAAGCAGCTTGTTTTTCTACAATAATGAGCTTATGGGTCATTTTTATTTTCTTCTTTCAGTTGAGGTGGAAATAGGATGATTTTTGTCTTCAGGATAACAACACCAAAAGGTCAATAGTGGAAGTTTACTAAGTGAGTGTGTATGTGTGAGAATGTGTGTGTGTGCGCGCGTGCGTGCGTGCTCAGTCATGTCTGACTCTTTGAGAGCCTATGAACTACAGCCCACCAGGCGCCTCTGTCCATGGAATTTCCCAGGCAAGAAACTGGAGTAGGTTGCCATTTCCTCTTAAAGGGGATTTTCCCAATCCAAGGATCAAACCCACATCTCCTGCATTGCATGCAGATGTATTCTTTGCTGCTGAGCCACAGGGAAGCTCTAGTTATTAAGTAAAACAGGTGGCAATAAAACAATAAAATTGGCTGAATGAGTGACTTATAGAACTCTTCACATCACATATACAAAACAGAAGTGCTCTGGGGTAGAAATCCTGAGGTCAAATATTTTATTCTTAGTCCTCATAACGAAGTGGAATAGCACTGCAGATATGTTAGTGACTGTACCTTTGCCAGGCAAAATCATCCTCTAAAAATATGTTGCGGCTGGCTTTTCTACTCCCCACAGGTGTACGGGGTTCACTCGGATCAAGTACAGACACAGAGGAAGCAGAATCTGAAAGAGCATTCAAGTCTTCACCAATGGAATTACTGTCTGTGGAATGAGCATAACTTAAGGCTATTTTTCTACAGTATGTACAGGCTCGGAGGTCCCCTAGGAGGAAAAAAGAAGAAAACTTATTAGAAGATAACTAACATATCTACTTACCAGAACTATTAAACCCTTGGCTTAATAGTTAATCTAATAACAGGGAACCATCTTCAAGTAAAGACTACCAAACAAGACCCTTTTTTAAAAGCGAAGTAACTTTGTTAGCTCTGTTATATATTTTAAAACCAAAGGGGGTGGGAGGGAGGTTTAAGAGGAAGGGGATATATGTCTACATATAACTGATTCACTTCATTGTACAGTAGGAACTAACATAACATTCTAAAGCAACTGTACTCCAATTAAAAAAGGAAAAAAAAGCAACAGGAAGAGCAAATATGTGGGTAAGTAAGTATTTACCGTATAAAATAATAAAAAAAATTGTAATAAAAACCAAAATTATGATAAATCCATCCAGCTATCCAAATTACTGCAAATATGTATAACAACTTAAGAAAATATGATTCAATGTACTAGAAAACTCTGCTAAAAGAGTATTTCTCAAGGTTCTAGAAGTGAACTAAGGGAATCTATCAAAGACAGGTGGTTCAAGGAAAAAAATTTTAATTGAATACATAAACCAACACAAACAGAAGGAACACTTTCTACCTTGGTAACAAGAAGGAGGAAAATGTTTAGTTCTTTATGAGAGGTCATAAAGACTGACCTCCACAAGGGGGCACAGTTTCAAAAACTGTTTAAAAACAAACAAAACCAGCTTACAAACAATAAGAAATATAGGTCAGGGGGTCTATAAAGGAAATTCTCATGGTAAAAGTTAGGATGGAAATGAAATATTCTTGGGAAGACAATAAGGTTATGTTATAATTTTAAATTTTTTTTTCCTAGAAGCAGTCCTACCCAAATATAAGTTTCATTTCTACCCTGTTCTTCTGTAACAATTTTTTGTGTGATTCTATAACATTTTAGCATACTAAAAAGGAGGTAAGATAATTAATCTTTACTAATAACATGTTACATAACAATTCTACCTTCTTTTTACCATTAACATTAGAAAACTGAAGTGACATGGAACAAAAGACTTACAGAAGTCAACTGTACTGGGTTTTTACCATAATTACTACGAAGGACAATATATGGTCTTATTTTTTATTTTAAGACAACTATTTTATAGTACTCCATTTTATTAAATTATGAATGTATTTTAAGCAAAATTAAATATCACTTGTTAGGTTACTCATTTCTAACACAACTCAACAGATGAATCTAAAGAAAAATGTCTCCAATCATGAACCACCACCAACCCCAAACCTCTTACCCCCACCAAAAAAACTGAACTCCAGCCCAGGAAATGAGAGTGGAGGACATACCACCACTAGCTGACCAAGGTTGAATTTCAGAAAAGAGATAAAATTACTTCCTGCAGGAAAGTATTTAAGTTGCCACAACAAAGGCTTGGTTCTTACACTGTAAAGAAAATCTCCCTTAATCAGTCAACTATTAGAATGAAAATGATCAGGTCAATCAAGGGAGCCAAGCTTGACCAGAAAAGTTTTCATTTCATGGAGAATCCTCACCAGCAAGGGCCTATGGAGCAGTAAAAAAAAAAAAAAAAAAAAATTACATGAGGTGGTGAAAATGCTGACAAGACACAGCCCCTCAGTTCTTTGGAGACAACAGACACATACAAAAGTCGCAAGGTAGACACAAAGACAACACTGCTACTACCAGTAACAACAACAACATTCACTGGTGGGTTTCTATGTGCCTAAGTATCCTAGGTATTCAGGGTCACACTATACGCTTGTGTTCAGAATTTATTATCCCAACTGCAATGGTCAATTTTATGTGTCAACTTGGCAAGACTGATGAGTCGGTTCAACAATAGTCTAGTTGTTGCTGTGAAGGGTTTTTTTTTTTTTTTTTTAAGATGTGATTCACATTTACAATCTGTGACTTTAAGTAGATTACCCTCCATAATGTGGATGCATCTCATCCAATAATTTGAACGCCTTAAGATCAAAGATTGAGGATTCTAGGGGAAAAAAAGTCTTCCTCAACTCTTTATGATAGAAATCCAGCCTGCTGGCCTATCTTGAGAATTTTAGACTTGCCAGCTCTCTTAACCACTTGAGCCAATTCCTTAAGGTAAACCTTTCCGTCTATTTAAATGCACATGTGTATATATGTGCATGTGTGTGTGCACACAGTGGGGGGGCTATTAGTTCTATTAGTTCTGTCTCTCTCAAGAACTCTAATACAAATTTCAGTACCAAGAATAGTTCTATAGCAAAAGAATCTTAAGATTTGAGTTTTCTGAATTGGCTTTGCAGTTTTTGGAATTGGGTCTTCTAATTAGGTTCAAAGGCAATACTCTATTCCTAGTAGCAAAGAAAATGCTAACAGTACAAGGTATGATGGGCAACAGAGTCATGTAAAATATCACCCATGGATACTCCTAATCAAGTACTTGTAAGAGGCAAAGATCTGGGTGACCATGCACTGCATATTTTGTCAACTATCGGGAATGAGATAAGCTGCTCCTATAATTGCACTGGACAAAGAAGGAAACAAATCACCTCAGGAATTCAGATTTCTAGCTCAAGAAATGTACAATTTACCTGAAAGTTTCTATGTCTTCCCTGAAAGAAACCATTTACAGCTGCAAAGCTGAGACTGCTGAAAAACAAACCAAGAGTCTCATCCTGAAAATGACTGAATCACAACACGCAATGAATTACTTGACCTTACACTGTGAATGAAAGAAAGAAGTGAAAGTCACTCAGTAGTACTGGAGCGGCTAGCTGTTCCCTTCTCCAGTGGATCTTCTCAACCCAGAGATTGAACCCAGGTCTCTCATACTGCAAGCAGATTTTTTACCAGCTGAGCCACCAAGGAAGCCCAAGAATACTGGAGTGGGTAGCCTATCCCTTCTCTAGCAGATCTAACCAACCCAGGAATTGAACCCAGGTCTGCCACATGGCAGGTGGATTCTTTACCAGCTGAGCTACTAGGAAAGCCCTGACCTTATAGTGTGTGTGCTAAGTTGCTTATTAAAGTGATGGCATTGAGTAGAAAGGAATGAGATCCTGAAAACTGGAATGGGGTACTTGGGAAGATCCTGATGAAGCTGGGAACACTGAACTCCCAATTTCAGCTCAGGCTTCTTTGCAAGTAGGAGAAACCTTTCCACACTGTCTGAGACTAACCCTGCTTTGCCTGAGAAATTTGCAATGGCCCGCCGTGAGTGAGCTGCCTTGCAAGATCCTGTTTATTCTCCTCAGAACCCACTCCTCTGTGCTTCCAGGCCTGTAAGTAGACTCAAGTCCCAGCAGGCCCTGAAAGGTGAGTTATAAAGTGTGACCCATGAGGAAAGACACTACAGTCCAAAAGAACTACATGATTTTTTCCAATCTAGACAAACAGAAACCCAGGGAATATGTGTGGGAATTGGCTACCAAGGGTATGGGATAATAGTAGAAAGAACATAAAGTTGGATCAAACTTAATCTATTGATAAGCACCCACTAAGCAGATTCTGGATTTAATGTTATAGCTCCAGGTGTCCAAAGGGGCTCTAACAGTCTAGTTAAGTGGGTGGATGGCTAAAAATGTGGACCAAAAGTGGCCTACAACTAAATGAAGTTGAATGCCAAAATCACTATGGAATGTGCTAAAGGAAGGGATCCAAAGGCTTAGAGAGTCTGCTAAGAGCAGATTTAACAGGTAAGATCTGCTCCCTTGCCCCAGGAGGACCCAGGGCACATACCTTTCACTATGACTATGAGAAAAAAAGATCTGTGAGGGGAGCACTGGCATCCCCCATAGAGCTTTGTAGTCACCACTCTCTGCAGGAATTATCATGGAACTGTTGGTGCTGAACTGGAAAACCTAAAGGCACTGGGACCACTGGATCCCAGGTTGGCAGGGGCAGAGTGGTGGCGTTTACTCTCAAAAGACAAGATTAGCATGGACAGACATCAGAGTCAAAGCGTAACCAGAATAGTATCACACATATAGAGATCTGTGACACCTCTGATGATGGTGTTCCTAAAGTAAATGGGCAGTCCTCTAAATCCTTACTGGATTTATATAAGAAAAAGCATTCTAGATCAAGACAACAAAAGCCTATCTTGAATCAAAATGAGTCATGACCCCCTCAACAAATTCTCAGGCCGAGTTCTTTGAATGGACGCTAGGTCACCTTGAGGTAGGAATCCACTACACTGCCAAAAAATATATACTGTTAATCTTCCTACGAGGTCTCCTCTGAGGACCTATAGCCTTTTACCAGAGTGACTGTGCATTGAGAAAAAGGTAATAGTCAAACTTTTAGGGGATTACTGGACTTTGGCTCTGAACTAACACTAATTCCAAGAACCCAAAACATTACTATGGTTTCAAGTCAGCAGGGGCTTACAGAGGTCATGATCAATAGCGTTTCAGCTCAGGTCCATCTTACAGTGGGTTCAATAGGTCCCCAAAGCCAGTAGTGGTCATCTCTCAGTTCCAAAATGTGTAACTGGAATAGACATTTTCAACAAATGGCAAAACCCCTACATTTGTTCCCTGACCTGTGAAGTAAGGGCAATTATGGTAGTTCTGGCCTCCAGAATGGTGAGACAACAAATTTCTGTTTATTCTAAGCCACTCAGTTTGTGGTATTTGTTAAAAGAGCCCTAGGCAACTGAGATATCAACCACATTAAAAAGACAAAATTTTACCCAAAAAGTAATGGGAGCTCTGAAAGGGTATTAGGCAGGGGAAATACCCTGACATGATCAAACTAACATTTAACAGAACACTGACTAGAGTATGAAAAAAGAATCTAAGGTAGGGAAAAATTAAAGGTAAAAAAAATTTTAAAAGGCTGTAGCCATAATTTGGATGAAAGATAATTGGGGTCTGAACTCTGAAGCAGTTTAGGTTTAAAAAGAAATTTTCAGTGAATAAAGCCACAAGGAAGATTTACATGATAATAAAAATAACATGAGAGATACTGAGAATGTTCTCTTTTTGGTAACTTCTGCACACCTTCTACTCCCTAATCACTACACACACCATTGTTTAGTTTTCTTGTGCTTCAATAAATAACTTTAAATTTCTATATTACTAAAGTTCAGGAAAGAATATGAGTAAATGCAATTTGCTAGAGCACAGTGTTAAGGAATATATATCTGTATATATTTTGTATATATAAAATACAAAATTTGTATTTTGTAAAATAAAAATTCTCACGGTAACTTAAAACTATTCTAATCATCATTCTAACCATCCTGCATCCTGCCTAATAAACATGAATGGTGCCATGGTTTTTCACTACCATCTATGATACACTGTCTTTTACTCTTGTTATTTATGAACATCTCCATCTACTTTATTATTTGACTACAAAGTCCTTTACAGCAAAATCGTGTCTCCCTCACGTTCGTTCTCCCCATGTCTCACACATAAAGTCCAAAACAAAAAATAACTTAACATGGGTCCCCTATTGCAACTACTTTATTGCTAGGACCCTTAGAAATTGTAAAATTGTCAATAAAGCTCATTTACCTGTATAACCCATAAATTTTCCAGGGATTTCTTGATTGCAGCAACGACTGCAGAAAATCTGCCCACACAGTCGGCAGTGGTGTCTGCGCCTAAAAGTGGTAAATTTCTCATTACAGTCGTAGCACTCTTTACACTGGCTATCTGGCATCCAGTACTGCTTCAGGTCACTATCCTGCAACAATAAAAATGTGTGAAGCCTTCTTGAAAATACTGATTTATCAAAATACAAAGGCAAACGCAATGCTAGTCAAAATCTTGGAAAATTTATTTTGCAGAAATTAACGAGCTACTTCTAAAATTCACATGGGAATGCAAAAGTTCAAGAGGACCAACCAGGGCAATCTTAAAGCAGAATAAGCTGAAGGACTTATAATGTCTGTCATTAAGATTTATTCTAAACCTATGGTAATTTTAGACAAAGTATTAGTGTAAGGAAAAATGGAGCAGTGGAAGAAAGACAAGAGCCCTGGCACACCCTCACACATATATTCAGACTTATGACAAGGTCTGTAATGAGTCAGTGAAGGACGGTCTTTAAAAAAAGAAAATGGTACTGGGTCCTACTGGACATCCATGGGGAAAAAAAGGAATCATGATCTACATACTTTCACATCAATAATAAAGCTTCTCGAAGAAACCATGGAAGAGAGTCTCCCATGGTTCATTTTTTACTGCCCCTGGGTTAGAAAAACACTTTTTAAATAGAGCACAAAAAGCACAACCCATAAAAAGAAAAAATTTTGATAAATTAAAATAAGGAACTTATGAGTAAAAAACTGCTGTCCACAGCTGGAGTAAGTATTAACTGAACTTTCTTTCAAGTGGCATTGTACCATTTTCAGTGAGCATTGCATGATCCCCAGGTAAGTGATTAATAAGTAATCTTCTAAAGAATCTAGACGATACCTGGCTCTTCCCCTCCATGATTTCCTTGAGGCGTTTTAACACTGTGCTGAGGCTTCGGAGTTGAACAGCTGTGCGAGGGTCATGACCTCCAAAAGTAGGTTCTGCCTTCCTTTTGGTGTCTGAGTCAGGATAGCAAAACAAAAAACTACTTTAATAGTATCAATGCAAAGTGCTCCTTACTTTTAGCATATACTCACCTTCGCCCAGCCAGTGACACAGACTGAGGGTTAAAACTAGTCTTTATAAGGGTAAGAGGCTGTTGAAAGTGTAAAACACTGCTTCACAAGCAAATGAGGACTGAGACAGCACTGTCTGAGACCACTGATGATTTTGAGGCCTGGATGGGAGCATCACTTGACATGGCACAAAACTCATTAGTAATTTCTTGGGCCCTTCAGTCCCAAGTGAGAATAAATTTCTGCTAGAAATTTAGCAGAAGGAAAAGCAATGCCAGTGAGTTATCCTAGCCTAGTCTCCACAGTCATCAGGTCAGCAGCAACAGGGCTGAACAATTCGGCTAGGCCTACAGATCAGAAAACCAAAGGCTTGTGTTGCAGATCATTAGGAAAGAATTGAATAGCCAACCTCAGAGTCTGACAGACTTCAGAACACCAGGATGGTAATTTATGCACAGACTTCCCTTCACCAAGAAGACTTCTCTTTACCAAAGAATTGCTAGAGCTCCAATCCTACCCTTCCCGGCCACCTCCCCTCCCCTACAGCTCCAAGCAAGAAGGAATCACTTGCTCTTGAAACAGCAATACTGAAGCCATTCCTGTCAATAATAAAACAGGCCTAAATTCCGGCTTTGTCGCCAGAATGGGCTATGCCCACCAAAGCTATCATATGTTATTTCCTTATTTTAGAGCAAGATTATAACTGAGGTTTCTACCTATCCCTGGCTCCAGCAGTTTTTAAACCTAAGGATGAAGTAGAGGTGGCCTGACAAAATGGATGAACATCCCTATTAGCTTAATCTCATTAACCTCATAACCTATGGCAAGGCCCTCTCTAAATCCTTCCCAAACTCACTATTTGCTACACTTGCTTTAGATGTTCTTTATTTTAGTTGAGTGGCAAAGAAAAGACTACAAAGAAATCAGAAGTTAACATTTAAATCTAACCTGATGAAGAACTTCCAACAATATTAATTATGGAAATAATTATTTAAATGGCACTTACATTACAAAACTGAAAACTTTATCTTTCTATAAACAATACCTTAATCTCAGCAGATACATTATTACTAGAATAAAAATGTATATGTATCAGAATGACAAAACTGCTCTTGAGTCTTTGTGATAAACCAACTCTCCATGATTTATGAACTGCAAAAGGAGAGACAGATGAAGCTGTTAGAACAGTAAAGCTGTAGTCCCATGCACGAGAAATAATTAACTGCAAAGCCCCTGTATATAGCCACTTAGGAGTATAAGAGAATACAAACAGCATCATCCACTGAAAAAGCAGGAACAAGCCTATTCCTAGAAACAACTGATGATGGCTTCAACGTGGACGAGGACGAAAGAAAAAGGAGAGAAAATCTGGTTCAGCACTCTGCCCTCAAGCATTCATCTCAGCTGCTTCTCTTGTAAAATGAATATTCTTAATAGAAAATCAAATGACTTCCCAGGGTCAAAGAGCTGGTAAATTGTGGCATCACAGCCTTAATAGGAAAAGGAACTAGACTGGTCAAACAGTCCCAGGTTCGTCAAACTCAAATGCCTGGAGCAGCTAAGGAAGAATCAAAGAATCAAGGGGACTGAGAAAAGACTGTAAGGAATGCAGTAAACCAGACGTTACAGGTTCCACCTAGCAATATTTAAATTCAAGCTTATCAAAATAACAAGACAAGGTTTGGCAAGCTGTCAGTTTGTAACCCCTGAAAGACCAGATTCTAGTCTCACTTCTCAATTTTATAAATGAAATAAATCCAGGATATAGTCAAAAGAGTTCCCTTAACAAAAACAGGAGTGACACTCCAGACCGGGTTCAAGAGCTAAGGAGTTTAAGGTTCAAAGTCAGATTGGGGATGGTCTCTTCCTTCCATCCACCTGGAGTAAGGAACTCACTTCTTCCTCTTCCCCTTCCTTCCAATTCTTCCTACCAAACAGCTGACATATCCCAGGCTAGGGCCCTCTACCCTGGGAAACCTGCAGAGGTGATGCAGCCAGCTCTGCCCCAGTCCTCTGGGAGATACTCTCCTTCTGCTCGGCTTCGCCTCCTCCTCTGACCTACTGGAAGCAGGTTCTGAGACAAGCCCCAACTAGCTACTAATAAAATATGCTTCCGCCGACCACCATTACCTGTGCCTGCCTACTTGTCACTCAAAGACCTTGGGGGAAACACTGGCCAGACAAACAAGATCTGACGTTCACAGACACCTGATTTTCAATGCTGCACCCCTTTCCCTCTCTTATGCCACCTCTCATTGCCCATCCCCTACCACCTTGAGTCAGGCAAACCACTGCATTGAGTTGAATAATCTAACAGAAATAAAACATACAACTCACTTTATCTAGTCTCTTGATGCAGGCACTGATCCCAGTCTGTACTCAACAGAAGAGCATGAAAATGAAGGAGATGACGGTATAGCAGACCAGGATGGAGAATAAACAGGTGAGAGGAGCTCAGTTTTTCCAGCCACACTGACAGTTTGCACCCCGACAAGGACAGAAAGCCAAGAGCAAGTGGCAGCCCACTGATGGAACTGAGAGACTTCTGCAACCAGCAGCATGCACATCACATTACACTGGCCACCCCAAGAAAAGATGCAGCAGTCACAAAGTTCAAACTAACCTGAGTTCTCCTGGGGGTGTTGCAAACTGTCCTCTGCTGAAACCCAAGCAAGTAATTAATCAAAAAAAAAAAAAAAAACAGTCAAGAGATCACTGCCTTGCCCAAATTAAAGTTTACTGAAATGTTTAAGAACTCTTGTTTGCTAGGTCACTTCAGTCATGTCCAACTCTTTGCAACGCTATGGACTGTAGCCTACCAGGATTCCCTGGAGATCCCTCTGTCACTGGGATTGCCATGGAGTGGGTTGCCATGTCCTTCTCCAGGGGATCATGCCAACCCAGGGATCTATCCCATGTTTCTTATGTCTCCAACATTGGTAGGCAGGTTCTTTACCACCAGCACCACTTGGAAAGTCCAAATTAAAGTTTAATGAAATGTTTTAAGAACTTCTGTTTAAGTATCAACAAATTATTTCACTATCCAGGTAAGTTTCATTAATTCTCAACAGTACCTGACTATTCCAAACAGCAAAAAAGTTAAGTCAATAAACAACCTGGGAAACACAATGACTGGGAAAAGTCTAATACGCAGAGAGGAATGAAATGTAAACAGTATCATACCTAACACTGAAGAGCGACGCTGGAACTCCTCATTAAGCTGCTTTTTATAAGGTGAAGGTGATCTCACAGATTGTGTCCTTGGAGGGAGCTGAGGGCTGCTCCAACTTCCACTCAGAGACTGTTGCTCTCCCTGGCCCCCTTCTCCTCTCTCTGTAGCAAAGGAAAACTTGGAATTATTGGAAAAACTAAGACTCAAGAGTTCAGCAAAGAAAAGGAAATAGATGAGATTTTTCAGGAAAGAATGTATACTTGCATCACACACATAAGTAAAACTTAAGGTTAAAAAAAAAGTTCAAAACAGGTGGCAAAATTACAGGCCAATAATTACATCCTTGGTATATGGTTTGTTGACATTTCTTGAGCATATTAACGGACATGGAATGCAAGCTTCACATGAAGCTAGGGTCTTTTGTTATTCTATTGTATTTACGGGATAGATTGCTTGACCATTAACATAGTGCCCCGTGGACAGCAGGCGTTCAATAAACATTTGCTAAATAAAAAGGTTACAGTAAATGCAATGTAACCTAGACAGGATCCTGGAACACAAAAAGGATATTAGGTAGAAACTGGAGAAAAATGAATAAAATACATACTTCAGTTAGTAATATTGTGTCAATAATGGCTCACTGATTGTAATGAACGTACTCTACCAATATAAGATGTTAATAACATGTACTGTACCAATGTAAGATGTCAATAACAGGGAAAGCTGGGTATAGGGATATATGAGAACTTCCTGTATTATTTTTCTAATTTTTCCATAAATCCAGAATTATCCAAAATAAGACTGTTGAGGTTTCTTTAAAAGAAAAAATGATTACTGTTTTCAAAATGATAGACTAATGGGAGGTTTTACAGAGCTTTAAACATGCCTGCTAATAAAAGTCAGTTAATACTATTAAAATTTCCACTGTGTTAAACTATTAACCCATAAGTCCCTTTGAATGAGAGGGATTACTTTCTAACACATTTCAAACAATACTACCAAATGTAAAGCAAAAGATGAAACCCATGTTTTTTAACTTTTAATGAGTAAAAAATACACTACTTAAAAAGAGATCATTTTAAAAACATATTTTCATTTAATATCATTAAATGTATTAAACAGATTAACAAGCCTGCTGACAGCTTTTAATTTTTGAAAAATATGAACCCTTCCTCCCATGTGCTGATTCTTTAGTTTCATTGCTTTCATTAAAATCTTTTGGCTATTAACCTCTAAAAGAGCAAAGTCCATCCTATGGATTTAAGAATACAGATATATTAACAAAGGGAAAAAAATGATGATGCTAACTTTAACCTCCTTCTAACATTTAGTTTTCAATTCCAACTTTCCATTCCAATAATTACTAAGATTAAAGTGAAAATTCTAGCTTTCTTTTCTTATGCGATTAAACCCAAGGACCTATGATGAAGGTTACTTTCTAGTTAATATTCACTTTCTTGTAAAGACACAGTATGAAAGTTGAACAAGAGAATTTCAAAGAATCAAGATGGCAGGGTGTCTGATCTGTAATAGGTCTTACCTTTGTTAAATCGAAAGAGGTTGACAAAAGAACTATACGCCGATTTAAAAGGAGGCTCGTCCTGATCAGGAGTCAGAGGTTTAAAGTGTGTGAGATGAGAAGGACTGGTAGGAGACCGAGGCAAGTCATTAGCAGAGTCCAATGTTGGGGAAGTCTTATCATCTGTGGCCATTTCATGAGTCTAATAAACAAAAAAATTAGCAAAAGTAAGTTCCTCAGGAAGCCCAAAGGCTGATTCCAAACAGTACCCAAAAATCTAGAAATCTGACTTCAAAAACTCTTACCTAAGAAAACCAGAGTACTTAAGTCTACTTCAGCATACATTCCAAATCAATACTTGAAAACACTGCAGTCTATATCATAAGGAAGAGTTTCAATTATCTAAAACTAGGAACGTTTACAGTCAATCTCATTTTCAAAATTAATATATTTTACGTATATGTATTTGTAGTTTCAAATACAAAAAATATCAAAAGGGTTAAATATTTGAAGGCAAGGAAAAAATGTGAACAGGCAAAAAGGAAAAAAAGATTTCTCACTTTATTTATATATTTTTCATTCTAAGATTTTTTTTCCTGAAAAAGAAATAGCTCTTTAAAGTTGGGGGGTAAACTGGGTTTTACAAAAGCATACAAATTGTTCAAAGTTTTACTTTACTTATTTCAATGTTTGCTTTTTCAAAAAATTTTACACTTCCAAGAACGGGAAATAAAAGTCATCCCTTAATGACATTTCTATATAACCTCAAAAGCTCCCTCAAACTATGTCTCATCAGCTATGAGAACAATCTAAATCAACAAGCTGATCCCGATTACATGTCCTCCTAGGTACAGGAGCCTGGTTATTCTCAAGTCTAAACTCATATAGGCATGAAAATGAAGATCTTACAGTGTTTTTTTTTCTAAATAACCAAAAGCATAATTCAACCAAAGGATTGTTACCTACATCCTCTGATGCAGGTAACAGAAAAACACAGATGTCTATTTTCTGCCATATTGATTAATACCTCAAATAAAAGAGAACATGAACTATGCACAACTCATCAAAATGCTATAGCTTGTAATCTTATATTTACAAGGAGGACATTACACTCTTATAAAATGGTCTTCACTTTCAAAATCCTATCTACCATCTCATTTCATTTCTATAAACACCTGGAACACAGAACTGCCCTTGTTACTACATTTTACCTCTGAGGCAACCAACGTACACCAAACCTAAAACAACTTTCTAGAGGGTCACATAGCTATTCAGTGGTCCAACTGCAACTAGACGCCAAGTTTCACTTCAGAATTACTTTTTCCCCCCCGAGGGCAGTATTTTCTAATTATTTCCTCTTTTAATTAAAGAGGTATTTCAAGTTTGCACTGGTTTTGCAGGCATACACTCTTGGTTTCAAATTTTGACTACGAAATTTCTTAGCTTAGTAAACCCACGTAAGAGCCCTGGGAGGTAGGTACATATTACCATCCTCATTTTACATAGTGGAAACTGAGGCATAGTGTGACCAAGTGGGATAGCGTATGTGAAGCACTTTTAGCAGAATGCTTGCCCATAACGGGCACAGAATTAGTCTTTAGAGCAAAATTATTTTGTAGCTCTTCACAGACTTTCAATTTTGGTCTATTTGAATTCTAACTGTTCAGGATGTTGCCTGATTAATAATTTAATTAACTGTTGATTAAAAAAAAACAAAAATAAAACCACTGACAAAAGATAATTTTGGCAACAAACATTTATTGGAACAGGGTGTGGGGAAGAAAAAGAGGAAGGAGAAGAGGAAGGGGCAAGGGGAGAGGAGGAGGAAGGAAGGAGGGAAAGGGCACGTCCTTCTAAAGTGTCCTGACAACCCACACTCTCGCAGAAAGGGTTGGGAAATTAGCTGATGATTGACTGACAAGTGTAAACTCAAAAAAGTAAAAAGAGAGGTCTGGAGAGAAAGAATACTGTGACAGCAGTAACAACCTGAAGGCCTCAGAGAACATCCTACACTCTACTTTGACACAAGTAACATGAGAAGAGTAAAGCAACCTTCCTGGAGAGTCTTAGCAGCACACGTAAGGGTCACCCACATACAAACGTTTATCAGACTTTGGAGATGTAAGGATAAAAATTACCATGAAAACACTGACCGATGTAGTCTCTAAAAGAATACAGCCACACAGAGTTAATCATAATAATTATATAATGATATCACGACCATGAAAAAACTACAACTCTTTCTCTGGTAGCTTAATAACTGTCTGTGACATAAACTAGGATTCTTTCCTATCTGAGAGGTAACTAGAAGTATTCACTTACTCATTCAAAGACCTCTCTTATGTATCACCAACACACTGCCTCTTCTCCTTTGCAGACTTTTATATGCAGATCCACTAAGCACTATCAAAAGGCTTGTCAGGAAGTGACATTTAGAAAAGAAGCCTACTCCACCAGTCAAATCAAAATTTTAGCAGACAGAAAAACCCAAGTATCAGTTCAGTCATTTCTAAGTACAATGCTTTAAAAAAAGAAAAAAGATACACAAAATGTATCTAACAATGCAGGACAGCTGAACATTAGAAATGTTACTTTCCATCTACAAAGATTTTTTTTGTTCAATTTTTGACTGACATACCAACAGATGGAGGCTTTCTAAAGGAAAACCACATGATCCACATTCTTCTTCCCAGAAAGAAGACAAAGAGGACATGAGAGAGTAGTCTTGCTCTTCAACAGAAACTTAACCTGCTCACCTCTGTCACAAACTCGAATCCAACAGAAAGAAATTAAGAATGTTTTTTGTATGAATTCTGACAGTGGGAGTTTGGGAGTGCCAGAAAACAAGACTCAAATAAATCAGAAACAAAACACTACAATATAACAAAAGACAACCTCTCCTGTCAATATCTGAGTAATTTCACAAAAATGTGCACTGAATCAGTACGGGATAATTTAATAAACACACTCATTAGATAAACAGAAATGACATACAAAATTTCAGTATTTCTCATATTTCTTGAGCGTCTTAATAATAACTTCTATATAAACCAGAAGACCCCTAATTTCCTAAAAATATTCCATTCTCATCCGCTTGTTGGGAACGTTCTAAACAAGGGGAAAATACTAACTGGGAAATCAGGTCTTCTCCTCGAGAGACTGACATAGGTACAAGCGGAATGGGCTCAAAGAGCAGAGACAAGCACTACAGAAGGTAAATACATATCTGGAACCTCACTATCGGTATCGTTTCTGTAGATTAGGAACTTTCTTGTCTAGTCTACGCATGCAACTCTGAAACACAGGCTCGGAGCTTATCCATCAGAGAGAGGAGGAACTGGACTGGGGACCTCTGAAATAAGTTCAAGTACACGGGACAAGACAGGAGCAAGGGAACTGCAGATGCTTCCAAGGAATCCTCTTCAAGACAGTCCCACCTGGAGCCCTGCCCCCCTTGCTACACAAGGGGCAGCCAGGGAACCAGGGGAGCCGCTCGAATTGGAGCACAGGTTCTCTGCCCTTCCTTACCCGGCCTCCGCCGCAGCCCGGCCTCAGTCCTAGCTGTGAAGCCCAGCTGTCGCCTTCACTTCAGAGTTCCCCTCCGCTCCGGCCCTAGAGCCTCCTAAACCCGCCTTCTTCCCCACACTCAGGCCGCGCGCCAAGTCCCTCCCGTACCTGCGCCTCCCGCCGCAGCCCCGCAGGCCACCCTCCACCCCAGCCTCGGGTTCACCGGGTCCAGGCGCAGGAAGGCGGTTTGGGAGCCTAGCGCCGCGGTACTCAGGCCGCCGGCGGTTGCGGCAGGAAGCAAAGCTGCTTACATGGTTGCTGCGGCTTCTCGCTTCCCCCCAAGGCTCCGCCCCTGTTCCTCCTCCCCTCCAATCCGCAACTCCCCGGGCGGCGGCTCCGCCCTCCGTGCCCCGCCCTCACGACGCTCGGATCAGACGCTCAGGCAGAAGGAATCCAGCCCAGATAGAGTCGTGCTCGACACCTTGACCGAGATTAAGCTGCCTGTCTTCTAGAGGAAGCCACGGCGACTGCGCGCGTGAGCATCACGCGTGCCGGGTCACTAGACGGATGCAGGCTGGACTGTGGTTACCGTATGTGTTCGATAATATGGGCACTCTTACGACAGAGGATGAGATGATTGGTAGGCATCACCGACTCAGTGGACTTGAGTTTGAGTAAGCTCTGGGAGTTGGTGATGGACAGGGAAGCCTGCCGTGCTGCGGTCCATGGGGTCGCAAAGAATGGGACACGACTGAGTGACTGAACTGAACTGAACTGAATGTTACCGCGCTCAACTGTCTTACGGACTGACACTTCTGCCTAGAGCGAGCACTGCTATCAGACTTGAGAGATGCTGCTCACGTGATGGTCACGTGATCTTAAATTACCAATTTCTTCGGGCTCTAGAGCTCTTAAATGTAAAGTGGGGCTGATGATAGATAGTGGCCTTAACAGAGTTTTGTGAAGGTTAGGTAAAACAGTGTACGTAAAGCATTCGCACAGTGTGTCTAATCCAGAGATGTTAGCGCTATAGCTAATTCTTTCAGTCAAGTTTTGTGGTGCAAAGACTGGTGCATATGAGATTACTAAGCCCCGACTTGCTCAGCCTGGCTCGCGTTACCCATCATTTTGTCCTGCTGACAGGATATGGAACTTGGCAGGAGCACTCAGAAGGGAAATGAGCCCCAAAATGAGGTGCTATTTTAATTAAATTCTGCAGGCCTATTTCCCCCAAGAGTTTTGGCAAATTCTCACCCAATTTTCCTTGAGTTGGATCTGAGTAGCATGGAAGCCTGAAGTCTGGTAGCAGTATAAATCTCAGTTGCCATCCTCAGCTGGGCGCCTCAGCAGTCACCCTAGGAATTGTTAGTCAACTTCTTCTTCCATCCCTCACTACTGCAGTAGCCGCCACCACCACCACCAACCCCCTACCCCGTTATATTATTCTCAGCAAGAGAGTCTTATTCTACCTGAGCGGGTTAGCCTGAGCTATTCAGTGCGATCCCTAACTACCTAACCGCCCCTACCACATTTACCTGCATCCACATGCACCCTTACTGCTTCCCGGGTGGTGCAGCAGTAAGGAGTCCACCTGCCAATGCAGGAGGCATGCGTTTGATCCCTGGGTCGGGAAGATCCCCTGAAGACGGGAATGACAACCCAGTCCAGTACTCTTGCTTGGGAGATGCCTTGGACAGAGGAGCCTGGCAGGCTACAGTCCATGGGGCCACAAAGAGTCTGACACCACTGAGCGTGCACACGCTTACATCCACTCTGGCCTGACTCCTGCCCTCTGAGTAAAAAGAGCCCCCTCTTCCCCGGTTCAGTCCTCCCAGCTCGCAATCCACCTTTTCATCTCTCCCCTTGGAAGTCACCACATCCAAGCTGCTGCAGCAGGACAGGCCAGTAAATGGAGAGACAAGTTGTTGGGTCAAGAAGTAGGGACTTTATTCAGAAAGCCAGCAAACCAAGATGGTAGACTCGTGCCCCAAAGAACCATCTTGCCCGAGTTAAAATTTAGGATTTCTTTTATACTAAAAGGCAAAGGAGTCGAGTCAAACATTTCGAGATTCCAGTCAGCCCCCTAAGGGGATGTGCTAATTGTTTCCTCCCTGCAGTATGCCTGGTCAGGGTTGTTTCCTGTGAGCTAAACAAAGGCAATTTAGTTTAATGCTCATTACCTAGGAGTCAAAGTTCCTGGAGATGGGTTATTATGTATAATTTAAGCTTATAGGCAGGGCTCCCAAGGTAGTACTAGTGGTAAAGATACCTGCTTGCCAAGGCAGGTGACAGAAGAGATGCAGATTAAATCCCTGGGTTGGGAAGATCCCCTGGAGGAGAACATGGCAACCCACTCCTGTATTCTTGCCTGGAGAATCCCCACGGACAGAGGAGCCTGGCAGACTACAGTAGAGTCAGACACAACTGAATACACATCCGCAGAAGCTTAGAGGTAGTAGCCCTTTAGTGGTTAACTTGTAGTAGAGTACAAAGTTTCTTCTCTATTACAGGAGTTGGCACCATATCTTCAACCTCTTCTTCCAGTGACTCCTCCTCAGCTCGTAAATGTCTGTCCCTTCCAGAAACAAACATTCTAAAAGAAGCAAAAAGAACTCCCCCCTTGTAACTAGCCTGGTGATGTTAATACTTCATAAACCTACAACAAAGTGTAAATTAGACTAAGACATCATGTGAACAGGGTAGTCCAGTCAAGACCCTAGTAAATAAAGAAACTCCATACATGGTAAAAGATAAACTGAGGCAAATAAAAACCTTCAAGAGTTGATTTGAGCAAGAATGGGACGTCACCAAATGCAAAGTGGTTAGGAGCACTCCAGCAACAGGAATTTGGGGATAGACTTAAAGAGGCAATGCAAGAAATGGTTTGACTCTAGCTTAGGCAGTTGCCTTATTTAGGAAAGCCTAGGTGGCTAGTAGTAATTGGTTATCCTTTGGTTTCAAATTTCTAACCTTGTGGTATTACAGGCTTAGGTTTTGGTTTGCTTACTTAGGCTACTAGGACATTAGAGCCAAGTCTGTCTAAGGTCCTCCTGGTTTAACTCAATAATGGTAAACAAAACAGCTATTTGATGAATATTTTTTGAGTGACTAATTTGATGGAAAATGTGTTAGTTCAGCATGAGGGATAAAACTGTGAACAGGACACTGTCCGTGTCCTCAAGAAGCTTACAGTCTAATATACATATTGGCTTGCAGTTTAATTTCTGTGAAAAGGAGACAGAAAACAGGGGAAAAAATCAGTTTAGATTCTCAACTCGTTCCAGACATCAAAGTTAACTCCAGCTGAGAGAGATTTATGTAAACATTCTCCTCTAAAACCCTCATCAGTTGTAAATCAATTATACTTCAAATATATTATATATATATATATATATATATATATATATATATATATATATATATAGTAAAAAGAAAAAAACTCATCATGAAACGAAGCAGGTCCTTGACCCCTCCCTGCACCATATCATCTACCTGCCTCTTGCTGTGGAAAACTTTAGTTAAAGAACAAGTTTAATCTGAGAAATGAGAACATGTGTGAAACAAAGGAAAACAGTCAAAGGAGACTAAATAATAATAATGTAGTCATTAAGCATAGTCGAGGACCTTTAGTTCTTTCTCAAGGGCTATAGATAATATTCTGGGTTATCATAGCCTATGAACTGTCTTATAGATACCAGACACCAGGTGGAGAAGTTAATGACATGATTACCAGACTGTACCCAGGACATGAGCTGCCACAATTCAAAATGGGAACAAATCGACCCTGGAACTGAAGATTAATTGTACCTAAAACAATCAAGATGATGCTGGTCAAAGCACTGATGACAAATGTGAAGATGACTGTTAGAGATGACTGTGCTGTTTCTGCATGTAGCACCCCCTCCCACCACCACTCTTTTTATAAAAGCTCTCTTCACCCCCTGCTTGTCTGGGGGGGATAGGACAGCTGGGGGGGGGGAGTCAGCCTTTGGACAGATATCTGTCACCCTCCCCACCCCCATTTGCCAGAATCTGAAAAAACAAACTTTCCTTTCCACTAACCTGACTTGTTTATCAGCTTTTGAGCAGCAAGCAGCCAGACCCACATGCTCCTTTCGGTAATAATCAGAGCACATATTTATAATTCTTGCTGAGTCTATTGCTCTTATGACAGTACTATGCTTATATTCCTCTATATGTATTAGTTGTACTGAAAATAGTCTTAGTCTTTTTTTATATATTGATTAGTAATATTAAATGAATTAAATAAGGAAGCCATTAGACTGAGGCAGTTCCAGTGCCTTAGTAGCCTGTGTAAGCAGACCAAAACCTAAGCCTCTAATGCCTCAAGGGTAGGAATTCTATACCTACGGACAAAATCACAAACAGGCACCTAGGCTTTCTCCAATAAGCCATTAGCTCAAGCTATAGCCAGTTAAATAAAGTTCCTTGCTTTACCTCTGCCTCTTCTCTATAAAAGTCTTTTCCTCTAGCCCCTTTCTATGGAGTGCTCGTAAGCCCTTTCCTTTTGATGATGACCAATTCTCACTCAAATAAACTCTTAAAAACTGTAACATGCCTCAGGTTTTCTTTTAACACTATCAGTATGAATTTGTGAGGATTTCTTTTAATATGTTATAATTTATTACTGACACCATTCTTTTTGATGCTCAAGTTGTTCCCAATTTGCTGAGTGAGAGCCCCTTCCAGCTGGCTTCTGAGTCCACTTAACATGCCTCCATCACTTTTTGAGCATTTCCTCATGTGCTGACACAAATGTACCAGGCTCCTCTTGAACTTTCCTCTCCCCAGGCCTAGAACCAGCCAGCTGTCTAAGGAGGAATAGTTCCCTTTCATAGGTAATATAAGGATGCTTTTAAAAATCACAAAATTCATTTCTGGGTAGGATGTAATGAAATCAGAACTTTCATACTGCACATGAAGACATAAATTCGTGTATCCCTCCTAAATAATAATTTGATGGATCAAATAAACACCTTAAAAATGTTTGTACTCCTTGATTCAACTATTTTAGTTCTAGCAATCTAAAATAAGAAATTGATTTGAGTGTAAAATAAAGGATATCTAAATATCTTTGTCAGGACTTGCCTTGTGGTGCAGTGGTTAAGAATCCACTTTGCAATGCAGGAGATGTGGGTTCAATCCCTGGTCAGTGAACTAAGACCTCATATGCCATGGAGCAACTAAGCTCATGCACCCCAACTACTGACCCTATGCCAACTAAGCCCACGTACCCCAGCTACTCAGCCTGTTTACCACAACTAGAGAGTCCGGCACTGCAACGAAAGTTCTCACATGATACAGTGAAACTCCTGCATGCCTCAACTAAGACCTGACTGAGCCAGCTAAATAAATAAAATATCCTTGTCACAGTTATTTAAAATAGTAATAAGTAAATAGATAAATAAATAAGGAAACATTTCTAATCAACACAAACATAAAAGTAATACAATCAAGTGGTGGGCAATTATGCAGTCATCAGAAATTATGCTTATTGACTTTATAAGGGCTTCCCCAATGGCTCAGTGGTAAAGAATCTGCCTACAATGCAGGAGCCACAGGAGACATGGGTTTGATCCCTGTGTTGGGAAGATCCCCTGGAGAAGGGCATGGCAACCCACTCCAGTATTCTTGTCTGGAGAATACCATAGACAGAGGAGCTTGGCGGGCTACAGTGCATGGGGTCACAAAGAGTTGGACACAACATGCATGCAAGACTTTATAAAGCACACTTCTTCACTTGAAATCAATCTTCTTGAAAAAGTTTTCATGTCTCCCTTCCCCAACCTCCCATTCACATTTCAGTCTCCTATAACAGGGGTCTGCAACCTCTGGAATACAACCCCTGATGATCTTGAGGTGGAGCTGACGCAATAATAATAAAGTGCACAATAAATGTAAAATGCTTGAATCATCTCAAAACCACCCCCTCGACTCCCCCACCCCCACCCTCCCATCTCATCCACGGAAGAATTGTATTCCACGAAACTGGTCCCTGGTGCCAAAAAGTTTGGAGACCACTGTCCTGAAGTACGGCTTCTATCAGAATCATCCTGCTGGAGTTACTCTACTTAAAGTGCATTCATGAGGTCCTTCTACTTACCAAAATTATTTTCAGGCTTCCATTATGGAAACTTTCTCTTCCTGTGGCTTTCCACTGGGCTCTGCTGACTCTTCTACTACACCACCGAGAGTCCTTCTCATTCTCTTTGCAGGACTTCTTCACCTGGCTCCTAGAGATAGTAAGTGCTCTGCAGCGTTCTTGTGGAGGCAGACTTTTCTTCTCACTCTATTTCTAGATGATCTCAAACACCATATGGCTGCAGCGACTATCAATACATGTTTGCGTTGTTGTTTTTGTCTCTCAGTCCTGTCCGACTCTTTGCGAGCCCATGCACTATAGCCACCCAGGCTCCTCTGTCCATGGAATTCTCCAGGCAAGAATACTGGAGTGCACTGCCATTCTCTTCTCCAGGAGGTCTTCCCAACCCAGGGATCCAACCTGAGTCTCCTGCATTGCAGGAATATCCTTTACTATCTGAGCCACCAGAAAAGCCCACAGGCTTGAATTAGTTTACTGTAAAAGGCCACAGACTGGGTGGTTTAGATAACAGAAAGTTATTTCTTCACAGTTTTGGAGGCTGAAAGTTCAAGATTGAGGTGCCAGTAAGTAGGGCTAGTTTCTCCTGGGATCTCTCCCCTTGGTTTGCAGACAGCTACCCTCCTGCTGCTCCTTCATAGGTTCATCCCTCTGTGCACACACATCCAGTGGGTACAAATGTCCTCTTCTTACAAGGATACTGGTCACATTTGATTAAGCCTCACCTATATGACCTCATTTACCATTAACTATCTCTTTAAATGGGGCTTCCCTCATAACTCAGTTGGTAAAGAATCTGCCAGCAACACAGACCTGGGTTCGATCCCTGGATCAGGAAGATCGCCTGGAGAAGGAAATGGCAACCCACTCCAGTACTCTTGCCCAGAAAATCCCATGGACAGAAGAGCCTGGCAGGTTGCAGTCCATGGGGTCGCAACAGTCAGACACGACTTAGTGACTAAACCACCAAACCACCACCTCTTTAAATGCTCTGTCTCCAAATACAGTCACATTCTGAGGTACTGAGAGTTAGAACTGTAACTGGTGAATTTGGGGGGCACACAATAGCCATAACAATACTGAAGATTCCCAGATTTCTCTCTCCAGCCCAGACACCCCTCCTAAACTTTAGGTAGGTGTAGTTAACTGCCTCCTGGACATCTCTATCTTACTGTTCCACAGGCATCTCAAACTGAACAAACCTTACACTTAACTCATTATCTTGGCCTTCAAATCTGTGACTCCATCTAAATCCCTTTCTCACTGAAGGACACCCTGTCCCCCAAAGCCCAAACCCAGAAATCATTTTGTTACTCTTTATCCTGTCATCATCATGGCCAAAGAATTTCAATGAACTGTATTTCCATGAGGTACAAGGAACAGTACATTCTACTTCATTTTTTTAATCATCAAAATGAATGTACAAATGCTTTAGAACATTTATTAGAATCCCCTAGATGACTTTCTCATAACCAAATACTAACCGAAATTTCTTCCTTCTTTCCCCATGAACTGCCTTCAGAAGAAGAAGCGGATGACAGAGAGATGACAGAGATGGTTGGATGGCATCACTGACTCGACGGACATGAGTTTAAGCAATCTCCAAGAGTTGGTGATGGACAGGGAAGCCTGGTGTGCTGTAGTCCATGGGGTCGCAAAGAGTCAGACAGGATTGAGTGACTGAACTGAACTGAAATTCATGGCACATGTTTATATTTGTGTTTATAATATTTGGGACCTGGTAACATTAAAAGACACTTCCTCTTTGGAAGGAAAGTTATGACCAACCTAGACAGCATATTTAAAAGCAAAGACATTACTTTACCAACAAAGTTCCATCTAGTCAAGGCTATGGTTTTTCCAGTGGTCATGTATGGATGTGAGAGTTGGACAGTGAAGAAAGCTGAGTGCCGAAGAATTGATGCTTTTGAACTGTGGTGTTGAAGAAGACTCTTGAGAGTCCCTTGGACTGCAAGGAGACCCAATCAGTCCATTCTAAAGGAGATCAGTCCTGGGTGTTCATTGGAAGGACTGATGTTGAAGCTGAAACTCCAATACTTTGGCCACCTCATGCGAAGAGTTGACTCATTGGAAAAGACCCTGATGCTGGGAAGGATTGGGGGAAGGAGGAGAAGGGAACAACAGAGGATGAGATGGCTGGATGGCATCACTGACTCGATGGACATGGGTTTGGGTGGACTCCGTGAGTTGGTGATGGACAGGGAGGCTTGGCGTGCTGCAATTCATGGGATCACAAAGAATCGGACATGACTGAGCAACTGAACTGAACTGAACTGAACACTAAAATATTCAGATTTTCTTATTGGTGAAATGAAAGGTAAATGGTGTCAAGGAACGTAATATAAATCAAACAAAATTGATTGTGGTCTCTCTTATCAACACATATTTGATTTACAATCTTGTGTTTCTGCTTTCAGGAAAGTGATTCAATTATACACTATATATATACATTCCTTTGTATATTCTTTTCCATTATGGCTTATCACAGGATATTGAATGTAGTTCCCTGTGCTACATTGCAAGTAGGACCTTGTTGTTTATCCATTCCATACATGATAGTTTTTTATGACTGCAGTCACTGACCACAGTGATTTTGGAGCCCAGGAAAATAAAATCTGTCACTGCTTCCAATTTTTCCCCTTCTATTTTTCATGAAGTAATGGGACCAGGACTATTTAAAATCCTAAAAGATGATGCTGTTAAATTGCTGCACTCACTATCCCAGCAAATTCGGAAAACT
Source organism: Antilocapra americana (assembly GCA_007570785.1). NCBI lineage: Eukaryota > Metazoa > Chordata > Mammalia > Artiodactyla > Antilocapridae > Antilocapra > Antilocapra americana. The sequence goes on from ML660197.1 coordinate 33,770,433, forward strand.
CAGCGGTAGCCACAGGACTGGAAAAGGTCAGTTTTCATTTCAATCCCAAAGAAGGCCAAGGCCAAAGAATGTTTGAACTACTGCACAATTGCATTCATTTCACATGCTAGCAAGGTAACCTTTTTACCATGCTAAAAGGTAAAATCCTTTAAGCTAGGCTTCAACAGCATAGGAACAGAGAAATTCCAGATGTACAAACTAGATTTAGAAAAGGCAGAGGAAACAGAGATCAAATTGCCAACATCTGTTGGATCATAGGAAAAAAAAAAGGGAATTACAGACAAACATCTGCTTCATTGACTACGCTAAAGCCTTTGACTGTGTGGATCACAACAAACTGTGGAAAATTTTTAAAAAGATGAGAATATCAAACCACCTTATCTGTCTCCTGAGAAACCTGTATGCAGGACAAGAAGCAACAGTTAGAACAGGACATGGAACAATAAATGTAAGTGTTAGTCCCTGAGTCGTGTCCAACTCTTTTCAACCCCATGGACTGTAGCCTGCCAGGCTCCTCTGTCCATGAAATTCTCCAGGTAAGAAAACTGAAGTGGGTTGGCATTCAAAATCAGGAAAGGAGTACGTCAAGGTTATATATTGTCAGCATGCTTATTTAACTTCTATGCTGAATACATTATGTGAAATGCCAGCCTGTATGACTCACAAGCTAGAATCAGGATTGCCAGGAGAATTATCAGCAATCTCAGATATGCAGATGATACCATCTTAATGGCAGAAAGTGGAAGAGGAATTAAGGAGCCTCTTGATGAAGTTCAAAGAAGAGAGTGAAAAAGTTGTCTTACAACTCAACATTTGGACTTTCCTGGTGGCACAGTGAATAAGAATCCTCCTACCGATGCAGGGAACAGGGGTTCGATCCATGGTATGGGAAGATTCGACATGACTCACAGTAACTAGGCCATGCACCATAATAACTGAAGCCATGCTCTAGAGCCTGCAAGCGGCAACTACTGAAACAAGTGCACCTAGAGCCTGTGCTCCGCAACAAGAGAAGTCACTGCAAAGAGAAGCCCACGCACTGCAACGAAGAGTATCACCCACTTTCCGAAACTAGAGAAAGACCTCACAGCAATGGAGACCCAGTGCAGGCAAAAATAAATGAATAAATAAAATTATAAACAAACAAAAGCCCCTCAGCATTCAAAACACTAAAATCTTGGCATCGGGTCCCATCTCTTCATGGTGAATAGACAGGGAAAAGGTGGAAACAGTGATAGACTTTATTTTCTTGGGCTCCAAGATCACGGCAGATGGTAACTGCAGCCATGAAATTAAAAGATGCTTGCTCCTTGGAAGAAAAGCTATGACAAACCTAGACAGCATATTAAAAAGCAGAGACAACACTTTACTGACAAAGGTCCATATAGTTAAAGCTCTGGTTTCTCCAGATGTGAGAGTTGGACCATAAAGACGGCTGAGAGCTGAAGCATTGATGCTTTGGAATTGTGGTGCTGGAGAAGACTCTTGAGAGTCCCCTGGACTGTAAAGAGATCAAACCAGTCAATCCTAAAGAAAATCAGTCCTGAATATTCATTAGAAGGACTGATCCTGAAGCTGAAGCTTCACTACTTTGGCCACCTGATGCAAAGAGCTGACTCATTGGAAAAGACTCATTGGAAAATGTTGAGAAAGATTGAAAGCAAAAGGAGAAGTGGGTGGCAGAGGATGAGATAGTTAGATGGTATTACTGACTCGTTGGACATGAATTTGAGCAAACTCTGGGAGATAGTGAAGAGCAGAGGAGCCTGGTGTGTTGCAGTCCATAGGGTTGAAAACAGTTGGAAACAACTCAGTGGCTGAAGAACAACAATACTACATCATAGTTGCATGTGCTAACCAGAAACTCCCAACCTATTCCTCCCAGACTCTGCATTCCTCCCCTACCCCCTCTCTCCCTTGACAACTGCTAGTCTGTTCTCTACGTCTGTGAGTCTGGAAGATTTTCTAAATGAATCCTGACATGGCATCCAATAGAAAAGCCAAGATAAATTCAAAAGAATCAGAATGTGAGCAGAAAGCCTCATATTCAAATTGCAAGAGCAATATAATTTCAGCATTTATCATCTATTAATTAACGTTGTAAATGGTAATATGGGCTTCCCTGGTGACTCAGACAGTAAAGAATATGCCTGCAATGCAGGAGACCCAGGTTCGACCCCTGGGTCAGGAAGATCTCATGGAGAAGGGGATAGAAACCTACTCTGGTATTCTTGCCTGGAGAATTCCATGGACAGTGAGCCCTGGTGAGCTAAAGTCCGTGGGGTTGCAAAGAGTCAGACACAACTGAGCGAACTAACACACAATGGTGATGTTTTTCATGGTTTAAATTTGCAGCATAAGGTACATATATCTATATATATTAATATAAGCCACTTCTCTGACTCTACAAAAATAAAAAAGCTTTTCAATTGAAGAGTACTTCCTACAATACTAGCTTAGGAAACACTATTTTAGATGCTGAGACCCTCTTAAGTTTCACCTTGCCTCCCAAATTGGCTTAGAGCCAAATGTGTAGCCCCCTTTTGGCACTGTTTAGGATTGGATGGAGTACATTTTGTGATTAAACTCACCTTGGTTCTGTATACTTTCCTGTATTTATTCAGTCTTTACCTCATTTTCTTCACCTATACTCAATGTCTTCTGTCATGCTATATTGTATGCATCTTGAAGACTGCCCTAAATCCTTTTAGGAATAAGAATGTATACATTTATAAATAATTTTAGTAGTGGCCAAGGGGTAATAAACCACAAGAAACTGATATAATATGAAATAAAATTATAATCTTAGGTTATTTGGGGTCTCAGATTCAAGATGAGAATACGAAACCATATGCAATTAATTCTGCACAAACATTTTCTTTAGGGTTAACTGGTTTGATCTCCTTGCTGTCCAAAGGACTCTCAAAAGCCTTCTCCAGCACCACAGTTCCAAAGCATCAGTTCCTTGGTGCTCAGCCCTTTTTATGGTCCAGCGCTCACATTCGTACACAACTACTGGAAAAACCATAGCTTTGACTCTATGGACCTTTGTCAGCAACGTGATGTCTCTGCCTTTTAATACGTTGGCTAGGTCAGTCATAACTTTTCTTCCAAGGAGCAAGTGTCTTTAATTTCATGCAAGCGGTCACCACCTGCAGTGATTTTGGAGCCCAAGAAAAAAGAAAATCTGTCATTTTTTCCACTTTTCCCCTTCTATTTGCCATGAAGTGATGGGACAGGATTCCATGATCTTAGTTTTTTGAATGCTGAGTTTTAAGCTGGTTTTTTCACTCTCCTCTTTCATCTTCATCAAGAAGTTCTTTGAACCTAAAAAAATCTTCCTTTTCTCTTGGGGAAAATACCAGTGCCCTTGAGTGTCCAAAATGCAGTTTGCATAGGGCCTTTCATAATCTTCAAGAGTAATAAAAATCCAATATTAGAGATAACTTTAAAAATAAATTTTGTTTAAAAATAAAAATAAATGGCAACCCACTCCATATTCCCGCCAGGAGAACCCCATGGACAGAAGAGCCAAGTGGGCTACATTCCATGGGGTCACAAAGAGTTGGATGTGACTTTGCAGCTAAACAACAACTGTATAGCACAGGGAACTATGTTCAGTGTTCTGTGATAAACCATAACGGAAAGGAACATTAAAAAATAACATATTTATGTAATGTATATCTAAATCATTTTGCTGTACAGCAGAAATCAGCTCAGCATTATAAATCAACTGTTGTCGTTCAGTCGCTAAGTTGAGCCCAACTCTTTGTGACCTGATGGACTACAGCATGCCAGGCTTCCCTGTCCTTCACTATCTCCCTAAGTTTCCTCAAACTCATGCCCATTATAACAGGAGGGAAAGGGGCAGGGCACAAGTTTTGAAAGAATTACATAGCCCAAGGACACAACATAAACTTAGTAGAAACAAATGGGACCAAGATGGCAGACAAGACTAGACCTTGATCCTCAATCAGCAAAAGAAATGACATAGTCAGAGGTGCCATGAGAGTTCAAGTTCAATTCAGTCGCCCAGTTATGTCTGACTCTTTGTGACCCCATGGATTGTAGCACACCAGGCTTTCCTGTCCATCACCAACTCCTGAAGCCTGCTCAAATTCATGTCCATCCAGTCGGTGATGCCATCCAATCCACTTCATCTTATGTCATCCCTTTCTCCTCCTGCCTTCAAACTTTCCCAGCATCAGGGTCTTTGCCAATGAGTCAGTTCCTCCAATCAGGTGGCCAAAGTAATGGAGCTTCAGCTTCAGCATCAGTCCTTCCAATGAATATTCAGGACTGATTTCCTTTAGGATGGACTGGTTGGATCTCCTTGCAATCCAAGGGACTCTCAAGAGTCTTCTCCAACACCACAGTTCAAAATCATCCATTCTTCAGCCCTCACCTTTTTTTATAGTACAACTCTCACATCCATACATGATTACTGGAAAAACCATAGCTTTGATTAGATGGACATTTGTCAGCAAAGTAATGTCTCTGCTTTTTAATATGCTGTCTAGGTTGGTCATAAATTTTCTTCCAAGGAGCAAGCATCTTTTAATTTCATGGCTGCAGTCACCAACTGAAGTGACTTTGGAGTCTAAGAAAATAATGTCTCTCACTGTTTCCATTGTTTCCCCATCTATCTGCCATGAAGTGATGGGACCAGATTTTTGTTTTTTGAATGTTGAGCTTCAAGCCAGTTTTTTTACTCTCCTCTTTCACTTTCATCAAGAGGCTCTTTAGTTCTTTGCTTTCTTCCATAAGGGTAGTATCCTCTGCATATCTGAGGTTATTGATATTTCTCCCAGCAATCTTGATTACAGCTTGTGCTTCCTCCAGCCAGAGCATTTTGCATGATGTACTCTGCATATAAGTTAAATAAGCAGGGTGACAATATACAGCCTTGAGGTATTCCTTTCTCAATTTGGAACCAGTCTGTTTTCCCATGTCTGATTCTAACTATTGCTTCTTGACCTGCATACAAATTTCTTAGGAGGCAGGTAAGGCGGTCTGGTATTCCCATCCTTTGAAGAATTTTCCAGTTTGTTGTGATCCACACATTCAAAGGCTTTGACATAGTTAATAAAACAGATTTTTTTTTTTGGAATTCTCTTGCTTTCTCTATGACACAAGGGATGTTGGCAATTTGATCTCTAGTTCCTCTGCCTTTTCTGAATCCAGTCTGCATATCTTAAAGTTCTCAGTTCCTATGTTGTTGAAGCTTAGCTTGAAGGAGTTTGAGCATTACTTTGCTAGTGTGTGAGATGAGTACAGCTGTGCAGTAGTTTGAACATTCTTTGGCATTGTCTTTCTTTGGGACTAGAATGAAAACTGACCTTTTCCAGTTCTGTGGCCACTGTTGAGTTTTCCAGATTTGCTGGTATATTGAGTGCAGCACTTTAACAGCATCATTTTAAGGATTTACAACAGCTCAGCTGGAATTCCATCACCTCCACTAGCTTTGTTCTTAGTGATGCTTCCTAAGGCCCACTTGACTTCTCACTCCAGGATGTCCATATTTCAGTAAACTTTTAAAAAAAGAGAAAATAAATTTGGGGGCACTGAATCCTGGACTAAGCATGGGCTTATCCTGCAAATCATAATCTAAAATACTTCCCCTTGGAGCTCTATGTTTTCAAAAGTAAGGAATACACTAAAAATAATTTCCTGCAGAGGACAGAATTTACTTTAATCCACTGTTTTCTAAGGCCTCCGATCTTTATTTGAATGTCAATGTAACTCGGATGATTTCATTAACCTTACTGTCTAAAGCAAATAACTACTCCATTTATTTATAGTTGTCCTTGTTTAGCCGCCAATTTGCCACCGACTCTTGCGACCTCATGGACTCTAGCCAGGCAAGCTTCGTTCTCGGTGGGATTTTCCAGACAAGAATACTAGAGTGTGCTGCCATTTCCTTCTCCATTATTTATAGCACGCAATAGAAATTGGAGTTATAGCTACATTAGCTCTGAAGATCTATCTAGTCATCGGTGGTGGGTAAAATTTACTGTAGCGTGCCTGCTTGTGCAACTGTTCGATCCTTTGCATTCCAGCTGTGCAGAGTAGCCCCCAAAGTGACTTCACGCTTGCCCAGAACACTCTTCTTTCTGTCCAAGCGCGTTCCAGTCTAAGGCACATCCGGAGCGTGCAAGGAATCGGATAAGTAGGAGCCGCGCCGTCTCCGGTTTGTCTTTATTGGAGACCTAGAAACTCACTCCACCTGACCCTAGGTTATTACAAAGCCCGGGGCGCCCCTTCGTGGCGTGGGATTCAGAATACCAGCGCGGGCTCGCCCAACACCACAGCCTGCAGGTGGCAAGCTCGTCCTTCAGCAGAAGACCTGCGGAGGCGGAACCCAGAGGCGCAGCTGCCCCCGCCTTGCCCCACCGGAGCGCTGGAAGGCTGGGCCGCGGATTCGCCTCGAGTGGAAGAACCCGCCCCTGCCCCGTGGCCCCGCCCATCTCGGGTGGTCGGCCCGCGGCGATTGGCGGGGGCTCGGGGGCGGAGCTCCGGGAGGTGGGCTGAGGGGGCCGGGCCCGGGTCTGGACAAAAGCCGGGAAGGGAAAAAGCCCTGCCTGGCTTCCCAGATTCTGGGTTTCTGCCTAGGCCCGGTGAGGAGCGGAACAGCTGGGTCCAGCCGGGATTCCCACAGTGGACACTGAGTGGCTGTGTGCTCCCGGGTCATCGCCAACGTACCTTCCCCGCAGGTAGCAGCAGGCTTCGAGGGGCGGCCCGGGTCTCTGGCTCCTGCGGGAAGGCTCTGTTAGTGGCTAGTGTGGGATAAAGGACGCTCAGATCTGGAGTATGCTAGGGAAATTTAGCGGCGCGTCCGGGTCGCAAGGCGGCGGGGAAAAAAAAATCCAGGTAGTGGGCGTGGGAGAAGGAAATGGGAGGAAGACGGTGCTAGATGCCTGGTTGTGTAGGCGGCCCGCTGTTAAATTGGGTAGGGGGAGGTTGCACGCTGTGCCGGAGGGAAGGCCGTGTCTGCAGCAGAAGAAAAAATCGGGCGGTAGGGGGATGCAGGGACTCGCGGAAGACGAAGCCTTGGGTTTGGGGGGAAGAAGACCTGCGGCCTCGGCTGTTGGGAGCACTTGGGCGTGTGCAGGGAACTCGGGCCGCCGGGACTGGGGGTGCGGCGGACTGGAGGCGTCCTCCTAGGGAGCCTGAAGGGGGCGGCGAGGGGCGGTCGCTAGGCCACCTGGTGGCTGTCGGGGGTGGAGGAAATGTCACCGTCGGCATCTCGAGTTAAGGTGGAGAGGGGTTAAAGGTCCGGGCGCTCGGGAGGGAAGGGTCAGGCGTGGAGGGAGGAACCCAGCTGGCTTCGGTTGCACTGGAGCCAAAAAGACTCATGCAGGCCAAGAGCCAGCTGGCCACGGCGCCCCCGAAGGACGTGCAAACCTCAAGACTAGCTAACGGACGACGAACCCGGGCCGCGCCCTCCTCCATGTACAAACAAGCAGGGGTATTTATTATTTGGAAGGTGCATGCGGACCTAAAACTGCCCTTTGCCCCTCAGGGTGCACTCAGCACTGTACGGGCTGCCTGGCTAAAAAAAGACCAAAAAAGCAGCTAAATTCTCCAGAGAAGAGTGCTGGAGTGCCTGTACCTTATCTTTGTCTTCTGGTTTTTTTTTTTAGGAGATAAGGTGAGTCTGCAAGACTGAGACGAGTTGGGGTGATTAGAAATTGTAAAGGTGAGAATTAGTAATTCCTTCTCTTCTTTCATATGGCAATACTGCGTTTAACTGGTCGTGGAGGTCTTGGAGGTGGTCGGAGGCTCTGTAAGGAAATGACTCAGGGATTTTTCCACCAATACATTGCGACTGTTTCCTTGTTTCTTTCAGTCTAGAGGCTTCTCTGCAAGACACTTTTTTTTTTTTTTTTTGCACAGGAATTAGTGTAGTTCATGAACTCTGCACCCTCCTGCACCGCCCCCGCCTGCCCCAAGCAGCTCTTCTTAAACTACTTTGTGTTAGTTCAGGTTTATTTTCTAGCATTTCACATGTGTGTCAGAAGGTTGGAATTCAGCTGCTCGATAAATGAACTGGCTTGTTGGAAAAGGCCTTCCTTCTGAAATCAAGGTTTGGGTGGAAACAAAAAATCTGAGGGACTAGAGTGAAAAGTGAATTCAGTGGTGTCTGAAGCCCACCTTCACAGGATTCAAACCTAGAAGAAATAAAATAGTGTCCTACAGTGTAGTAACTCAGGGTCTACAATAAAGCTTCACTTTTTAAGTTAAAAGATGGTAAAAATGTAATGGATAAGTATGGTGAAGAAAATCTTTAATGTTTCAGTTATACATTATGAAATATAGAAAGATTAATCAGACTGTGTTTGCTTAACCAAAAAATATTATCACTTATTACTGAAAATTCAAGTTTGCTGTATGACTTTTTATTAACTGCATTTGCAGTTAAAGAAAAATAGCCAAGTCATAACTTTTGCATAATACTTCATAGGAATATGGCCTTGGAAATGTATCAAAACTGAGATAAGTTTGCTGCCTCTTTTTGTTTTGTTTTAAATACAAGGACAGATGTGACTGTGGGATCATTGTGATTAAATCATATACTTTAAGCTGTACTTTAAATTATACTTGAAATTACAAATGGGAAGTAGCTGACTCATTCACACCAGTATGTTCACTTTTTTATTCTAGGTGAGTTCCAGATGGTTCCCCCAGTAATGGTCTAGAGAACCTCCTAAATACTAAACATAATAAGCAAAATCCCAGAATTGCAAATTGGGAAGTGAAAATGGGCCTAGAGGTTAGGAATATATCTAGAGGTTTTCTTGTCATGAGGAACCGAAGCTCACAATCTTCTAATCATTACATTTAAAAATATAAAGACAAGACAATTTTAACTCAACTTTTTGAGATAATGTTTATAGACCTCTTTCTTAATAATTTTTTAAAGTTAATTCTCCTGACTTTCAGTCCTCAGCTGTAATTTAATAGAATAAAAGCAATCTAGGGGGAATAATAGTTTCCATTAAAGCACCATGAAAGGTAACAGATACCTTTAGCAGGCCCAGTGCCTCCTCTTACTCTCAGGAAACATGCCTTCTTTAAACCTAAGCCATATGGCAACCCACTTCAGAATTCTTGCCTAGAGAATTTGGTGGACAAAGGAGTCTGGTGGGCTACAGTCCATGCGCCGGCAAAGCATCAGATATGACTGAGCAACTAACACTTTCACTTTTCGCAAAGGGCTTCCCAGTTGGGACTTATAGTAAAAAAAACCCACCAATACAAGAGACATAAGAAACATGGGTACAATCCGTGGGTCAGGAAGATCCCCTGGAGGAGGCCGTGGCTACCCATTCCAGTATTCTTACCTGGAGAATCCCATGGACAGAGGAGCCCAGGGGGGTATAGTCCAAAGGATTGAAAGCAATGGGAGGTGCCTGAGTGCGTCCATAGGGTGTAGCCCTGTTGTCTCTGGGAATCAGATTGATTAGTATCTGCTACCCCAGGAGGACACCTCTTGCTGGAACAACTCCAATCCCCTATCCCACCTATTGGCAGTTTGCCTTTGCCCACTAATGGCTGGAAGAATAGTCCAGGAGCTGGGATACCAAGGACAGGCCAGGGACATGTTCTGAGCAGTAGTCTTCTCTATACATACACATTTCTCTAACTGAGAAATCACTCTGTATTCAGTGTATCACCACCACTATCCTTTACTGTCTCTAGGAAAATAGAGTTCCACCAGGAATTTTTCATCTTTCACTTGTAAAAAGGCTTAACTAAATTTTCTTTAAAATGGGTCTCTAGAACTTGTTGAATCGTGTTAAGGATAGTTGTTTTAACCAAAACAGCCTCTTAAAAGAGGGGAAATAGTAGTGCCCATCATTCTGTGCATCTTGAAGGCCTAGCACAATGAGGTGTTGGAAAGAAGTGTTCAAATAAACATGATACTGTGGAAATAATCCCATCTGATAAGACAGACCAACAGTCAAGAGTAAAGAATAGTGATTTACATTCTTAAGGGCATGTGACAGGCTCAGACTCCCCCACGCTGTAGTTGGATGGCCTTGGAAAGCTTGCTTTCTTTTAGCAAAGTAGAATGGAAAAACAGTTTCCATCTTACAGGGTTGTTGAATGTTGACTCAAATCACACAAGAGGCATGTAACACAATGCTTTATGTAGAGAATGTATTCAGTTCTAATGAGTAATGTAATTGTTATTAGCTTTTTGTGTAATCATGCTATTATGAATTATTTTTTAGTAATCCCCAAATGATATTTTGGTTTTATACAGTAATGAAACAAATGATAAGATATATGTCTTATCTTTTTTCCTCTTAGAGGTTTATTGAAGTCAAAATGTCTCAAAAAATCCAAGGCGGGTCTGTGGTGGAGATGCAAGGAGACGAAATGACACGAATCATTTGGGAGTTGATTAAAGAGAAACTCATTTTTCCCTATGTGGAACTGGACCTGCACAGGTAAATGAATCACTCTGCCAAGCAGCAAACTCAGAAAGCATAATCCATGTGATTTCGGGGTATAAGTCACTTTTTTGCACAGACACCACTCTATCTTGTGAATAAAGCTTTGGGCGAGCTTATATGCAAACAAAATGTAATAACTGGTGTGCCTCTGTGCAGAGAGCAACTCTGACAGTAGTTGTTTGCAGCAAAGTAAGGGTTTATTTTCAGGACACCAAGAAGGCAGTGGAGACAAGTCTCAGATCCACTCCAACTTGATCTTTGAGTTGTTTTTTTGTTTTTATTTATTATGTTTTTTGGATGCTCTGGGTCTTTGTAAAGCACACTGGCTTTCTCTAGTTGTGGCGAGCAGGGGCTGTCCTCTGGTTAGGGTATACCAGCTCCTCACTGCAATGGCTTCTCTCGTTGCAGAGCACAGGGTCTGGGCACAGGGGCTCAGTAGTTGTGCATGGGCTTAGTTGCCCCGCTGCACATGGAATCTTCTGGACCAGGGATCAAACCTGTGTTCCCTGCATTGGCAGGAGGGGTTCCTAACCACTGGACCATCAGGGAAGGCCTGAGGGTATTTTAAAATTGTGAAATTTCTGTGACTTTTCTTAAACGTTAGTTTCAGGGAAGTCAGGTTGTGTCCTGTGTACATGCTCGTGGCTCATGGGCTGATAGCTCATCTTTTCCCTGGAGAAACAACCTGATTCTGTTGTTACTGATGATATCTAAATCACCGTTGCAGTCAATCAGAGTGTTGTCTACAATAGCAATTTTAGTTATCTGAATCTGGTTGACTAGTGTTAAATTAATACAGGATGGAGGTCAGAGGGGACCAGAGGAAATAGTTTTAGATAGAGAATAATTATAAACTCCAAAGGAAACTCAATTTTAGGGGGACTGGGTTTCAAATATATATGAAATGAATCTTTAATTTTAACATAATACTAGAAATACTGAACTTGTCATTGTTCAGAAGAAAAGAATTATGATGGCAACAAAGTGATTTCTCAGGTCTTTCCAAGCCTGTATTTCCTTCGAGGGTTTTGTTTGTAATAAATCAGTGGCCAAGAGTAATATGAGGTACTCTTTACAGAGGGGAAAAGAATAGAGCTGCATGCCAAGTTGGTCAGTTGTGTCTGATTCTTCGTGGCCTTATGAACTATAGCCTACCAGGCTCCTTTGTCCATGGGATTCTCCAGGCAGAATACTGGAGTGGGTTCCCATGCTCTCCTCTAGAGGATCTTCCCTACCCAGGGATTGAACCCACGTCTCTCATGTCTCCTTCATTGGCAGTGGGTTCTTTACCGCTAGGAATCCTGTAATAAATTGGCAAAGAATGTGGTTAACACAGTTTTGTCCTTTCGAAAGGGTAGAGTATTTTCTGTCACTCTGCTTAACTAAAAAAGTTGCCAACTTAAAAAGTCAGTGGACCTTTTTACCTACTCATTCCTTGTCTTTTCTCCATTTTATACAGTTATAGCACAGAATTCTCAAAGTTATCTAATACAATCTCCACCTTTCAGAAGTTCCCTAAACCATTTGTGTCCAAGACCCTGATGCTGGGAAAAGTTGAGTACAGTTGGATGGCATCACCAACTCAATGGACACAAGTTTGGGTAGCTAAGCTGTTGCATAAGGGCTTCCCTGGTGACTCAGATGGTAAAGAATCTGCCTGCAATGCAGGAGACCTGGGTTGGGAAGATCCCCTGGAGGAGGGCATGGTAAACCACTCCAGTATTCTTGCCTGGAGAATCCTATGGACAGAGGAGCCTGGCAGACTACAGTCCATAGGGTCGCCAACAGTTGGACACAACTGAGTGACTTTCACTCACAAACTGTTGATGGTGTCTCTACTGCAGCCTTGAGAAGAAGCAGATACCTGCAGAGGTCCACAAACACATAGGAAATGAAGCTTTTAAACCATTATCCAAATGATTAAAGAAACATTTTACAGACACCTTACATGGCAATAGGTCTCGCCTTGATAGCTCAGTTGGTAAAGGATCCGCCTGCAATGCAGCAGACCCTGGTTCGATTCCTGGGTCAGGAATATCCCCTGGAGAAGGGATAGGCTACCCACTCCAGTATTCTTGGGCTTCCCTTGTGGCTCAGATGGTAAAGAATCCGCCCACAATATGGGAGACCTGGGTTCGATCTCTGGGTTGGGAAGATCCCTGGAGAAGGGAAAGGCTATGCACTCTAGTATCCTAGCCTGGAAAATTCCATGGACTGTATAGTCCATGGGGTCACAAAGAGTCGGACACAACTGATTTTCATGTACATGACAATAGGTGTATTTGCAGAGCAATTCCCATGATAATAGCTGCAAAAATCCTCTTTAGCCTAGAGGCATAAGGAGCTTTAAAGGACAGTCATTATACCTAGAAGGCAGAGTCACTGGCTAAAATCTAAAAAATTTTTGCAGACTTAAACAAGTGTAAATAGTTCCAAGATTGCTATTATTATTACGATTGGTTCTTTTTGAGGGGGGTGGAATGATTCATTTGTTTTATTTTCTGTTATCTAGACAGTGATTGGGACTATTTATTCATGCTTTTTGCTTAGAAGCAAAAAAATCCACTGATTTGCTATAAGCTTCTGATGAAAAATGTTTCCTGTGAACATAAATATTGCTGACTATACTGCTGTTTGAGTTAGGAGTGAACTTTTTATAGATATTCAGCACTTCCTAAGTCAGAAGATAAGAGTGTCTTTGTTAGTGCCGATGGAAAAAAATTAATAGTTAATCTAAGAAAGAAATGGAGAATTGTATCCATGTCAGCTTGAGTATTATAGCCCAGAGACAGTCATTCAGAAAGCTCTGAGAACAATTCTGCCCACTTGGGGTCAAAGAGCAGTTACGTAAGTTTTTGAGACAAAGAGTTATAGGTCATGTTGAAAATTTACACACAGTCCATAGCTGTGTGTACAAAGTGACCCCTTACAAAATTAAGAAGGAAGGATATCCTAAGGAGGTCTCTAGGTTGACAATAAAGATTGACGATACACCCTCAAGGAGAAGGAGGAGGTGCAAAAGGTCAAAGCAGTTTGGAATTATTTTTATTTGGAAATATATCACCAAGTTGGATGCCCTTTTGCATTTCCATTACTAGGAGTGGGATATCTAAAGGAAGGAAAATACCAGAACTGAAAAGAGAGATTGAAGGGCTTGATGGTTCAGCAAATTTTGAAAGCTGAAAAAACTGGAAAACTTTTTAAACCTTGGAGAACAAAATAAACTGTTACATTACTGGTTTGTTTTTCCTGCTTTTGACAAACTATTACCTACTTTAAAGTTTTACAGTCTTTTTCTCTGCCCTGGACAACCAGCTTTCTTTCAGACACTGAATAACTTGCAGTCTGGGTGTTGGTGTATTTTAAGCTATAAATCAGTGGGCTGTATAAAGTCGTTGCTGGATTCCATTATTTATTCTGTAAACTTCAGGCTTGTTTCCAGAAGAAAGACTTGCCTAAAATTTAGGGAAAGGTTCAACATACAGCTAATTGGCCTTTCTAGTTAGTAGCATTTTTTTGGCATTGACTGTCTCAGCTGTAACTCCCACCACTTCAGTGTCAAACTGCAAGAAACCCTTTAAGTCCTCAGCCCCTTTATTTTTAGAGCACAATATTTTCTAAGGGGAAAATAATACTTAGGTTTGCATTTTCCTGCTAATCAGATGAAGAAAGTCTGCAGAAAGTGGTGGTAAAGAGTAGGCCAAGGGGAAAGAGTACAGTGGTTTTTATTTCATTTCCTTCTCAACAGCTTCCCACAACACAGCATGGCCCAGCGGTCTAGCCCTTCTTAGAGGCTTTTTAGTTGGCAGCCATCTTCGTGTCGAGGGTACACTAATGCTAAAACTCAGCAGATTTAGGTATATATGGACCCTTTGTTTTCTGCAGGGCAGGCCCTGCATGCCATCAGCATGCAGAGTGGTGCATGGGGATAGAAGGGGAGTATCTTCAGTCACCTGTAGGTGTGTCTGGAAAAGTTATGCTTTCAACCTTTCCTTCCCAGCTACGATTTAAGCATAGAGAATCGTGATGCCACCAATGACCAGGTCACCAAGGACGCTGCGGAAGCTATTAAGAAGTACAACGTTGGTGTCAAATGTGCTACCATCACCCCCGATGAGAAGAGAGTGGAGGAGTTCAAGTTGAAACAAATGTGGAAATCTCCCAATGGCACCATCCGAAATATCCTGGGTGGCACTGTCTTCAGGGAAGCTATTATCTGCAAAAACATACCCCGGCTTGTGAGTGGATGGGTAAAACCCATTATCATAGGTCGTCACGCTTATGGGGATCAAGTAAGTTGTGTTGGCATGACTTGATTTTCCATGTTCTTTTCTCATGCCCTTTGATTGCCCATCAGTTCTGATTTATATGTGCTTTATTCTCTTCTTTTGGTGTCTACTTCCATTAAGTGAGGTATGTGCTCAGTTACTTCAGTCATGTCCAACTCTTTGAGACCCCATGGACTATAGCCCTCCAGACTCCTCTGTCCATGGAATTCTCCAGGCCAGAATGCTGGCATGGGTAGCCTTTCTCTTCTTCAGTGGATCTTCCCTACCCAGGGATCAAACCCACGTTTCCTGCACTACAGGCAGAATCTTTACCACTGAGCCACCAGGGAAGCCCAAAAGTGAGGTATAGAATTGAGAAATGAATATATGTGTGTATACACACACACACACATTTAGATAAAGGTAAATTCAGATAAACTTACAGGTACCTATCTCATTATAAATGACTTTTTAATAGGTTTTTTTTCTTTTATCTTTTTATTAGGTTAAATCATATGATACAGACATTTTCATATAGATAATTTCCTGTGGTTTAACTAAATCAGTGGTTCAGCCAAACCTGGGCTGTACAATAGGATCTTTTTGCAGGTCTTTTGGTGTTTGGTTTTGCATTGCCATTAAAAAAATTTTTTTTTGTTTTAATTCCAATGCCTGTGTCCCACCCTACACTAGCTAAATCTCAATTCCATGGTGTTTTAAAGCTCTCCAGGTGATTCTAATATGCAGACAGAATTGGGAACTATCAAAGATTATTATACTAAACATGACTATTTCATGCATAAAAGGGCAAACTCAGTAATTGAAAGCAGTCTCTTCAGAACATTCCTGCTTGGGGGCAGAAAAAAAGTCTAGTTTCTATACTTTTGTACAAGTAGGCTTGTTGCCAGATTAAACAAAAACATTACCAACTAAACAAAATAAAAATTCTGTGTTGGAACTGAAGTTTTAGGCTTTCATAGAAAGCAGCTCATGTCTTACAAGAGCCTTAAAAACAAGAGTGTCTGTCTGTGACACCCAGAGGCTTTGATGTTGCCATCGTTAAAAATAGTATGGGCAGAGCAGACCACTCTCTGTTTCTGGGGGCTGGGTTACCAAGTCAGTCCTTTAGCAGCAGTCCACTTTGTTCTACTGTGTGTCTCAGGCTATCCCTTTGTCCTGGCAAGTCCCTTCACAGATAATTCTCAGAGGCTCAGAAGAAGGAATGTAGATGAGATTGCTACAAACTCACTAGTCCTGGGAACATGGCTCGAAGTTGTATCCTGTTTTTCCTTTTCTCTTTCTTAAAATTATTGTGGCATCAATCACTGGGAGGATGGTCACTCTGTTTGTGTAACTATACAAGATTGAAAATTCCAAGCGTCTAGAAAGCATTTATGGTGGTTTGACACCTTTTGAGAAATGAGAATCAATTACTACCCATAAATATCAGAAATGTTCGGCATAGAATAGAGATTAGTCTGTCATTATCTGACAGCTCTTCTTTCAGCCGTCTTTAGTATTACTGTAAACAAAGATAAATAAGTTTGACTGGCATTTCCAGTACCTGACTCTGAAAGTATTCTAATCTAAGCCATTGAAGAAGACAAGGGAGCAAAGATCAACATATGCCTAGTGTGGGCTAGGCATATTTTTCCTTACCTGTGACAGGTAGCTGTCCTCAGAATGCCCTTTCTTAAGGGTCATCAGCCTGCTGCGGCTGCTTCCAGAATGATTGCTTTCTATGGGCAAGTCCTGGGCTGGGCCTTAGTAGAATGATATCCATGAAGAGAACAAGCCCTGAAGGTCCAAGGACCAGACCCTAAATGGGTTATTTGCACTACATCATGGTTCCTCCCATGTAAGACTGATGGAAGAATCAAATGAGGTAATGTGGGATACAGGTTAATCACTTAAAGTCTGTCTCACAGTGAGGAGCAGGCATTAGCACTCTCAGCATCATCTTGCTGCACTTAATCTCTCTGTCATGTCAGATTCTTTGTGACCCCATGGACTGTAGGCCACCAGACGCCTCTGTCTGTGGGAATTCTACAGGCAAGGATACTGGGGTGGGTTGCCTTGCCCTCCTCTGAGGAATCTTCCCAACCCAGTGGTCAAACCCAGGTCTCCCACAGTGCTGGCGGATTCTTTATTGGCTGAGGCACCAGGGAAGCCCATCTTCAGTGCTACAGTTAATATATTGTCGTCCCCCAAGAGAAGACTTCCTTGACCTCCAGGTTATGGTCATTTCTCTCCTCCATCTTCCAGTAGCATTTTTTATTTATGCCCACTGTTGACATTTGAAAGCTGTTAATGTTGCTTCACTTTTGTATGACTTTGTTTGGTCATAGGCTTCACAAGAGGGACTACTTTGTTACTCTCTTTCATACTCATATCTGTACTTAGAAAACTGCCTCTTCCATCATAGGCACCTGATAAATACTGATTTCTAATGTGTACTCCCACTAACTAGCTTTGGGAATTCTCTGGACCTCTTTATCTCCACCTCTAAATTAGAAAGTTGGGCTACATGTACTATTCTCGAGGTGTCTTCCAGCTCTGTATTTTTTTTTTTTTCCCCTTCATGTAATTCTTGTTAAGACAGTTTTGCAATTTCTTTTCCTTTTTCCCCCTGTACAGTATAGAGCAACCGATTTTGTTGTGCCGGGGCCTGGAAAAGTAGAGATATCCTACACACCAAGCGATGGATCCCCCAAAACGGTATACCTAGTACATAACTTCACAGGTATGTTTGTATTTTTCATTTTTTTTTTAAACAGGCCATCTAGACAACGTTATCTCCGGTTTCTTAAAGTTAGCTGTGTGGCTGCCTAAAAATGCAACCTGAATCTATAGTATTTCCACAGGACTGAAAACCTAACATAAAAAAGTCATTGGCTTCCTGTGGCATAAAAGGAATTAGCCACTTAATTCACTTAATTGGAAATACAAGTAGATAATTATGCATCTCAGAACAAGGAGGGAAGGTTGACAGGAATCTGTTATGCACAAATTACATAAATGAAATGTTAATAGCCTCAAATTGCCTGTAATGTAATCCTATGCTTTGGCTCTGGTAGGGTTTGTGTTTGAAAATGGCTGCTTTATTTGTTTGCTGAAGTTTTTTTCTGGTTCTGAGTGTTTATTTTGTGAAAGTGGACTGTTTGGGTTTTGTTTTGTTTTCTTGCTTCTGCTATTCCCTCAATTTTGCTGTTTCTAAGGTTCAGTATGGCAAATCCCACCCAAAAGTTGTTGAAAGAACAGAGGACTTTCCCTGTTCTTAAGTTTATTAAAAGCACTCATACAAACAAAACCTCAAAATTTACCTAGCTGTTGTTCTCCTTGCCTCCTCTAAGTCATCATTTTAAAGGAATCTAGTTCTGCCAGTTTCCTCACCTCTCTCATCCTGAGCCCCAAGCTGGCCCTGGGCAGTAACAGGGATTCAAGTTCTAGTTTTCAGTAATAATAGAGTTCAAACAGTAAGAGTTGTGAAACACCAGTGATTACATGAAGCATAATTATTTTTGCCAAAGCAGAACCAACTTTCAGTATCCTCTAAGAGATTACAAGAATTTTCATTCTGTGTTTGAAACGTATTAGTGGCTGAAGATTGAGTGCATACTTAAAGCTTAAAAGACATGCTTGGAATTTTTTGAAGTGTGAAAAGAGTTTAAAAATTATTTACCCCTTCTTCAGTGTGTTTCTGGTTCATATCAGTTCTTGGTATTTCAGAATCCAAAGAACCATGTGTTTCTCATGGGTATTGGCCTTTCAAAACAAGTTAGAATGGCCTTACCTAGAATTGACTTTCCTCCAATTATGTGTCTCAGAAACTCATGGAATACTGAAATTGGAAGCCAGACGTGAGAGCTGAAAGTGGGGTGTTTTGGTGGTGGGGGTAGATTTAGACTTGCTACGGCTGTACCCTATTTACCTTTTCTTTTTTTTTCTCATTGTTTTCCTCTCACAGAGGCTGGTGGTGTTGCCATGGGGATGTTCAATCAAGATAAGTCAATCGAAGCTTTTGCACACAGTTCTTTCCAGATGGCTTTGTCTAAGAATTGGCCTTTGTATCTGAGCACCAAAAACACTATTCTGAAGAAATACGATGGACGTTTTAAAGACATCTTTCAGGAGATATATGACAAGTAACTACAGTTCTTTTTGTCCTTTTTTTTTTTTTTTTTTTGGTCACAAACAGTGGCATTTATACTATAGAATTTGTATGCTTATCCTTTTGATTCTGGGACAAATTGAGTGAAAACCAGCACTATCCCATTAAGATAAGGACAGAACTGAGATTTAACAAAGGTTGAAACAAAACTCTTGAGTTGCTTTTAGAAGGGAAATGTTTTCTCAGATAAAGGTCTCACATTTTTTTCAGAGCCAGGATTATTTAATGTGTGAGTAAATGTACCCTGTTAGTGATAGAAAGTTCTGATTTTTTACATGTGTGAGTTTCTGAATTGGGCCTGTTCCATTTTCTTTCTTTGTAATATTTATTTATTTCACCAGGTCTTAGTTGCTCATGCAGGATCTTTAGTTGCAGCACATGGGATCTAAGTCCCCGACCAAGGATCAAACCTGGGCCCCCTGCACCGGGAGGTCGGAGTCTTAGCCACTGGACCACCAGGGAAGACCCAATTTCCATTCTTCCTGAAGCCCACTGATATGATTTAAAACTCTCCTTTTGAGAATTCCCTGGCAGTCCAGTGGTTAGGACTCCACACTTTAACTGCCAAAGGTGTGGGTTCAGTCCCTGGTCAGGAAACTAAGATCTTGCAAGCTGTGGGGCACAGCCAGTAATTTAAATACAAATAAAGAAAATAAACTTTGCTTTAATGGAGTCATTTGAACTTAAGTCTGCATTTATAATCATTTTAGGTTCAGCAGTACTCGAGTACTTGTTAACTTTTAAGATGGCATTCCTCCCTTTAGATACAAGCGTTCAGACCAGGGTTGGGATTTTAGGTATCCTTCCCAAGACATTCTAATACCTCCTTCCATTCCCTATCTATATCAAACCTGGAAGCTGTCCTAGTTTCCTGAATGATACTGGGCAGTATAATAGTCTTTCTCTACCCCCTTATATTCTTTTTTTTTAATATATATACTTAAGGCAAGCTGAATCCCAAGAAACTGGTGAGTGGTATCTTGAAAACTGTAAAAGTAGTATTAATACTTGGAACACTGTCATCTTGCTTAATTCTCACATCTCTGCCAAGTGGATGAAATCGCCCTTACAGAT
This sequence comes from Antilocapra americana, assembly GCA_007570785.1. Lineage (NCBI taxonomy): Eukaryota > Metazoa > Chordata > Mammalia > Artiodactyla > Antilocapridae > Antilocapra > Antilocapra americana. The sequence continues at coordinate 33,790,409 of ML660197.1, forward strand.
GGGAAAATGGGAGTTTCATAGCTAGAAAATGAGTGGGCAGGGATTTCAGCCCATGTCTGTTAGATTCCCGAATTTGTGTTGCTTCTTCTAAAACATGCTGCTTCCAGCCCCACCTCCAGCCTTTCAGAGAGGCAGATGGCATCCCAACAAAACCAGTTTTCTTTGTCTATTGTTCTCTTCTCTTTCTCGTTTCTCAGGCAGTACAAATCTCAGTTTGAAGCTCGGAATATCTGGTATGAGCACAGGCTCATCGATGACATGGTGGCCCAAGCTCTGAAATCGGAGGGGGGCTTCATCTGGGCCTGTAAGAACTATGATGGGGACGTGCAGTCAGACTCGGTGGCCCAAGGTAAGGAGCTGGAGGACAGGCGGAGGTGGGGCTTGGCCCGCGGCCAACAGGTGGTGCCAGGTGTGGGAAGAGGGATTCTGTAGCCCTTGGTAAAACTCATGAAATGATAGCACTGGGAGACATTCAGGTCCCTCAGCTCAGCTAACTAATGAGGGAAGTAAGCTCAGACTGGGTAGGCGACTTCTCTCAGGGGTGCCCTGGGATTGAATTTCCAGCCTTAGATGTTAACACAGTTTATGTCTCAACCCTTTTCCCTCCTTAACTTTCGCTGCCTCCAATGGGCAGCCCAGTCACCCAATCTGAAAATCACTCTTTCTCCCTGCCTTCCAATAAGAATGTAAAAAACTAGGGGACTCAGGTGAAGAGGGGCCAGGGTTATCTCTGAACCAAGGGGCCTCCCTCCCAAGAGCCCGTTCATTCTGGGATTGGTACAAATCACGCCCCTTTTGCCAGCCTTGACAGCTGTTCCATACCACATAAAACACCTGTGTGTACTGCTTAGCTCTAAACACATTGAATTGAGCAAAGAAGCAGAAATTCCAGAAACCAGAAGCTTCATGCCAGAGATAAGGACCAGAGGAGCAAAAGCTCTCCCTTCCCCGCCTTCCTCAGTGCTAAGCTGTCCTTCGGTTTCAGTTACTCCTGAAGCAGTGTGCACTGAATTTTCCTGATGATTGTTAGCCTTCACTTCAGTTACATTTGCTTTCCCCGAGGAAGTACTACTTTTTCTTTCTCTTGTGAAAAGTTAATCATTGCTATCAGTTTGAAAATCAGTAGATCTGCCTGGTTAAAGATAACTTTGATGTCAGATAAATGAGTTCCCCAGGTCTGTCTTTATCCTCCTGTTTCTCTTGCGTGCTGTGTCCTGTCGCTTTAGTCGTGTCTGACTCTGAGACCCTATGGACCATAACCTGCCAGGCTCCTGTGTCCATAGGATTCTCCAGGCAAGAATACTGGAGCGGGTTGCCGTGCTCTCCTCCAGGGGATCGTCCCACGTCTCTTAATGTCTCCTGCCCTGGCAGGCGAGTCCTTTATTGCTAGTGCCACCTGGGAAGTCCTCACAGTCGTTTGGATGCGGCAGAGGAAGGAGTGTTGCTTTGTGATAATTCATCACAAAGCAAGGAGAGCAGAGTTCTTAGAATGGGCCCAGATCAATTCATGGTTTCTAAATGTCCTCGTGGCAGTAAGAAGGTATCTGCAGGGATATCGCATATGTGACTGTCAAGCTGCGGAGGTTCAAAGGACTTCCGAGCAGGAATGCTGCAGTGCAGTGTTCAGCCGTGCACTGATAAGATACCCGGAACCAAGACTCTGTGTCTGGGCAGTGCCTGTAGATGGAGGTGCCCTCAGCATAGCAGATTCAAAGGCAGCAGAGCTGTCCTCACATTCATTCTTTTCTAGAGGCATGAACTACTTTGGACTCACGCCAAACGTTTTATTTCTGTCCTTAGTTTTGACAGTGGTACCAACTAGTGTCTCATGGATAAATAGACTATCACCATGGATATGGCCCCAAACATCTCTAGTCAGTGAATATTTGAGCCTTTACTGAAGCCTCATACCAACATAGTGATAGGAAAGGAGTTGCTAATTCGGCACAGAAATTGCTAATTGTACTCAAAGGGTTTATAAAGTTTTTTTCCTTTCAAACCAAGAAAAAAAAAGGTAGCATCCTATCATAAATTTGCATTGTTAACTCCACAGGTACTATTGGGAGGTAGCAAAAATGGTGGAAAGTGTTCTTTGAATTAGAGTGTTAAAAAAGAATAAAAGAAGGAAAGTCAATCTGCGGACTTAAAAGTTGTAATTAGGTTCTCTGACTAGGAAACCACAGAACAGAATCATTGTGGTGAGGCTGTAAAAGAATAGGGGCAAGTGAGAGGTGGTCGGATCCATTCTATTCTGTTTTTAACCAGCTTTCTCTTCCCAGTCCTGCGTGAGCCTGTGAGCAACTTGGTGGCTGGAGACAACTCCTGAATCTTTATTTTCCCAGAATAGCAGAGCATCTGCACATAAGCATAACAGTAATCTACTGAGCTCTTACTCTCTGGAGGGTAGTACTCTAAGGAATAGGAATGTGTTTTCTTTTCAAATATAGTCATGAATGTATGTCTATACATCTAATTCTCATAACAGCCCTAGGAAGTAGGTGATTTGACTATTTCCCCCCTCCTCCTTTTCTTAAGATTTATTGATTGATTTTTATTTTCGGCCACACTGGGTCTTCAGTGCTGCACTCAGGCCTCCTCTAGTTGTGGAGAGTGGAGGCTTCTCATGGTGGTGGCTTCTGTTGTTGGAGAGCACAGGCTCTGGGGCGTGCGGGCTTAAGTAGTTGTCACACGTGGACTTAGTTACTCCTCAGAACAGGGACTGAACCTGCTTCTCCTACACTGGCAGGTAGATTCTTATCCACTGTACCACCAGGGAAGCCCTACTGTACCCATTTTACAGGTAAGGAAACTGAGTCGCTGTAGCTAGGAAGTCATGGAACTAGGCTGGAATCCAGGCAGTCAGACCATGAGCAGGTGCATCTGAAGTAAATAAGTGAGGAAAAACATAGCCTTTTCTGAAAGCGGAAGAATTACTGATGACTCCATGCACTCAGAGAAGGAAGTGGCAACCCATTCTAGTATTCTTGCCTAGAGACTCCTGTGGACAGAGGAGCCTGGTGGCTGCTGTCCCTAGGGGGTCACACCGAGTCGGACACGACTGAAGCGACTTAGCACGCATGCCTGCATTGGGGAAGGAAATGGCAACCCACTCCAGTATTCTTGCCTGGAGAATCCCAAGGACAGACGAGCCTGGAGGGCTGCCATTTATGGGGTCGCACAGAGTCGACACGACTGAAGTGACTTAGCAGCAGCAGCCACGCACTCATGTTTATTTTGTTCACTGAGTCCTCTCAAGATGAAGTCATTTTCTTTGCTCTCTGGGAGACCCAGTGCTCTTCCTACACTTGAATCCCATCCCTCCTGTTCTGCCGCTGACAGGTTATGGCTCTCTCGGCATGATGACCAGCGTGCTGGTTTGTCCAGATGGCAAGACAGTAGAAGCAGAGGCTGCCCATGGGACTGTAACCCGTCACTACCGAATGTACCAGAAAGGACAGGAGACCTCCACCAATCCCATTGGTAAGATAGTGTTGGCTGTTACATTGATTTCCAACCAGAGTAGAAATCTCCAGCGGGACTCCAACATGTTCCTTTGGCTGCCCAATACCTTGTATATAAAATCATCACCTAACAGCTGATTTGTCCTACCAATAAGAACTGTTTTAATATGTTTCTTAAAATATACACCATATATGCTTTTCCATTTTGTGGGAGAAGAAGAATGTTATCAACAAGCATTTTCCTTTTCCTTTTCTTTTGCCGCAGTGAAACGTCACATGTGGCTGAGAATCTAAAGCCACATTGACAGACCCTTTTAACTAAGTTTCAAGGACAGTACTTTTTTTTTTTTGATTAACTTTTTTTTATTTTTGGCTGTGCTGGGTCTTCGTTGCTGTACACAGTCTTTCTCTAGTGGCAGAGGGTGGGGGCTACCCTCTCCTTGCAGGGTGTGGGCTTCTCCTCGCAGCAGCTCCTCTTCTTTTAGACCACAGGCTCTGGACCGTGGGCTCAGTAGTGGGGCACACAGGCTTAGGTGTCCATGTCATGTGGAATTCTCCCAGACCAGGGATTGAACCCACATCCCCTGCGTTGGCAGGTGGATTCTTAACCACTGGACCACCAGGGAAGTCCTCAAGGACAGTACTTTAAAAACAGATTACAGCCTGGAAAGACAAGAGACCAGTACAGATGATAAAAGGTTGTGACCTTTTCCAAATTAATAAGTGCCCTGCCATGACTATATGCTTTCTTAAAGCTCTAACAAAATCCAAAATATTTCCTCTACAAAAATGCAGGGTGTTTTTTTTTTTTTTTTAAGTTTCTAGTTGATAAAATGTTTCCTGAAACTTACAGCTCATGTGGATAGCATCCAGTGAAATCAGTCACCTAAATAAAAGAAATATTCTATTTTGTCAAACAAAGACTTGGGAATATTTCTAATCAGCATGATTGAATTGTGCTTTTTTTTATTCCCCCTGTCTTTCAGCTTCCATTTTTGCCTGGACCAGAGGCTTAGCCCACAGAGCTAAGCTTGATAACAATAAAGAGCTCAGCTTTTTTGCAAAGGCTTTGGAAGAAGTCTGTATTGAGACCATTGAGGCTGGCTTCATGACCAAGGACTTAGCTGCATGTATTAAAGGTTTACCCAAGTAAGTATAAGATGCTGTAAGCTCTGTGATCAAATTACCATTTATCCTCACTGGGCTCAAAACATCAAGTGCTTTCTGGAGTTACATGAATTATTATTTGTCATCTGGTTCAAGAGTCAGGAGACATTATCTGTAAATGTCAGGTAATAAACATTTCAGGCTTTATGGAACATATGGCAAGTACTGAACTTTGCCTCCACGGCAGGAAAGCAGTCAGTGTGATAGAAAAGAGCTAATGGGAGTGGCAGTGTTCCAATCAAACCCTGTGTACAGAACCAGGCTGCAGCCTGGACCGGGTTCATGGGCCAAGCCGTAGTGTGCTCACCCCTGATCTAGCTGGCAGTCAACTGGGTGGCAAGGTTCTGCTGAATATAACAAAATTACAGACATTTTGAAACAAAGGGACCCCCAAGGCTATTTTATTCCACCTCTTTATCCTCTTCAATTTAGTAAGAAAAGTAAGCAGCACAGGTACAAGATGTCCAGTTCCTTATAATCCCTTCCTTAAGTATCTGTAGCCAGCAGTCAGATCATCGCTTTGCCCAGGACTTTTTTGAGAAAATGGAAGCCCGTATCCCAGCTGAATTAGCTGCTGATCAGGGATTTCCTCCCTCAATCAAAGCTGGCTACTATGGCTCATGTCAAGAAATGCTACTAAAACACAACAAAATTATGTAAAGCAATTATCCTTCAATTAAAAAAATTTTTTTAAAAAGAAACGAAACTAAAATCTAACCCCAATCCCATGTCTCATTCGTGGGTCCTCAGAGATCTCTTGGGATCAGTATACCTCAGTCTTGGGGATATACTCCGTTACTACATCTTTCTTATTTTAAATTTTCAGCAAGAATACAGTGTCTGAAATGTTCCTTTCAGTGTGTTACTTTTAAGCCTACCTGAATAGGCACCTGTCATCAGGATTATGAGAGCCAGTCCATTGTCTTTTGTTTTTTAAGAAAGACAAAGGTAGATACGAGAGCACCAGAGTGGTTTTTGTTTGTTTGTTTGTTTGTTTTTGAGGACATGTGATAATTTGTAGGGATATAAATAAAAAGATGATTTCAGTCTCCCAAGCATTAGTCTGAATGAAGCTCTGGGGCAGTTTTAGTCTTAAAGCTACAAGACCAGGAACCCCTGTGAGTGTGTGTATGTGTGGCCTGGCCTCCACTCAGACTGCCTGTAGCCTGGGTCAGCCCCTTGAACTGTAAATGCAGTCATCGGCCATAAACTTGTAGCTTGTTAACATTAGTCACTTTTCTTCTAGAAATAAATATAATGCTGCTTTAAGTAGCACATCTCAGACTTTTCCTCTACCTGTTACCACATCAGAGACAAACTAAATTTCCTTCTTTTTTCTTTCCTCTATTAGCGTGCAACGTTCTGACTACTTGAATACATTTGAATTCATGGATAAACTCGGAGAGAACCTGAAGTTAAAACTAGCCCAGGCCAAACTTTAAGGTCATTTCTTGTCTTCGGAGAATGTTTTTTTGTTTCTGGTAACTAGGGTCTACTGGTTTACATTTTTCTCTATAACACTCAAGGGTAAAGGCAAAATCAATTTTGTAATTTGTTTAGAAGCCAGAGTTTATCTTTTCTATAAGTTTACAGCCTTTTTCTTATCCATAGTTATGCCACCTTTGTGAACGTGGCTGGGGACTTTTTTTTTTTCTACTAATAGCTTAGGAATTATTTTTAATGTCCACTTGTACTCACTGTCACTTTTTCTCAAGTGCTGAGATCAATGACCAAAATGAACAGTGCTCAAAAGGATAAACTATAGCCACGGTATTATTCCCTGAAATTGTATAAAGTAGAGATTCATTCCTTTTCCTGTTTTCCATGACCTGGGGCCCTGGGTCATTCTAATGTAACAGGTATTTCATTATTTGCAGTAGAAGCTGCGTGTTAAACTTGCACATGATTTGAAATGGCCATAACTAAAACGTGTTGAAGACTGTCATCTTTTTAAAGAGCTGTAGTTGAATCTTTTAAAAATACTAAATATTTTTGAATTCCCTGGAGAATCCAGAAGAAATACTACCTGGGGGGGCAGATTGTCCTCTGTATTTGTCTCCACCTCCTGGCCTTGTGTGGCCTAATTATTATGTGACCTTGAACAGCATATATCATCCAAGTGCAATAATACAAGCTGCACCTTTTTTTTTGGACCTCTGCTGGCCTCTTTTATTTCCTTTATGTAATGTGATTTTTTGGAAGTTGATTGTAAACACTCTTCTAGTCCTGTTCTTCATCTAAACTATCGATTTTAATTAAAATTCAATGCTAATGAGCTAGTATCCTGAGTTTTTATTTATTGACTGTACTGCAGTTGCCAGGCACCCTGCTAGATCCTAACCATAGGAATTTGGTTTTAAAAAGTCTCTGCCCTCAAGGAGTTTACTGTGGGGGGAAATGGTTAGGTAAACAGATAGTAAGATGTGGATTCTACAGAGAAAGGGAAAGAAGACCAAAGATCCTAACAAAAAGCGGGGAACCAAAGGGAATATTAGGGAATTGAGTCTATGTGTATGCTGAAGAGTTTAGTCTTAGCACATAAGTTAATAGGGAGCCAGTGAAAACTTAAGGGAGGGACATGACCATATTTTCATTTTAAAAAAATAACACTTTGGGCACTTTTTTTGAAGAATGCATAGTAATGGAATGAGGCAGGGTATGGTGAGCACAGTTGAGGAAAGAAGACCAGTTATAAGGTAGAAAAGATAAAGATCTCAACTGGGGTAATGGCAATGAAAGTAGAGAGAGAAGGGTGGATCCTGAGAAAAAAAGTAGAATGGGGGGGGGGATTGGGGGCTCCTAAGAGATGAGGGGATTGGGGCAAAGAAGCAAGTCAAAGACATTTCCCAAGCTTTCAGCTCTATACCTGGACAAAGCCTGCTCCACATCCCATCATTATCTGTATTTTGGAGAAGGAAATTGAGGGGAGTTTTGATCAAGCTGCCACGGTATGTCAGCAGCCACTTTGACCTGGAATCAAGGAATCCTTATAGCTGAGCTGGGGCTCCCTCCTGTCCCAACACATGTTCAGGTTGGGATGGAAAGAGAAAGCATTCCATGAAACAAAAGGGTGGCACTGGATTGACTGATCGTAAATTGTCCCTCCAGCACTCACACATCCCGGGAGCCAATCAGATGAGTGTTAGTGGTACCAAACCCCATTCTGAACAACAATGTCAGGGTCAGCATTGGGCCAAGAACCAGTTAGTGTTGTAAAATCATCAAATGATCAGATGCTGACCAATGCATCCAGAGGCTAAAAGTTTATTTTGTAACTTAGAAGATCAGAATTGGCCTGGGAAATGGTGCTTGGTGTAACAACAGCAAGATCCGTGAGAGAAAGGTGAGAGTTCGAAATTCTCTTTATCGCAAATATTGTTTCTTAGAATTTTTACCTGAAAATATTCAAGATCTAAATTAGAATCAGCTCCCAGGGACTTTTCTGGTTGCCCAGTGGTTAAGACTTCGCCTTTCAATGCCCGGTGCACCGTGGTAGGGGATGGAAGGGTCAATCCCTGGTCAGGGAGCTAAGATCCTACATAGCACTGGCTAAAAATCCAAAACATGAAAAAACAGAAACAATATCGTAGCAAATTCAATAAAAGACTTAAAAAAAAGAATCACAGCTCCCTGTATTCTTGTCTGATACAGTCTTTCTAAGACACTTCTGACATCTGATTTCCCACCTCCATTGAATATGCAATAAAAATTTCCCCCAAATTAGGTCTCAGCCTGTGAGGAGACAAGATTAGAAACCAGTATAAAAAGTAGTAAGGAAGACTTTGAATATTTATATAAATACTGATAAAAGTATACTTTTATCACTTTTATACTTTTGTTTCATAGTCCCTGTTTGTAATACTAGGGTGAATATAAAATGCAAATTGCCAATTCCTCTGAAACAATATCTGAACAGCTCTGAATTTGGATCATTTCTCAAGTTCTGAAAAAATTAAATTTTTCAGACTTTGAAGCATCATTTGTAACTTTTAATTTGATACTGCAAATTTGCAGAAAAATTATAAGACTGGTATGAAGAAATCCCATAATCCCTTACCAGATTCTTACTTTTGTACTATTTTTTATTTCATTTTTTCTCCATACACAACACACACACTTCTTTCTGAACCATTTCAATGTAATATGAAGATTTGTGCCCCTCTATCCTTACATAATCCAGTGTGTATTTCTCAAGAAGAACAAGGACATTCATTTATATAAGTACAATGTGATGATCAAAATTAGAAAATTTAGTATTAATACAGCATAGTCCTTATTTAAATTTGAACAACTGCTCCAGTTATCTTTACAGTTTTTCCTCCAGGATTCAATCCAGGATCACACGTTGTAGTTTGCTGTCTCATTAAGTCTCCTTTTGTCTGAAATAGTTCCTAAAACTTTCTTTTCTTCCTATAACTTGGCAGTTTTTTAAGAGTATTGTATTTTGTAGATAGCCCCTCCATTTGAGTTTGTCTAAAATTTCCTTGGGCTTCTCAGATTTTTCAGTGGTAATACCCTCCTGCCAATGAAGGAAATGTAAGAAATACAGGTTTGATACTTGGGTCGGAAAGATCATCTGGAGAAGAAAACGGCAACCCACTCTAGTGTTCTTGCCTTGTAAATACCATGGAGAGAGGACCCTGGTGGGCTACAGTCCATGGGTCACAAAAGAGTCAGACAGGACTTAGCGACTAAACAGCAACAATGATGTCTCCTTGCAATTAGATTCAAGTTTTGCGTTATAGGGAGAAACACCATTGAAGGGATACAGTTTGCTCAGGGTATCAGTTCAATAGCTTAGTCATGTCTGACTCTGTGACCCCATGAACCATAGCACGCCAGGCCTCCCTGTCCATCACCAACTCCCAGAGTTTACCCAAACTCATGTCCATTGAGTCGATGATGCCATCTAACCATCTCATTCTCTGTCGTCCCCTTTTCCTACTGCCTTCAATCCTTCCCAACATCGGGGTCTTTTCAAATGAGTCAGCTCTTCGCATCAGGTGGCCAAAATACTGGAATTTCAGTTTTAGCATCAGTCCTTCCAAAGAACACCCAGGACTGATGTCCTTTAGGATGGACTGCTTGGATCTTCTTGCAGTCCAAGGAACTCTCAAGAGTCTTCTCCAACACCACAGTTCAAAAGCATCAATTCTTTGGCGCTCAGCTTTCTTTATAGTCCAACTCTCACATCCATACATGACTACTGGAAAAACCATAGCCTTGACTAGATGGACATTTGTTGGCAAAGTAATGTCTCTGCTTTTTAATATGCTGTCTAGGTTGGTCATAACTTTCCTTCCAAGGAGGAATCGTCTTTTAATTTCATGGCTGCAGTCACCATCTGCAATGATTTTGGAGCCCCAAAAATAAAGTCAGCCACTGTTTCCACTGTTTTTCCATCTATTTTCCATGAAGTGATGGGACCAGGTGCCATGATCTTAGTTTTCTGAATGCTGAGCTCTAAGCCAACTTTTTCACTCTCCTCTTTCACTTTCATCAAGAGGCTCTTTAGTTCTTCTTCACTTTCTGCCATAAGGGTGGTGTCATCTGCATATCTGAGGTTAGTAATGGAAAAAGGGGGAAAAGGCATATGATGTTGGTTTATCCCAAAATTGGTGAAGTTAGCTTTGCTCTTTGGTTAAAGTAGTAACTGCTTGTCTTCTCTTTTCCTCAGAATAGGAAGTAGGAAGCAAGGCACTTCTTGTAAGATTTAGATATTGTGAACTTCCTATGTAAATTTCAAAGTATTTACATGATAGAAACTGAAAACTTTGATCCTAATATTCTGGAGCTCCTCTCACCTATTTAAAAGTTTCCAGATTTTCTGGTTACAGATACTCCATTTACTAGAATTACTCAATGAGTTTACTTTTCATGTTTTTATTTTTATTGTTTGAGAGAGGCTACCTGTTGGTGACTTGCTTGCTGCAAATTAATTACCAGTCTTGTACTAGTCCATGAAACCTACAACTTGGATCTCAGCCAAAATTTTCTCTTTTTTTCCCATCTGTATCAACTTATTTATATGCCTTTTTTTTTCTTATTTCTTTGAACACAATCCATCCAAGAAATAGATGAAGTATATCCTCTAATACTGACACTCTCTTTGATATCAGTGTCTCATAAGACCCACAACCTCTAGATTAGGATACTCCTCTTACAGTTCAGATTATACCAGATACTTGAATGTACCTGGCAGGTTGGGTTTTTGATTTTGGTGGGTTTTTTTTTTTGGCTACACTGGGTCTTCATTGCTGTAAGCCAGCTTTCTCTAGTCTCAGTGTGCGGGCTTCTCATGCTGTGGCTTCTCTTGTGACTTGCGAGGTCTAGAGGGAGCAAGCTTCAGTAGTTGCAGTGCACAGGGCTTAGCTGCCTGGCAACATGTGTGACCTTCCCAGAGCGGGGATAGAACCCATATCCCCTGCACTGGCAGGTGGATTTTTATCCACTGGACCACCAGGGAAGTCTTAGATTGGGTTTTAGTCATTGGGTTTGTTACAGTGTTTTAGTGAGTTTCATTATGGCTATAATGGGAGTGACTTTCAGAATTTATTTGGAGTTAACTTGTGTCTATTTCCCTGAGTACATTCTTCAAATGTCCTAACACTAGGGTAAGATAAGCAACATCTTTATCTGTATAATAAGTGCTTTAATCCTTGCCCTTTTGCACAGTTATGACTAACTCACCTAGTTCAGTGATGCAAGTCCTATTTCCTCAGACAATTCCTGGAAAAGCATCAGGCCTGATGTGACTACTTTGCAGACTCCCAGCTGATGTATCTTAATCATCAGAGGATGGAATTTTCCTACTTATACATTTATTTCTCGTCTAGTTCTCTTTTAGGAAGTGGCTTAAGCTTATACTTTTCTCAAAGTCTCCAGCAATGGACTCATTAGTGATTTTGTATGTAGAAGGGTATTCAGACCTTATCATCTGCATTGTACATGCGCATTAACCCAGTTTTGGATTCTCAACCATGTGTGGAATGCTTTCGGTGCCTCCCATAAAAAACAAGGCATCATGTTAAATCTTCTTGGAGTCAAGGAGACATAAGCTTTTCCACTTGAAATAGTTTGCAGATGGTTATTTTAATTCCATACAGTATCAGTCACCATTGAGAATAGCAGGTCACTAACTATTTTGCCTATAAATAGCATAATAGGTGGAGAAGGCAATAGCAACCCACTCCAGTTCTCTTGCCTGGAAAATCCCATGGATGGAGGAGCCTGGTAGGCTGCAGTCCATGGGGTCATGAACATGACTGAGTGACTTCATTTTCACTTTTCACTTTCATGCATTGGAGAAGGAAATGGCAACCCACACCAGTGTTCTTGCCTGGAGATTCCCAGGGATGGTGGAGCCTGGTGGGCTGCCATCTATGGGGTCACACAGAGTCAGACATGACTAAAGCAACTTAGTAGCAGCAGCAGCAGCATAAATAGAAATCAAGCCCAGAGGTTATCTTTTATGTAGCTAATCCCACATGTTTCTTTCACTGGGTTCAAGTGAAAGTCACTCAGTCATGTCTGACTCTTTGGGACCCCATGATCTATACAGTTCATGGAATTCTCCAGGCCAGAAGACTGAAGTGGGTAGCCTTTCCCTTCTCCAGGGGGTCTTCCCAACTCAGGGATCAAACCTAGGTCTCCTGCATTGCAGGCAAATTCTTTACCAGCTGAGCCACAAGGGAAGCCTGAGCTATTGACTCTACATGTATTTATATCTATCACACTTGTTTCATGTCTATGATAAACACGTTAGGAAAAAAATATAAGTAAGTATTGTATAAAGCTCTGTACCATCTATTTCATTTAATACTTTTATCAACTTGGTTTTTAGGGTTAACTGATAGAATATTCAGTAAAACATCTATATAGGTAAAAGCTGTTTCACATATCTTTGGAATCACAGAATCTTAGTTCCTCATTATCCACTCAGCAGAGATTTCACTTTCAAAATAAACAGAAGAAAATGCATTTTGAAGAGCCTTCTTCTGGAGTCTAGGTGAGTGAATCACTAAGAGACCACTGTCAAAAATAGGGAAGTCCGAAGAAGATTGTTGGTTCCAAGCTAAAGATGAGTTCAGTTATAGACACAATGAATTTGGGATAGGCAGAACACCTGGCTGGAAAATACCTAACAGCATCTAAAGATGAAGGATTGAAGACAGGGCTAGAGATGTGCACAGTAGTTGAAGTCTTAAAAATAGACACACTCTAAGAAAGAATAGCAAAAGCAAAACAAGAACAATAGGTGGTCAGTGATCACTAGACTTTCTTTTTTTGGGCTCCAAAATCACTGCAGATGGTGATTGCAGCCATGAAATTATGCCAGGAGCCGTCAGGATGCCCCCTCTCTCGGATGACAAAGTCACAAGACTGAGAAGGAAACTGCAAAGCGGATTTTCCTTCGGGGCATCCCAAGGCAAGGCCCCTCCTGGTATTTTTCTTGGGAAGTTCTGTCTATGCTCTGAACATTAGCTCATCTCAGTAGGTCAGTCCCAGTTAGAAATAATTCATCCTGAGATAATTCCCTCAGACATTATTTCCCCCAGGGGATTGGGGAAGGCAGATTCCCTTCCCTGGGGACAAAGGAGGAATAAGGGACATTTAAATAGATTACTACACCTCCTACTCTTTACTGGGGAGTTTCTTTCTACTTAGATTGATGTACTTATCCAAAGTATGCTGGAGACAATCAAATGGTAAAGATACTAATGTTAAATCTAATTATGCAGAAAAAAATTTGCAAGGAAAACAAGCTTAAGGTTAAAGTTGATGATAGGCAGAAAACAAGATTGTATAGAATAACATGTGATGTAATGGGTGTGTTTCTTGGGTATAAAAACTGTAAACCAACAACAATAAAGAGAGAGACTGCTCCATCATCACATCCACTCAGCTCAGTTCTTCCGCCAACACCACTCATCCCTCAACACCCCCGGACCCGCCGAGGCTGGACCCCGGCAAAATTAAAAGACGCTTACTCCTTGGAAGGAGAGTTCTGACCAACTTAGACAGCATATTTAAAAGCAGAGACATTACTTTGTCAACAAAGGTCCATCTAGTCAAGTTATGGTTTTTCTAGTAGTCATGTATGGATGTGAGAGTTGGACAGTGAAAAAGGCTGAGCGCCAAAGAATTGATGCTTCTGAACTGTGGTGTTGGAGAAGACTCTTGAAAGTCCCTTGGACTGCAAGGAGATCCAACCAGTTCATCCTAAAGGAGATCAGTCCTAGGTGTTCATTGGAAGGACTGATGTTGAAGCTGCAACTCCAATACTTTGGCTACTTTATGGGAAGAGTTGACTCATTGGAAAAGATCCTAATGCTGGGAAGGATTGGGGGCAGGAGGAAAAGGGGATGACAGAGGATGAGATGGCTGGATGGCATCACCAACTCGATGAACATGGGTTTGGATAGACTCCGGGAGTTGGTGATGGACAGGGCAGCCTGGCGAACTGCAATTCATGGGGTTGCAAAGAGTCGGACACGACTGAGCGACTGAACTGAACTGAACTGAACTGATCGCCACATTTAGGAAGCAGAAAGAATGAAAAAGAAGGGACAGACAGGGGAGGTCAGTGTCAAAGGAAGTCAGAGGAAAAGCTAATTCAGGTAGAAAGGGATAGGCATTCATTTTCATGTTAAAGAAAGGGATCAAGGTGAATGAAAAACTATCACTGACAACTCCTGACAACTACTCTAAAAGGCCTCCTGAGGTCTTAAACACTTAAATAAATATTTTACTCATTTGTATGAGACATCACATTCCTACCTTCTGAACTGAAATACCTTGCTATCAATGATTAAGAATCACCTTGAATGAAGGCAGTAAAATCATTATCAGTAAGGGAACAAAATAAAGGGCATCAAATAAGCAACTGAATAAAGTTCTTTTTTTTAAAATTGAAGTATACTGTTGGTTTATATATGTCAGGAAAAAGGCTACCATGGCACTGTTACAGGGGCAGTAGGGAAATGCAGTTCAGGCTATATTTTAATGTGTTGTGTGATAACTCAGATAAACATATTGATATGGCAGAAACTGTTCCGCCATCTGTGTGTGTGTGTTTAGCCCTCTGTTTTCCCCAGCACTCTCCTCTGTGTGTCTGTGTGTGTGTGTGTGTGTGTATAGCTCTCTGCTTTCCCAGAAACCCCCTCCCTCTTCCAGTCCCACACATCGGTTTTTTTTATTTTTCTCTCATTTTCTTCTTTATTTCTAGGGTTTAAATATTATTGACAAGATTGACTGGACCAAGATCATCATAGTGGATCCTGATGCCAGGGCAACATGCAAAAAACCCCACATAGATCACCGGCAAGGACTAAAACCTAAAGGTTACTAATTTGGCATTTTCCAAAGTCTGAAGTCCTAAGTATTTTTCCAGATGCTGTCCTGAGGGCCTCAATTGTCTCAGCACAACCCTGCCCTGCCAGGCAGCTGCAGTCGGCACTTTGGTAAACGACCCCTCTTTGGTTTCCAACCTGGCACTAACCCTTGAAGGAAATTCAGACTCCCTGGGGGTGGCCTCAGAGCCGCACACTCTTCCTAATCAATTCTGCTTCCCCTTATACCAGTTCTTCCTTCTAAAGTGGTCTGCTGCCCCAACCATGGAGACAATAACTATGTGGTCAGGAGGTAGGAATAGGGTTTTTTTCCTATTTTATATATATATATATATAATATATAATTTTTATAATATAAAAAATTGTAATGTTTTTAAAATTGTGAAGTGAAAGCAGGCTTTAAAGATACTTTGATTTAGCACACTCTCTGGTCAAACTGGGGAAAGGGAGAAGGCCTTTATAATGCTGGGTATTACAAAACGGGCTTCCAACTAGCTCAAATGCTGTTCAAGCAACAGAGATTTCCCATAAAAGAATGTTCCAAGGAGTGAATCAGCATCCACCAATACTCATAACCCATATAGAAGAAAAAAGTTACTCCCTCTGAGGTTAAGGGAGAGGGGGTAACTTAACAGAACCATCATTTATTTTTAGAATGTACATTTACTCCACAGGGAAACCAGAGGGTAGAGGTCATCTAAGGAAGTGCTCAAGATAGAAGCCTCTCCATCGCCAAGTTCTTGCAGCTCGCTCTCAAATCTCTGGGGACAAAAGGGGATGAGTCATTTAGTGTTACTTTGGAAAGGACCCAGAGCTAAATAGGCTATTTCATCTTAATTGTTCTTTTGTTATAGTTTGGATAACAATAATGGGAGCTTACATCTACCTCATATGAACACTGCCCTTGCTCTTTATTTGATTACTTATTTCATGCTTGCAATAAACTGATGCAGGCACTATTATTTTTCCGTAAATAAATTAAAAACCTGGGCCCCAGAGGTGCATGGATCACATTGATAGTGTTCTGGTCATCTTTGGTTGCCTAATGAATTATTTCAAAACGTAGTGGCTTAAAACAATAATATTACTTTACTGTTATTTCGCCAGAAGTTGACTGGGCTCAGCTGGGCAGTTCTTAGAGATTCTCACCTGGGGTCTCCCACGTGGTTACAGTCAGATGGCAGGTTTGGCTGCTTCCCCACTATGTGTCTGTTGACAGGATCCCAGATGGGGCTGTCATGCGGAACCCCACAGATGACCTCTTCATGTGGTCTAGACATTCCCATGTCATTGCAGCTGGGCTCCAAAAACAAACATCCCTAGAAGACAGATAAAAGCTGTACTACCTTTAAAAAAAAAACTTTTTATATTGAGTTATAGACCAACAGGAAGTTGCAAATATAGTAATAAAGTTTCATGAACCCATCATTCAGCTTCCCCATAGTGAAGAATGTTACATAAGTGGAATTGTATAGTATGTAGTCTTTGAAGACTGATGTTTTTTCACTACACATACTGCCCTTTAGATACATCCTATTGTGCAGGTATCAATAGCTAGTTCCTTTTCTTGCTGTGTAATAGTTCACATATACCTTTTAAGACCTAGTCTTGGAAGTCATATAAATTTACTTCTATGATAATTAGAGAACAATCCAGGTTCAAGGGGCGAAATATGCCACCCCCCTACTCCCTGAGTAGAGTCAATAGCCCCATTTAAGAGCATGAGGGACAGAACTACTGTGGCCATCTGGGAAAATATAATCTGTCACAGATGGTAAGTGACAAAGGTGGGATCGACTCTAGATCTATTTTTAGAATGACAATGTGTGCCTTCTTGCCATGACAATTGGAATGAAGTATTACAAATTGAATGATAGTCCTATAAATATAGTTTAAATATACAGCATTCATTATATTAATTAAAAAAATTTGGAGACAATTAGGAAAGGCTGGCAAAATTAGAATATCATATGTTATCACTTACATATGGAATCTAAAAAAGTGATACAAATAAACATATTTACAAAACAGAAACAGACTCACAAAGTTAAAAAAAAAAAAGTTATGGTTACCAAAGGGGAAGGAGAGGGAGAGATATATTATGAGTTTGGGATTAACATTTATACATTATTATATATAAAATAGGTAATCAAGAAGGACCTACTGTATAGCACTGGGAACTCTAGTCAATAATCTGTAATAACCTATATGGGAAAAAAATCTGGAAAGAATGAATATATGTATATGTATAACTGAATCACTTTGCTGTAGACCTGAAACTAACACAACATTGCAAATCAACTGTATGTTAAAAAAAAATTCAACTTTAAAAAGTATTCTTAAAAACAATCTACAGTGAAGACTGATGGCCCAGTGGTAAAGATCTGCCTGCCAATGCAAAAGACACAGATTTGATCCCTGGTCCAGAAAGATCCCACATGCCACGGAGCAACTAACTCCATGAGCCACAACTATTGAGCCTGTGCTCTAGAGCCTGAGAGTTGCAACTACTGCGTCTGCAAAGCTGCAGCCACTGAAGGCCACCCGCCCTACAGCCCATGCTCTGCAACAAGAGAAGCCACCACAATGAGAAACCTTCGCACTGCAACTAGAGAGTAACATGTGCTCGCCACAACTAGAGAAAGCCCTTGTGCAGCAACGAAGACCCAGCACAGCTGAACAGAAACAAAATTAAAAGCCGAAAGTCTGTGAGGCAATACCTACAATTTAAAAAAAAAAGAACAATCTACAGAAGCTGCCAGCTTTTCAGTTTAAGTTAGAACTTTGGCAGGAATGGGACTAAGCTCTGTTCAAATATGGTAGCAAAAAAGTTGGATTTAATAAAAAAAAAAAAACAAAAAAACAGAGAAAGTAAGGGATTAGAAGTGAAAAGGCAAGTTAGAGAAAAAAATCCTTTCACTAATTTTTTTATTTCTCCCCAGATTAACATTTATATACTATTAAATACTATGTTATACTGATTACAATAGTGGGTTCATTTATTCCAGATTCTGAGATGAAGAGTTTACAGTAGAGTATTTGTCATCTTTCTGAATGATGTTCATTATAGAACCCCACTTTCAGAGCATTTCTCAGCAGAGAACATGCCTTTAGAATGTATCCTGAATTCTGATACAACTTGAGGAAGCATGAATAGACTGGGGTAGTACTTCTTAAATAGAAAGGTGGATTGAAGCAACTATCATCACTCAAGAGCTAGAATCTGTGTCCAGAAAATTATTTAGTTCATTTGCTTTACCAAATCCCATGCTGAGGAACATGCTCAGTACTGGCAGGGGTGTTGGCCCCCCAGCCTTCCACTCCCTGGAGCAAGACAAGGCTACAGCAATGCTTCCAGTCACCCCCAAGGTACCATGAGTAAACAGAGTCCCTGGGCCTTCCTGCACCTCAGCTGCTACCAGGATAAAGCAACCAGAAGCCAGGCAACCACAAAGGTTTCTTTCATGCCAAACTGAACACTAAACAGGAACAGCTTCAATAACAACTGTGTTTGACACACATATTACATTCCTGGCCTGACGGCATGAGTCTATGACATCATCATTTCTATACATCCAGAGCCGCCATTTTAAAATGTCCCGGTCTTGACGCTGTGCTGGCGGTATACAGCTGTGTGTCCATAGGTGTCCTCAAATTTTGTAAAAGCATCATTTCCAAATATATTTCTCTGTCTGTTGGTGCCTTATAACCTCAAGAATAGGATGGTATTTTTGAAATCCTGCCAAGAATCAAACAGTGCTTGTTATGAGGTAGCAAGTTTTGGTTGATTTATAGCTCCCATAGAACAAATTCTGAATCTAATCAGGATCGGACGTAGCTGCCTCCCCACGACCTTGCATATCCTCTCTTTAGAATAATTTCTGTAATTATCAAGCTAAAATCTGACAGGTAAAAACTAAGGAACATCGACTTTGCATTATCTGAAACAAGACTGGCAATCTTTAACTTTGGTGTCCAAAGTTGGCCCACTGATTTAGGACATAGGTCATTGAAAACATTCTCTCTAGAAATTATTACCAAAATCTAGGGTGTAGGTGAGAATATCACCAGATGTGGGTAATGCTATCTTGAGAGAAGCAGGGCAAGAGATATAAAGAGGGCAAAGGAACAATGGATAAAAGGAAGAGAGATTTTATCCTTTTCTGTCCTCTACCCCTGCTCTTGGTCCTAATTGCTTAGGGAGTCTTATGGTGCCAGATTTAGTAAATAAAAATATACACTGTCTAGTTAAATTTCAGTATAAGCATCCCCGTGTGAAATATTTGGGAGATACTTATAAAAAAGTTATTTACTGCTTATTTGAAATTAAAATTTGGAGCAAACTGCTCTATGGTGAGAACTGCAAAGATTTTGAAACAAAACATATAGATTTGAATCCTGCACAACTGCTTATTAGTCATGGGATTCTGGGCATGTCATTTTGCTTCTTTGAGCTTCAGTCTCCACATCTTAGGATGAAGAAATGACATTTCTTCACAGATTTGTCATGGGGATTAAAAATAAGCAATTACTGCAACTGACAAGAGCTCAACAAGATGATGTCCTCTTGTTAATCGTTTTCATTGTTATATTTGCTGCTTCATATTTTCTACTTCTGAATCTAAAATATGTCTAAACTCCAAATATTTTTACAGCCATCTTCTCCCTCCCCATTACCACTCTACTTCATGTGATATGGAGAACATGTGTTAATTTTCCACAGCTTTTTTCACCCACTACAGATAATTTAGTAATAAGGCACCATAAGACTAAAGAATTTTCATTTGTAGCAACATGGATGGACCTAGAGATTATCCTAAGTGAAGTAAGTCAGAGAAAGGCAAATACCATATAATATCACTTATATATGGAATCTAAAATATGACAAAAATGAACTTATCTACAAGACAGACTCACAGACATACAGAACAGACTTGTGGTTGCTAAGGGGATGAAGGGTTGGGGAAAGATGGATTGGGAGTTTGAGGTTAGCAGATGCAAGCTATTGTACTAGACAGAATGAATAAACAACAAAGTCTTACTGTATAGCACAAGGAACAATATTCAATATCCTGTGATAAACCATAATGGAAAAGGATATGAATCAGAATGTATATATATGTGTGCGTTATGTAATCACTTTGCTGTATAGCAGAAATTGGGCTTCCTTGTGGCTTGGTGGTAAAGACTCTGCCTGCCATTGGAGGAAGCACAAGAAACACAGGTTCAATCCCTGGGTCAGGAAAATCCCCTGGAGAAGAAAATGGCAGCCCGCTCCAGTATTCTTGCCTGGGAAATCCCATGGACAGAAGACTCTGGCGGGCTACAGTCCATGAGGTTGCAGAGAGTCAGACTCAGCTGAGCACATGGCACTTTAATTCCCCAACTCAAGAGAGGGATGGAGTGTCCTGCAAAGCTGAGAGCTCGGGCTGTTGCAGGGACACGAGAGCACAGAATGGTTAGCAGGGGCTAGCAGCACAGAACACCAGCTGCTATGTTCTTCCTTAAACACTAAACAATAATGAAGCTATTCACTGGAGAAAAACTAAGAATTTAACAGTTCTCTCGTTCTATGGAAGATCTGGAAGAGTCCAAGAGAATAATTTTTAGGGTTAAAAATTGGTTTCAGTTTCTCCTCCCCGAGTTATTAAGGAGAAGGGAAAGGGTTGTTTCTGTACCATCTAGGCCAGGTTATTACAACTGACCTACTGACAGCTGTAACCACACTGAGGACACAAACTGCTGCTGAGGCGACGGAATGTGCTTTGAAAGTTTTATTAATAAAACGTAGCATTATGAAGGAAAGCTCACAGACGTGAAAGGAGATGTCTATCTCAGAAACCACAAGTATGCAAAGCCTGGCCTCCATCATCTTCTGGAGCAGACTCTGCAACCCTGGAAATGAAGGATTGCTTTCAGTACCCAAGGGGTTCACTGTACTGTGGAAGATCTACCAAAATCTCTCTTTGTTTGCTTATGCAAAATCCTGGTGATCTAATCATACTGGGAGACTCCACTGATAGTCAGACTCTAACTCCACTCACTTTTGGGGGAAAGTAAATGGAGAAGTCAGTCTAATAGCTTCTATCAATATTTAAATTCAACAATTCCACTATAAAATATCTGTCTTAAGTGCATGCTCATTCACAAAGTTAAATATATATATTTTTAGAAAAAAATATCACTTTGGAATTGCTTATTATAGCAAACAGAAACATCCTCCGTGTTTCTCAATAGAGGAACAGTTGAATGTATGACATTGTAGTCTTACTGTGGAATATATACAGCAGTTAAAAAGAATGAGATGTTTATATATTCAAACAAAGAGAACTTTCTAAGACATACTTTTTAGAGGGGTGGGAGAACTGCAGAAAATATCACAATAATCTGATTACATTAAGAAAAATAAATGCCACAAGTATTTACCTATGTTACGCAAATGATTTGTGTCTTGAGTTATGCAAGCGTGCTTACAACTAGAGAAAAAAGTTTACTGGGGGAAATGGAGGGAGGGTGGTTATCACACTTGACTCGTATACCTCTAAACCGTTTGAGTTTTTGACAAGGTGTATGAGCTTCCTGGGCTTCCTCTGTGGCTCAGCTGGTAAAGACTCCACCTGCAATGCTGGAGACCTTGGTTCGATCCCTGGGTTGGTAAGATCCGCTGGAGGAGGGCACAGCAACTCACTCCAGTACTCTTGCCTGGAGAATCCCATGCAGTCCATGGAATCGCACAGAGTCAGACACTATTGAAGCAACTTAGCATTCATGCGTTTGAGAACTGATGGCTCAGTGGTAAAGAATCCACCTGCCAATGCAGGAGATGTGGCTTTGATCCCTGGGTCAGGAAGATCCCCTGAAGAAGGAAATGGAAAATCGCTCCAGTATTCTTGCTTGGAGAATCCTATGGACAGAGGAGCCTGGCAGCCTATAGTCCATGGAGTCGAAAAACGAGTCAGACATGACTTACCAACTAAACAGCAACAACATTTGAGAATTACTTGTATCATTTTAACTAATTATGTTTAGAAAGAAATGCAAAAAGAATTAAATTAACCACTTCGAATATTCTCCTCAAATCTGATTTACTTATCTGAAAAGCATATACTTTACAAAACAGAAATCACAGAGAAAAATCTAAATTGTGTACCTGCGGTGAATTCCCTCATATCTAGGATTTCCTGCATGCATTCTCCTAGGATTCTGGCACTTAATTGCTCCAGGGGGAGAGGAGACTCAGAGAAAGAATTACACCCTGGGCCCAGTAAAAATACCCAAGTTTTGCTCAGTGACTCTGCAGAACCATCCAAAAAGAGGAGACAGGTCATTTGTGAGTATACACGTATGATCACAGGAATGCTCAGATTGCCCTCACGGTCAGGGATTTATAGCAAAGATGTAAAGTGAAAATGCTGTTTAAAACACCAGCCAACAACCAAAATTAAAAGCAGCAGATTCTGTGAGTCACCAAGAGCCTCCAACAGCAATGCGTTGTAAGCTATAAAGAGGACTGAACCCGAGCACATGTTGGGTGGGGTTTCTTCACACCTGAGAGGTGACTGCAGGATTATGCTGGCTCATGGAAGGGGGCTGGTGTTCAGTCCTGGGAAGCTGAGAGTAAACGGAGTCTCAAGCCACCCAACTGGGAGCGTGAAAGTGAGAATGCTGGCAGCGACAGGGGAGCATGAGGCCAAATACCGAAGTGGGAGGAAAAAACATGACAAGAGAGCACAGGGGACCCCCTGGAACTTTGTGAACTTCTGGGGAGGCGTCTGTGGGAAGCTGAAACTTCCTTGACTCTGTGGTAGAGAACCAGTGTATGAATATGGTTTACTATTGTTAAACTCTGTTATAAGCCCTGCCCCCAGCCCCAAGTGGCTGAGGAAACCTGTGTGTGCTCAGTCACTCAGTCATGTCCGCCTCTGTGCGACCCCATGGACTGTAGCCCACCAGGCTCCTCTGTCCATGAAATTTTCCAAGCAAGAATACTGGAGAGGGTTGCCATTTCCTAATCTAGGGGATCTTCGCGATCTAGGGATCAAACCCACATCAACTGCATTGGAGGCAGATTCTTTACCACTGTGCCCCCTAGAGATCCAGGTTTCAATTAAGAACCAAGCCCACTTCAGAAGTCTCACTTCATTTCCAAAATCTTCTTTTCTTGAAATGTTCTATCTGGCCTGCATACAGTCCACATTTAAAACCAGATTCTGAGCAGGAAGAGGAGATGGCAGTGACTGATAACTGAGTGATCTGAGTGAGGAAAAAAAAAAAAAAAAAAAAAGGGGATCCAAGGTTCTGAGAACTATTCCATGAGATGGCGACGGAGGTGTAGTCTGCGTAATCTGCTCCTAGGGTTCCATCTCTAACTGTTAATCAGATCAGAGATTCTCAAGGGTGATGGTAAAGGGGAGGGAGGAAGTCCCAGCATATAGGGAGAGGAGAAATCTATTGTTGGGATGCAGCAAATTCTGCATTAAATTGCAATTTTTATCTCGGGGAGATTTGTGAAAATCTTGTTTTTGATAATACAAATTTTTATATTTAATATAATGTGAGATGGTTTAGTTTATCAAAATTGGGGTGGTCTAAAATTTTTGAGAACACTGAGGTTAATCTCATTTATTTTATTGCTCAGATCGTTTTATGTCGGGGGGGATAGATTTACAGACTAGGATGATATTATTTTGATTAAAATATAATTAATAGCTAACATGTAATGAGTACCAGGATACCCTATGAGTAGAGTTCCCAGAAGGGAAGAAGTACTCCCCTCAGTAGTGGGTCAATGTGTGCTCAAGTTGCATCCGACTCTTTGCAGCCCCATGGACTGTAGCCTGCCAGGTTCCTCTGTCCATGGAATTTCCCCAGGCAAGAATACTGGAGCATTATTTTGGTTAAAATATAATTAACAGCTAACATGAAATGAGTAGTCTTGTTATACCAGGTAATTGTCTAAGTTGTACACATGAATGATCCATTTAATTCTCTTAACAGCTTCATGAGGTAGATATCTTAAGATCCTCCTATTATTGGTGGACGAGTGAGGCATAGAGAGGTAAAGGAACTTAGGTTACACAGCTGTAAGTGGCCAGAGCAGGATTTGAACCCAAAGATCCTTCTCTGAAGCCCTTCTCTTCACTGACTGTAAAGAGTTGAAATTTGGCGGGATGCGGGTGGGGGGATGGTGGTGATGTTAATAAATAAAATCTACTTTTTCTTCCTTGCCTAAATTCGGAACCATTGAGAGATAAACACAGAAATCAGGCAAAGAGAAAGCAGATACTAAAGGATGGCTTGGATTTCTGGCCAAGCAGCCTTGCTACTGCTTCCCTCTCAATGAGGCTGGCTTTCCCACCCAGCCACAGCACTACTCTGCAACAGAAGGTTCTCCCCCACCCCCACCCCCTCTCCCCACCATGGGGAGAAGCAAGGCAGGAAGGACTCCCAGTTTACCAGACAGATAATTCATTTCTTTACTTCAGGGAAGGAGTGAGTGTTGGTAAAGCTAGGTTTGAAGGCCAAGGTCATTTCTCTAATGGAGGGGGCTATGAATGTAGTGGGGGATGTATTCTTCCAACATGCATAAAAATGTATAGAAGGAGTTCTGTAAAAATGAAAAAGTGGGGGTATGAGCAAAGACATTGGGCCAACAATCAAGTCAGAGAAATTATAATATTTTCTGTTACAATCCAAGGTGAGTGATGCTTTTCAGGAAGATGACTGAATCATGATTGATTGTTAAAAGAAGAAAAAGAGCTTAAATCAGAGACAGAGTCAGAGCAGATGTTCTGATAGTTGTCATCAAGCACCAATTAGGTACCCTCTACCCCAGTGGAGTGGACATATGAGAGTTTCACTATAGAGATCCTACTTATGATCCACTGTTCCTGGCTTTCTCCCTCTTTTCCTGTTGCAGACAATCAGGGAACAGCTAGTGAGATGAATGACCACAAGTGACACACCAAAGCATTTGGAGGCAGCCAAGAGCAATGAAAAATTGCCTCTCTCCAACTGTGCTACGGAGTGGACTTTTTCTGATAGGTCACCAAAGAAGTAAACACTGAATCATTTTGTTCTTGAACAGTAAGATTCAAGGACAAACTTCATGTGTCCAGCTGAGATGGGGTATACAGAAGAACAGTTATAAAATGCTATGGTTCTAATTTTTGCTCATTCCAGGCATACTCAAGATGGATCCAGTACTACCACTATGCCTCTTTTCTTAGTGATAATTTTTATTGAAAAATACTGAGTTGGCCAAAAAATTTGTTTGAGTTTTCCCATACCATCTTATGGAAAAATTTGAATGAACCTTTTGGCCAACCCAATAGTAGCTATGCAGAAAAGAGCACATACTCTAAGTATACAACTCAGTGAT
Organism: Antilocapra americana; assembly: GCA_007570785.1. Lineage (NCBI taxonomy): Eukaryota > Metazoa > Chordata > Mammalia > Artiodactyla > Antilocapridae > Antilocapra > Antilocapra americana. Next base: position 33,815,770 of record ML660197.1, read on the forward strand.
GCTTTATAAGTTGAACATAGACTTATAAAAGCCTCAGATGAAGACCAAGAACATTACCAGGACCCCAAAAGTACCCACTTCTTCCCCTGGCCACAAAGATTTGGTAACCACTGCACTGACTTCTGGGCTTCCCTGATAGCTCAAGTGGTAAGGAATCTGCCTGCAATCCAGGAGACTTGGGTTCAATCCCTAGGTTGGGAAGATCCCCTGGAGAAGGGAAAGGCTACCCACTTTAGTATTCTGGCCCGGAGAATTACATGGGCTAGTCCATGGGGTAGCAAATAGTTGGTCACGACTGAAAGACTTTCACTTCACTTCACCCTGACTTCTAGGATGTCTCAGGTGTCTCTGTGGTAAAGAATCCACCTAAAAATGCAGGAGACATGGGTTCAATCCCTGGGTGGGGAAGATCTCCTGGAGGAGGAAATGGCAACCCACTCCAGTATCCTTGCCTAGAGAATCCCATGGACAGAGGAGCCTGGTGGGCTACAGTCCATTGGGTCACAAAGGGCACAGAACAGCACAGCACCTTGAATTCTGATAGCTTGGATTAGTTTCCCCTATTTTTGACCATTATATATGTGGATCGGATCATACGTGTTCTTTTCATTCCACGTAATAGTATCAAGATTCATTCTTACATGAGTAGAGCTGACATACACCTGCTCGAGGCTTTTGAGAATTTAAGGGTACAGAATGAAATAAGGTTTCATATGACTAACAAAGATGTTTCACTTCTCTTCAGCAATGCATAATTCATCCTGGTGTCAGATACCCAAAGACAAATGGCAAAGCTAGCCACAATTTATTTCAACAAGAAGGGGAGATGAATAAAACAGAACTAATTTGGACAACCTTGAGCATCTGCTTCACACTGAGATTTTGAAAGTTTATTTGTAAAAACAAGGTCACTTGGACTCATTTGGGAGACCTGGCTTCTGGCCTCAGCTCTATCTGTGATTTAAGGGACATTTCTTATCATCCTGACCCAGAGAAGGTTTTACTAAACATTCCCCAATTCCTTCTAGTCCTTACAGCTTTTGGTTCTATGATTCCAGCTCCAATCCCCTGATGTTGTCAACATAGCCAAGTCACAGGGCTCTGGCGTGTGCCTGCTACTGCAGCCCAACCAGCTGGTACAGAGAGAAGAGCCAGTTTTAAGTTGGAGATAATAACACAGGGAAAGAACCAGTCTCATTTTACATGTTGTACTGGAGACAAATATACCCATGTTTACACATAATGTATACTATTTTTAACATTACAGTTCCCACTTTAAGGCCTCTTAATAGCTCCTGTACCTAATAAGCAGGGCCTATCTTAGAGGGGAGATGAGGATGGAGGATCAGGGCAGGGGATCTCTTTAGCACCCCTACGACCTTATCCCACACATGACATCATTTCTAATTGTATCTACCCTCAGTGTTGAAAGGAACAACAAAAAAGTCTTTATCTGTCAACTTTAAATCTTATTTCAATGTTTGCATCTTCTTTCTAGGTCATCATGGGGCCGTATCTTTGATCTTCCTATCATTAGCTTATAAACAGCACATTTAGAGTCCATCATAATTTAAATATTTTCAGTATTAAATTTTAACAGTTAAAATATACTACACTTTTTATAACCCTACTTTGACTTTCTTTTCATTTTTCTCTTATTCAGTTCAGTTCAGTTGCTCAGTCGTGTCTGACTCTTTGCGACCACATGGAATACAGCATGCCAGGTTTCCCTGTCCATCACCAACTCCCAGAACTTGATGAAATGCATGTCCATCAAGTTGGTGAGGCCATCCAACCATCGCATCCTCTGTCATCCCCTTCTCCTACTGCCTTCAATCTTTCCAAGCATCAGGGTATCTTTTCCAACAAGGCAGTTCTTTGCATCAGGTGGCCAAAGTATTGGAGTTTCAGCTTCAACATCAGTCCTTCCAATAAACACCCAGGACTGATTTCCTTTGGAATGGACTTGTTGGATCTCCTTGAAGTCCAAGGGACTCTCAAGAGTCTTCTCCAACATCACAGTTCAAAAGCATCAATTCTCCTGCACTCAGCTTTCTTCACTGTCCAACTCTCACATCCATAGATGACTACTGGAAAAACCATAGCCTTGACTAGACACACCTTTGTTGACAAAGTAATGCCTCTGCTTTTAAATATGCTGTCTAAGTTGGTCATAAATTTTCTTCCAAGGAGCAAGCATTTTTTAATTTCATTGCTGCAGTCACCATCTGCAGTGATTTTGGAGCCCAAGAAAATAAGGTCTCTCACTGTTTGCATTGTTTCCTCATCTATTGGCCATGAAGTGATGGGACCAGATGCCATGATCTTAGTTTTCTGAATGTTGAGCTTTAAGCCAACTTTTTCACTCTCCTCTTTCACTTGCATCAAGAGGCTCTTTAGTTCTTCTTCACTTTCTGCCATAAGGGTGGTATCATCTGCATACCTGAGGTGATTGATATTTCTCCCAGCAATCTTGATTCCAGCTTATGCTTCATCCAGTCCAGCATTTCTCATGATGTACTTTGCATATAAGTTAAATAAGCAGGGTGACAATATACAGCCTTGACATACTCCTTTCCTGATTTGGAATCTGATTTGGAACCAGTCTATTGTTCCATGTCCGGTCCTGACTGTTGCTTCCTGACCTGCATACAGATTTCTCAGGAGATAGGTCAAGTGATCTGGTATTCCCATCTCTTTCAGAATTTTCCACAGTTTGTTGTGCTCCACACAGTCAGAGGCTTTGGCACACTCAATAAAGCAGAAGCAGATGTTTTTCTGGAACTCTCCCTTTTTTGATGATCCAACAGATGTTGGCAATTTGATCTCTGGTTCTTCTACCTTTTCTAAATCCAGCTTGCATATCTGGAAGTTCATGAATCACATACTGTTGAAGCTTAGCTTGGAGAATTTTGAGCATAACTTTACTAGCGTGTGAGATGAGTGCAATTTTACAGTAGTTTGAGCATTCTTTGGCATTGCCTTTCTTTGGGATTGGAATGAAAACTGACATTTTCCATTCCTATGGCCACTGTTGAGTTTTCCAAATTTGCTGGTATATTGAGTGCAGCACTTCCACAGCATCATCTTTCAGGATTTGAAATAGTTCAGCTGCAATTCCATCACCTCCACTAGCTTTGTTCATAGTGATGCTTCCTAAAGCCCACTTGATTTCACATTTCAGGATGTCTGGCCCTAGGTGAGTGATCACATCATCATGGTTATCTGGGTTGTGAAGATCTTTTTTGTACAGTTCTTTTGTGTATTCTTGCCACTTCTTCTTAATATCCTCTGCTTCTGTTAGGTCCATACTATTTCTGTCCTTTATTGTGCCTATCTTTGCATGAAATGTTCCCTTGGTATCTCTAATTTTCTTGAAGAGATCTCTAGTCTTTCCCATTCTATTGTTTCCCTCTATTTCTTTGCACTGATCACTAAGGAAGGCTCTCTTATCAGGCCTTTGCTATTCTTTGGAACTCAGCAATCAAATTAGTATATCTTTTCTTTTCTCCTTTGCCTTTCACTTCTCTTTTTTTCACAGCTATTTGTAAAGCCTCCTCAGACAACAATTTTGCCTTTTGCATTTCTTTTTCTTGGGGATGGTCTTGATCCCTGCCTCCTGTACAGTGTTATGAACCTCTATCCATAGTTCTTCAAGCACTCTATCATATCAAATCCTTTGAATCTATTTCTCACTTCCACTGTATAACTGTGAGCCATTTGATTTATATCATACCTGAATGGTCTAGTGGTTTTCCCTACTTTCTTCAAGTTTGAATTTGGCAATAAGGAGTTCATGATCTGAGCCACAGTCAGCTCCCTGTCTCATTTTTGCTGACTGTGTCGAGCTTTTCCATCTTCGGCTGCAAAGAATATAATCAATCTGATTTTGGTGTTGACCATCTGGTGATGTCCATGTGTAGAGTCTTCTCTTGTGTTGTTGGAAGAGGGTGTTTGCTATGACCAGTGGATTCTCTTGGCAAAAGTGTATTAGTCTTTGCCCTGCTTCATTCTGTACTCCCAGGCCAAATTTCCCTGTTACTCTAGGTATTTCTTGAGTTCCTACTTTTGCATTCTGGTCCCCTATAATGAAAAGGACATCTTTTTTGGGTATTAGTTTTAAAAAGTCTTGCAGGTCTTCATAGAACTGTTCAACTTCAGCTTCTTCAGCATAATTGGTTGGGGTATGTGGAGCCTAGGTGACTCCGTCTTGGGAAAAGGAGCCGCCATCTTGTGATAGAAGGCAACAACCAAGTTCCCCCACCCCCATGGCCTCCTGGACCCTAGACAAGATCAATCACAGTGCACCAGGGAAGTGCCATAAAATACACAAATCGGGGCTGTTTGTGGTTAAATATACCTATCAGGGACTAACGCGACACATAAAGCCCCTGACTTCCCCTCATGTCCCAACCAATCACCCCATTCGCGGTCTTCCCTTTGTCTTTTCCCCTCAAAAGCCTTGTACCATTCAGCTCAGGGCCGCCGCCCTCACTCCGCTGTGTTGGCGTGTGTGTGTGTGTGTGTGTGTGTGTGTGTGTGTGCGCGCGCGATCCGGACCTGGGTCCACAATAAACTTCCTTTTGCGCTTGCATCGGTGAATGGCCTCCTGGTGGTTTGTGGAGATCGAGATCCGGGCACAACAGGTGTAGACTTGGATTATGGTGATATTGAATCATTTGTCTTGGAAATGAACAGAGATCTTTCTGTTGTTTTTGAGATTGCATCCAAGTACTGCATTTTGGACTCTTTTGTTGACTATGATGGCTACTCCATTTCTTCTCAGGGACTCTTGCCCACAGTAGTAGGTATAATGGTCATCTGAATTAAATTCACCCATTCCAGTCCATTTTAGTTCACTGATTCCTAAAATGTCGATGTTCACTCTTGCCATTTCCTGTTTAACCACTTCCAACTTGCCTTGATTCATGGACCTAACATTCCAGGTGCCTATGCAATATTGCTCTTTACAGCATCGGACCTTGCTTCTAACACCAGTCACATCCACACCTGGGTTTGTTTTTGGTTTGGCTCCATCCCTTCATCCTTTCTGGAGTTATTTCTCCACTGATCTCCAGTAGCATATTGGGCACCTATCGACCTGGGGAGTTCCTCTTTCAGTGTCCTATCTTTTTGCCTTTTCATACTGTTCATGGGGTTCTCAAGGCAAGAATACTGAAGTGGTTTGCTATTCCCTTCTGCAGTGGACCATGTTTTGTCAGAACTCTCTGCCCTGACCTGTCTGTCTTGGGTGGAGCTACACGGCATGCTCATAGTTTCATTGAATTAGACAAGGCTGTGGTCCGTGTGATTAGACTGATTAGTTTTCTGTGACTGTGGTTTTCATTTCATCTACCCCCTGATGGAGAAGGACAAGAGGCTTATGGAAGTTTCCTGATGATACAGAGACTGACTGAGGGAGAAACTGGGTCTTGTTCTGATGGGCGGGGCCATGCTCAGTAAATCTTTAATCCAATTTTCTGTTGATGGGCAGGGCTGTGTTCCCTCCCTGTTATTTGATCTGAGGCCAAACTATGGTGGAGGTAATGAAGATAATGTTATCCTCCTTCAAAAGGTCCCATGCATGCACTGTTGTGCTAAGTGCCTGTGACCTGGCAGCAGGCCACCGCTGACCCACGCCTCCTCGGGAGTCTCCTGGACACTCACAGGCAAGTCTAAGTCAGTCTCTTATGGGGTCACTGCTCCTTTCTCCTGGGTCCTGGTGTGCACAAGGTTCAGTTTTTGCCCTCCAAGAGTCTGTTTCCCCAGTCGGGTGTAAGTTCTGGTGGCTCCATGGTGGCTCTCCCTGCTGCACCCAGAGCCCCCGCCCCTGCAGCAGCCCACTGCTGACCCGTACCTCCACAGACACTCAAACAGTTGTGTCTCAGTCTCTGTGGGGTCTCTGGGTCCTGGTTTGCACAACGTTTGTTTGAGCCCTCTGAGCATCTCTGGAGCTCTGGAGTTTGATTCTAAACACAATTTTGCCCCTCCTACTGTCTTTCTGGGGTTTCTTCTTTGCCCTTGGACGTGGGGTATCTCCTCACAGTCGCTTCAGCAGCGTGCAGCCTCCAATCTAGAACAATTTTGGGAAAAACCATAGCTTCTCTTATTATAAGACTTTTAAAGATGAAAATGCTTCTCGGCCTCAGTTTGAGAGGTGTTGAGATGTTGCCTGAAGATATCTGTTCTACTCTATGATCGTCCTCAAAAATGACACAAAAGCTGATAGATGAAGGCTTTGCCTTTAAGAAGCAAACAGTGAAGAAACAACAACTACTACTTCCACCTAAACTTTTTTCCAAGCCAAGCTTTGGAAGCACAGTAGGAGTTGGGCTAATCCAGACCTCTTATTTCTCAACAAATCTAATGAGATAAATCATCTTTAAATGATGACCTTTCAAATATCTTCCTTGAAACAACAGTAAAAGCCACAATTAAAAAAAAAAAATCCAGTTATCCAATCAGAAGGACTAAAAAATTATCCAATCAGAAGGACTAAAAAAACATCATGCTTCGGAAGTTACCACTGCTCTCTTGTCCAAGAAGTTTTACTTTAAAAATAAAAGGAGAATCCCATGTTCAAGATCTTGGTATAAGCTTTGAAAAAAGCCATCATTAATTAAGATATTTCAATGTCAGCCTGTTTCCTAACACCCACCAGCATGCTCTTGATATTGAGATAGATTCTTCTAATCAGAAATTCTGGAGGCTTTATCTCAGAGCATGCTAAGAAAGGGAGGGCTTTACCTTTGCCCTCAGCACACATTCTTTTTTCTGAGAGCTCCTCCCTAGAGTAAACAACTTTCACATATTGGTATTTGCTGGAGTGGCATTAAGCTCATGAATGAAGCTCTCTGGAGTGGTTTTGGGAGTTGCTAGTAGAAGCCTCACATGTGTTCTGAAAACTCAATGTGAGTGTGAAATTGCTCAGTTGTGTCCGACTCTTTGCGACCCCATGGACTGTAGCCTACCAGGTTCCTCCGTCCATGGGATTTCCCAGGCGAGAATACTGGAGTGGATTGCCATTCCTTCTCTAGGAGATCTTCCCAACCCGGGGGTTGAACCTGGGTCTCCCACATTGTAGGCAGATGCTTTACCGTCTGAGCCACTAGGCAAGTCCAGTCTCTAGGTTAAAAATGAATGTAGCTGTAGCTGCTCTTTGGAAGTTGGGGTGGTGGTGCACATTGATTCCCAGGAGTCGCCCCTGTTTAGGGGTTGACCTTCCCCTTTGTACTTGTATGTCTGCAGAGGGCCCCAGTGTTCCTAACATGAGACCCTGCTCCTCATTACAATTGATGGGGCCAGTGGCAGACCCAGGTGAACCCACCAAGCAATTTCTTCCCGAGAGCTTTTGGAACTGGAGTAGAGACAAGGAGAGTGAAAGAGAGAGCAATAAATTGTCTTTTTGTAAAAGTTAGCTCAGGTTACATTTCTGTTAAATGCAGCCACATTTCCTAAAATAATGTCTCTTCTTGCTGTCTAAGCCTAAAATGGTGACTCTGCCCCTAGAGAAGATGACCACCAAAGGGAATATCACTGCTATTCTTAAAGTGCCTGTCAAGGTGTACGGGATCAGAATATACCATCCCAATCTCTTGGCATAAGGGTTACTTTGACTTGAAGTCTGCTGAGAAAAATCAGACACAGAAAGAGTTCTCTGCCCTCCTTCTGTTGCCTAAAAGTGGGGCAAAAATTTCTCATGTGACAATGTCCCCCCCCCTCTCTTGAAAGGTATCCTCCTCTTATAACAGGAAAAGGAGAAAAACTGTTATTACCCAAGATGGAGAGGATACCCAAGATGCATCTACATAAACAAGCCTTACTAAACAACTGTCATCGATCCTCACATATTTTTAAATCGCTCTCCAACAATTTATCATCCCTGAGAACTCCAAATCCCTTTTCTTTGCCCATAATTTATTATCCTTTGTTTAAATGTTTTTTTCAAAAAGTCTCCAAGCCTAATCAATTCTTTGAGTTATTACTTCTTTTCGGGGAATCATTGTGCACATAAAAATATCAACAACAAGAAAAATTGATGTGCCTTTTCTCCTGTTAATCTTTCATCAGTTTAAATTGCAGGATTTAAGTGCATAACTTAAGAAGATAGAGGAAACTTTTTTTTCCTTCCCTGTAAACATCCACATGCCAAAGAATGCTCAAGCTACCACACAATTGCACTCATCTCACACGCTAGCAAAGTGGTGCTCAAAATTCTCCAAGCCAGGCTTCAGCAATACATGAACCATGAACTTCCAGATGTTCAAGCTGGTTTTCGAAAAGGCAGAGGAACAAGAGATCATATTGCCAACAACTGCTGGGTTATCGAAAAAGCAAGAGAGTTCTAGAAAAACATCTACTTCTGCTTTATTGACTATGCCAAAGCTTTTGACTGTGTGGATCACAATAAACTTTGGAAAATTCTGAAACAGATGGGAATACCAGACCATCTGACCTGTCTCTTGAGAAACTTGTATGCAGGTCAGGAGGCAACAGTTAGAACTGGACATGGAACAACAGACTGGTTCCAAATAGGAAAAGGAGTATGTCAAGGCTGTTTATTGTCACCCTGCTTATTTAACTTATATGCAGAGTATACCATGAGAAACACTGGGCTGGAAGAAGCACAAGCTGAAATCAAGATTGCTGGGAGAAATATCAATAACCTCAGATATGCAGATGACACCACCCTTACGGCAGAAAGTGAAGAGGAACTAAAGAGGCTCTTGATGAAAGTGAAAGAGGAGAGTGAAAAAGTTGGATTAACGCTCAACATTCAGAAAACTGAGATCATGGCATCTGGTCCCATCACTTCATGGGAAATAGATGGGGAAACAGTGGAAACAGTGTCAGACTTTATTTTGGGAGGCTCCAAAATCACTGCAGATGGTGATTGCAGCCATGAAATTAAAAGACGCTTACTCCTTGGAAGGAGAGTTATGACCAACCTAGACAGCATATTTAAAAGTAGAGACATTACTTTGTCAACAAAGGTGTGTCTAGTCAAGGCTATGGTTTTTCCAGTAGTCATGTATGGATGTGAGAGTTGGACAATGAAGAAAGCTGAGCGCTGAAGAATTGATGCTTTTGAACTGTGGTGTTGGAAAAGACTCTTGAGAGTCCCTTGGACTGTAGGGAGATCCAACCAGTCCATCCTAAGGGAAATCAGTCCTGGGTGTTCATTGGAAGGACTGATGGGACTGATGTTGAAGCTGCAACTCCAATACTTTGGCCAACTCATGGGAAGAGTTGACTTATTGGAAAAGACCCTAATGCTGGGAAGGATTGGGGGCAAGAGGAGAAGGGGACAACAGAGGATGAGATGGTTGGATGGTGTCACCAACTCAATGGACTTGGGTTTGGGTGGACTCCGGGAGTTGGTCATGGACAGGGAAGCCTGGCATGCTGCAGTTCATGGGGTCGCAAAGAGTCGGACACAACTGAGTGACTGAACTGAACTGAAACATATACATCAAAGTTATTGATGCCTAATGCTTAAGTTTTTAATATCTGACATTAAGGATATGTTCCTGTTTTGCTGCCATGGCTGATGCTACTGTCTCTCATCATGGCAGAAGCTGTGATACCATTGCTCCAGCAACTTGTGCTCCCAAAGTCCCATGGTGATCAGAGGGGAAACATGCTTTTTATTTTTGTTCACTCTTTTAAAAAAATTTTTAGTGCTTTTATTTTGGTTCCACTGGGTCTTTGATAATGCACATGGGCTTTCTCTAGTTGTGATGAGCAGGGGCTGCTCTTCATTGTGGTGCATGGGCTTCTCATTGCAGTGACTTCTCTTGTGGCAGAGCATGGGCTCTCTTCGTGCTGTGGGCTTCAGTAGTTGCAGCATGCAGGCTCACTAGTTGCAACACATGCGCTTAGTTGCTCCACGCACATGGCATCATCCCTGGAATGCAGGGATTGAACCCTTGTTCCCTGCATTGACAGGTGGATTCTTAACCACTGAACCACCAAGACAGTCCTTTATTCACTTTTCTCTTACAGTCCTTTCTACTGAGGATCCTGGCATGAGTTTGAGGCTAGATTTACGATGTCTTTGGATAAAATTACTTTTAACCTCCAACTAAGACTGACTTTGAAATTAAGAATTATCTTCAAAATAAGAACTTCAGGAACTTCCCTGGTGGTCCAGTGGTTAAGAATCCACCTGCCAGCGTAGGAGACATGGGGTCAATCCCTAGTCTGAGGGACAACTAAGCTAGTGTGCCTCAACTACTGAAGTCTGCATGCTCAAGAGCCTGTGCTCTGCAACAAGAGAAGTGACCACGATGTGAAGCCTGCACACAGCAACAAAGAGTACCCCCAGCTCACCACAACTAGAGAAAGCCCTCAAGCAGCAAGAAAGACCCAGAACAGTTGAAAATAATAAATTTAAAACAATTTTAATATTATTAAAAAATAAGAACTTTAAAATATAAAAACACACATCAAAAGATTTTTTTTATTTGTTTGCTTTTTAACTCTGCCCTTTTCCTTGACAGCTCATTTGGTAAAGAATCTGCCTGCAATGCAGGAAACCACAGTTCGATTACTGGGTAGGGAAAATTCCCTGGAGAAGGGCTAGGCTACCCACTCCAGTATTCTTGGGCTTCCTTTGTGGCTCAGCTGGGAAAGAATCCTGCCATGCGGGAGACCTGCGTTCAATCCCTGGGTTGGGAAGATCCCCTAGAGATGGGAAAGGCTACTCACCCCAGTATTCCGTCCTGGAGAATTCCATGGACTGTATAGTCCATGGGGTCACAAAGAGTCGGACACGACTGAGCGACTTTCACTTTCACATATGCTATAGTAGTTTCATCTTCAGATTAGTAATAATTTGACTGATATGGTGCTGGGCATCATGTCTAGGGTGCAAAGACCAAACGGAAAAAGTGGTCCATCTCTTCCTCGTGTTTTTTTTGGAAAGTAAACTTTCCCTCAAATTAAAGGTTAGTGTAACTGCAATAATGGATTATTCCCTAGGATGTCCCCAGGTCTTTCACATGTCAGTGGTTCTTAATCTCATCTGCATATTGGAACCTATGCAGATATGTAAAGAATATGGATAAGTGAGTTCTACTCTCAGAGATTCTGAGTTAAACATTCTGGGGAATTTTAGAAGAACCTCGAGTGATTCTAAAGCGCAGCCACTGTTGAGAACCACTGATGCAAACAGAATCTTGGTCTAACTCTGAAATCCCTGGTTCTCCAAACTTGCCCAGATACGCTCAGACTTGTCAAAATCCTAGGGGCAGCATAGTTATAGCTTTGTTATCCTTCAGTGTCTAGTCTGTGTTCACAGAGAGGATTACTAAAACTCTTTTTTGTTTTTTTCATGTAAAACTTGAGAGCTGTGCTTACATATACTGACTTATCATACACTGTCTACATGTACACAAGGTTTTTCTCCCCTAAAAAATGCAAATGTAAAAAACACTACCATCAGGTCAACCCCTGCTGATCCCTAATTGTCCAACCAGTAAGGGAAGAACATTCCTACAAATGAGAGCAGAGCTTTTATCTGTAAATGTGTTCAGAATTCTCATTATCAGAACATAAAAAATTTCCCATGCCAGATAATATTTAGCAGATGCATGACAAACACAAAGCATTATTATGCATCTTACTTGAGAAGCGCAAAGAAAGCACAATGTTTACACTTATGGAGCTTCCCATTGAAATAATGAAATTCAACATAAACCCACCAAGAGTACTTTTAAAGAGCAAAGGATGAATAGATGCAATTAAGACTCAAAACACTATGGTATTAATAACTACCATCTGTGAAAGACCGTTAATGTCCCATATCAATACATATATATGTACATTTTATATATAGAAATTAGAGTCCCTCACTGCACTTTAAAGAAGAAATAAAGTATATGAAGTGAACTTACCCCAAATCACATAGTTATTATTCCATTATCTTACTAGGTAGTATTATTATTCAGCAATTTAAATATAAATTTTCATGAAGATAAAAATTCATACCAACATTCTGTGCAAATGTAATTTTGCTTCCACAGTATCAAGTCAATATATCATTTGAAGCTATTATGACTATTTCAAGAATTTTAGAAAGTTTAAAGAAGACATTAAAATGTTTGGTGAAGATGCAGTGCTTGGGAAGTCAGACCTGATAAAATGATTTTCCCCAGCAAATTACCCCCCTTTCCATCCCTTGGTTTCCTCATGTATAAAACATGGATATTATTTTTATACCTGCCTCAAGGATATGCTATGAGAACAGAGAATTTCCTCACTGAGGTATAAAAGTGGTTTTGTTTTGATTGCAATGTCTTGAGAATAAGAAGTTTAAGAAGAGGTGGGTTTTCTCCCAAAGGCAGTCAAGGTAGAAGGTCTGTCACCTTCCTGGGTTCTTCCAAGGCTGAATGTGTCTTCCACAGAGGATGCAAGGAGGAGGTGCATGGCCCCAGCCAGATGTCACCCTCCACATCCTGGGAGTGGTCCTGGCATTGCAGAAGGACAGGCAAACTACCAGCATTGCCTCCACCAATGTCTGGCCTTGGCAACAAGCGGACTGTGATGGGTCGTTAAGCACTGAACCTTCTCTCTGTCTCCAAGGACCAAAGCTGGGGAGGGGAACACTGGGGTCAGTGAGTCCTTGGTTGAGTTGAACCAGCTTCAGCAACCTTAGCTTATGTGGGGATGAGGATGGAGGTGGATTCAGAGGTGGGGTCGAGGGTGGGGGGCAGGGATGAAGAAGCTTAGGGAGGTCAAGGCTAAAGTTTTGCCCTGGGAAAGGAGTATCTTTTGATCAGGCAATTGTGGGAAACCTAATAAAAGAGATGATACCCCAATATTGTCAATAAGCTGGAAAATAATTTTTAGCTTATTCTAAAATTTTATTGATAATTTAAAATAAATTGTAAACAGCCCCAGTAGAGGAAAGATAATCTTCTTTCTAAACTCTCTATAGAAAATAATTATTAAAAATATCTTTGTTACACCAAGAGGTAATCAAAGAGTATGTAAGAAAAAAAGAGTTTAAGTATGTCAAGAGTTAGTAAAGATAATATTAATATTGAGATTTTTTCTTTATTTTTAATGTTTGCAGTATTCTTTAAAATGTGTAATAGTGATCTTGGTGATTAATAGTTCTAAATAAACATTCAATCATGTATTCATATCTTTGCACTCTTTGTCTTCAAGATGGTCCCCAATTTGCATAAACTTCAAGCTCACAAAATCTGGAATGTTCTGAGTACAATATAAATACAAATTCAATATGGAATGTACACAGTGCTGTATATAAAATAGATAACTAATAAGGACATACTGTATAGCACAGGGAATGCTATTCAGTACTCTGCAATGACCTATATGGGGAAAGAATCTAAAAGAGATATTTTTATATGTGTCTGATTCACTTTGCTGTACACCTGAAACTAACACAGCATTGTAAATCAACTATGCTCCAATAAAAATTGAAAAAAATTCAATATGGATCGAATGACTAATCTATAAAAATCCAAATCTAGAGTGTTAGTGTCACTCATAGAACACCTGAGATCCCAGATAAGTAAGAGACTTGAATGGCAAAGAGAAGAGGAAATGAGAGTTAAGTGGTAATATTAACAGACACCCAGACCTAGATGGGCCAGAGTGACAAAGTCAGCACCTGTTCAAGGTCATGAGGACACTCACTCACAGGTCATGGTTAGGAGTTTAGATCTTCTAAGAGCGATGGGAGATTGTCAGCAAGCTTTAAGCAAGGGAGGAAGTGTTCGAGATGAGGAGCAAATGTGTGAGCAGGGAGACCACTTAGAAGGAGAGAAATGGTGATACTTCAGGATTTTCCCGCCCCCGTGTCTATGGTCACCAAGTAGAATCAGCCTGCATGTGTGGGAAGCCAGAGGTTCACTGGCTCCTAGAAATCCTTGCTTGATCAGTTGACTCCAGGGTCTCCCAGTGAGCTATACAAAAACTCCTGGAGGAGGTGGAAGGTTTGCAGCCTCTCTCACCTTTCCATGAATCATTTAGAAGGGAAACCAAACCCTGCTTAGGTAAAAAGATCCGTGAACTCCAGGTCAGGATCATATTCCTATCCCAAACATAAGATTTCTTTTTTCCCTTCAGGATGTGTAGGTGTATTTAAAAAACAAACTATTTTCATTCAGTCACCGTTTCCTAGCAACCCCCAAAAAGAAAAAAAGCATTTATTTTTCTGAATGTCTGTGAACACCAGCCCAGTGGATGCTCAAGCATGCCTCCAGAAGCACAGAGAGAACAAAAGCACTGGGATTACCCTGGCTGGTGAGAGATTCTGAAAGGAGAATTTGTTAATAGAACTCAGTCTGAAAAATCTGTACCATAGATGTAGGGTACAGAGTGGGGACCTGCTGCGAGTGTGCAGATATTCTTAAAGGGTGCGATATTCCTATGGAAAACGGGGGCTGTGATTTCTGGGGAAGGTGATGTCTATGAAACAGCTAATGCACGAGATGGCTGACACCTTTTCAGCAGTTCTTTTTTGTGTATTTTCAGCCAGAATCTTGTTTAGATGGCTGACACCTTTTTAGCAGGCTCTTTTTTGTGTATTTTCAGCCAGAATCTTGTTTCATTAAAACTCTACAGACCAAAAAGAGGGGTGACTGGCTGAATTCAAATTTAAGCTGAACAGGGTCTGTGCAAATGGTCCTCTTTCCACCAGGCACAATGCATATAAATCACTGAACCAGACAGCTGGTAGAAATGCCTCCAGTCATCCAATGCTTGTTTTATAGAGGAGGAAACATGAAAACAGAGAGAAACAAATTCACTCATCCAAGGTAGGTTCACAGGGTCTGCCGACCTCTGGCCTTGTGGAATGGAAGTTGCTCATATTTTAAAAATCTTTTACAGGAATTTTCTGGAGTTCCAGTGGTTAAGACACTCACTGCTAAGAGAACGGGTTCATTTCCTGGTTACCAAACCAAGATCTCACAAGCCAAGCAGTGTGGCCAAAAAAAGGAAAAAAAAAAAAAACCTGCCTATTATGTCACAATGAATGATAAAGGAGAAGGAAAATGGGTCTAAGAGAAAGCTGTCCCAACAACCAAGAGACTCACATTTTATAATTGGTGCATCTGAAATTCAAAGGACTAGCTCAGAATTACAAAACAAAAATAGGTTAAAGCAAAGGCTAAATCTTTTGCTTTTTAAAAAGGCAACTATGCAAGCCACACTCCAGTCAAGGAACTGATGTAGGACAAATGTTTATCAACAACCATTTTTCTTTTTTTTTTTTTTATTTTTTTATTATTGTTTTTGCCATACATTGTTATGATATCACCATGGGTTTACATATGCTTCCCCTCCGGGTCCCCCCTCCCAACAACCATTTTTCTAATTATTGAATTGGAAGGATGGTAACAAGTATTCCGTAAACGCTAGCCTTTATGGAGTTGTGGAATGTTAGGGTGAAAGGTGCTCTGGATGACGTTAACCAGCCTCAGCACCTCTTAGGGCACAGCAGAGCCGAGAGGCTTGGCCGTGGCCACAGCAGTCAGTGGTGGAGCAGACTTCACATTCTGGCATCTGGTCTCTCCTTGTCTAAGCCACCAGAAAACCTTTCTGGCTTGCAGTGTCCTCTCCCAGTTGACTCTCTTGTGGGGCACAATAGTCCTGTCTTTATCTTTACTTCAATTCCTACGGAATGTTCTAGCTTTATTCCCTTTTCTACATCCCATCCAAGGCTTTAGCAGATGAAGCCACAGCAAGTATGGTCCAAAATAATTTAATTGATTTGGTGAAGAATTTGGGCTTCCCAGGTGACTCAGATGGTAAAGAATCCGCCTGCAATGCGGGAGACCTGGGTTTGATGCCTGGGTTGGGAAGATCCGCTGGAGGAGGGCATGGCAACCTACTCCAGTATTCTTGCCTGGAGAATTCCCATGGGCAGAGGAAGGAGCCTGGAGGGCTATAGTCCATGGGGTTGCAAAGAGTTGAACACAACTGAGTGACTAAGCACAGGTGAAGAATTTATTTAAATCAGTGGCATCCAATTATTGTTGGAGAGCTTAATCGAATAAAGCTTAATGTTTATATGCTACAATTTTAGAAGTTTTTAAATCATTTTTTCCCCAACCATTTTGGAGTGGTGATTTAAAAACAGGTGCATATATGACCCAGCAATCCCACTGCTGGGCATACACACCGAGGAAACCAGAATTGAAAGAGACACGTGTACCCCAATGTTCATCGCCGCATTGTTTACAATAGCCAGGGCATGGAAGCAACCTAGATGCCCATCAACTGACGAATGGATAAGAAAGCTATGGTACATATACACAATGGAATGTTACTCAGCATTAAAAAAAAAAATTCATTTGAAGCAGTTCTACTCAGGTGGATGGAACTGGAGCCTATTATCCAGAGTGAAGTAAGCCAGAAGGAAAAACAACAATACAGTATACTAACGCATATATATGGAATTTAGAAAGATGGTAACAAGAACCCTGCATGCGAGACAGCAAAAGGAACGCAGATGTATAGAACAGTCTCGTGGACTCTCTGGAAGAGGGCAAGGGTGGGATGATATGGGAGAATGGCATTGAAACATGTTAATTATCATATGTGAAATCAATCACCAGCCCAGGGTTGGTGCTCGGGGCTGGTGCACCAAGATGTCCCAGGGGGAGGGAGTCGGGAGGGAGGAGGGAGGGGGGGTTCTGGAGGGGGAGCATATGTAAACCCATGGAGGATGCATGTCATTGTATGGCAAAACCAACCCAATAAAGTAAAGAAAATTTTAAAAAATAAATAAATAAAAAATAAAAACAGGTGCATAATTTCAAAAGCAGAGAAGGTAATATAATGAATATCCATAGGCCTGTAATTCCAGAGTTAACAATTTTCTGAGATATGTATTAGCCAAGGTTCTCAACAGAAACAATATAGGGAGATAATTAGTTTCTCGAACTGGCTCACGTGATCATGGTGGCTTGACCAGTCCAAAAGTCTGATGGGGTCAGCAGGCAGGATGGAGACTCAAAGAAGAGCTGCAGTTCAAGTCTGAAGGTGGTCTGCTGGCAGAATTCCTTCTTGCTCAGAAAGATTGGCCTTTGTGCTTTTAAGGCCTTCAGCTGATTGGATGAGACCCACCCACATAATGGAGAGTCATCTGCTTTACTCAAAGTCCACTAATTTAAGTGTTAATCTCCTTCAGAAACCACCTGCACAAAAAAAAAAAAGAAAGAAAAAAATCAGAATGTTTGACCACATACATGGGCAGAGTGGCCCAGCCAAGTTGACACATAAAATTAACCATCACAATTTGCTTTAAATATTTTTTGAAGAAATAAAACACTGCAGATAAAGTTGATATCCCATTTATAGACCTATCTCTGGTCACCCCATTCAATGGTGATAATTTGTAAAAAACTAACTCCTTTTTGTAACTTCAGGTCCCATTTGACTTCATCACCTGGGCTTCAATTTCTGGTTCAAAGCGGGGGTGAGAATTGAAGATATGGCCTCACCTTCGTCATCACCACGTGTTTCTACAAGGACCTGCTGGTCAAAGGAAGTTGTACACAGGTTCTATAGAAACACCATCATGAGCCATGAACCAGGTGGATTCACAGAGTCACTATGTTGAATGCGCACAGAACTCAAACACATGCAGATCACAAACCATCTGTGTTTGGATGCTTCTGTCTATATAGTCTCATCCATGATTATATGAGCCATGTCTGTTTCACTTGTAAGTTTATTGCAAGAATAAGTAAATGATGAATATTGACAAATATTTGGAAGGAATAAGAAGTGTCAGATATACTCAAGGCACAGTGCTCTGGCTGGCAGGCAGCTTTCTGACCTGGAACCTCCTGGATAAGAGGCCTGCTCTCAGATCCCTTCCAGAGCCTAGGACTCCATGACTGGTATTAGAAGTGATAGCATCCTTTACTCAAATTCTCTCCGATTTGCTGCTGTAGCTTCAAGGCTCAGAGAGACTGGGGTCTTTCCAAAGGACAAAGGTGCAGTATAGCTGCAGTTACCTGCTCAGCTGGATAAGCCTTTAATCATGGAAAGAAGGCTCCTAAAGAAGGAAATGAAAAAGCTCCTGTAAGTCTGATGGAAAATAGCTTACATTTATTGCACTGAGCATTTGGCGGGTTGTATGTCATAGATGATCTGGATATTGGCAGAGGGGTTAAAAGCCTAAGGAAGAATTTGTTCCCGTGGTGAAGGAGACAGCCAGATGATCTGGCCTCTGTCTCTGTCTCCAAAGGCCTCACATGTGGTGCAAAGCAGGATGCTAAATCTCTAGAGAGGATGTTTCTGCCAGCAGCATGCACAACTGAGACATCCCTACTCTGGAGCCTAGGATCTGAGCTGACAGCTCCAGTCTGCGCTGGGCAGGGTATGCCTTTGAAAGGGTTCGGCTAGTAAAAGATATGCGTGAGATTCCTGAAAAAATGTACCCAAGGGTG
This sequence comes from Antilocapra americana, assembly GCA_007570785.1. Lineage (NCBI taxonomy): Eukaryota > Metazoa > Chordata > Mammalia > Artiodactyla > Antilocapridae > Antilocapra > Antilocapra americana. Next base: position 33,834,207 of record ML660197.1, read on the forward strand.
CAGCATTTACATTGCAGCCTCTGCTTCTTCTATTGTGAATCTTATCGGTTAAATAATTTATCTCTAGTTTTTGCCATTCAAACTTCGTTTTAAACACCTAAAGAAAACATTAAGTTTTCCCATGGAAAATTTTTGTCTCCTGTGGTAGCTTTTTGTTGACTCGATACTATGTTAAGAGGTTGGTGAAAATCAAAGACCATATAAAAAGGGGAAAAAAGGTTATTATGGTTCTATTTCATGATTATAGGCATAACAATAATACACTTATTAAAAACCTCATTATAGTCCCCATTAAATATCTTTTCTCTGCCTGCTAAGATAATTATCTTTTAATAAGTGCTTAAGAAATGCTGCAATATGAACTCACACATTTTACATGTATGTGTTTGGAGGTCAACATAATAAAGAACAAACCATAATTAGGAATGCCAATTCCTCTACATATCTCAACCAAAGAACTGGAATTTCAGAACCAATATAGATATAAACTTATATATATATACATATACATTTATATATATATATATATAGTTTAATTTTATCAGAAGAATCCATTTAGGCTACTTTAAATAAAGTGTCTTGAAATTACAAAGCAAAATGTCAATAATTTTTATCAATCTAGAATAGCTTAATGACACAAAAGAGCTTTAGAATCCAAAAGCAAATGTATCTCTGGCACAGGAACTTGCCCAAAGTGTTTGGTAAAGACCTTGACCAACAGAACTCTCCTTATGTAACACTGTGAGATTGACCTTGGAGACCCCAGAGCCTTTTTTCCTACATCTAGTCTCTCCTTCCAACTTTCCTAGGGTAGTGCCCCTTTCTATTCACCTCCAGGGGCCCTTATTCTACACTCCCCTTATTAAAAGTCCACTAGGGAAGGACCTGACAAGTAAACACTAAAGTGGAATCACTAACACGTTTTTCTGTCTAACCCTCCTAACGGTATTTGCATTCTAATGGGGGAAAAAAGCCTTCAAGCTAACTAACACATCTGTACGGCATATCATATATCTGGAAGTTATCAACTTTTTTCCTATCAGACATTTGCCTGAATTTAGCAAGGGCAGCAGGGGAATCTTCAAAGGGGGGGAGGGGGTCTTAATCCTTTCTGTTTTGTAACATCTGTTCTGCCTACTGGGGTTTATCATACTCCCTGCCTTCCTAGAAATCCAGTTCTATGTGAGTGTCCAGATTTAAAGCTGGACACTTTAAATCTGCAGGGTTGCAGAATGGCTGTTTAAATCAAAATGAATATTGATGCAGCTACCAGAGCCATTGGTGACTTCTCTTGTATTTGGTGGAGAAGGGAGGAGTTGGGGAGGAATCTTAGGCAGATCGCGCTTCTGTGTCATTCCTGCTAGTTCAATCCTGCTTTCTTGCTTTTAAGGGGAGATTATATTGGCATCAGACTGCGGGAAAATGAATTTGACCCAAAAGGAAGAAGGCAACTCACTTTTCTAGAGGATATGGTAAAAAAAGGCATGCTGCCGCGAATTACATCTGTGTCATATGTGTGTTACAGGGAGGAACAGGATTTAATGTCTGTCTAAATGAGGCTAATCTTGGTCCCCTTCCCCCAGAATGTCCTCTTTCTCATCTGTCATCCTAGGATTGTCCATGTGGTCATTTCAACTCATTAAACTGAAAGCAAGAAGAATGAGAAAGTAAAAAGTCATGAGACTTTTACTATTTATTTACTTTTAGGAGAGAAAAAATAACAAAAGCAAAATGAGTACACAATTAAAAGTATGACAGCCATGATGTTAAACACCTTTTGATGAGATTAAACTACTATTGTATAGTTCTCAGATGTAATAAATTTTTACCATTCATGGAGAAAACCAAGTAATTGAATAATCCTAAATTCCTGTTATTATACCTGTTGAAACTCAGATTCATGTTATGTAATCAAAGTTACTTCACATAAATTAAAGAAGCTGTGAAGAGATTTAATTCAAAAGAGATTAGCAAGCCCTCAGCCTTTTTATGCTACCCATTTCCTGTTCTTGCACTAATGGGGAAGACAGGACCACGAGCCTCCCCCTCCTCCCGCCCATCCCTGTCTGATTTCCCTGGTGCTGAATGAGCAGTTAAGGCAGGCTTCATGTTCTAAACTATTGCTCTAGGCATGTATTAAATAGAGAAATTAAATCGATTAGATAAGTGCTGGTCAAACTTTAATGAGGTCTTATTACAAGACCGTTTTGATTCAGGAGGTCTGGGGTGAGGCTGGAGACGTGCATGTCTAATGAGCAAACAGGTGATGGTAGTACCACCTATCCAGGCATCAATCTTTCAATTAGGTTTCAACAACTGATTACTGCCTTTCTTCTTTTTCTCCCTTCCTTCTCATCCTCCCTCCTTCCTTCCTTTTCTTTCTTTTTCTTTCTTTCTCTTTTCAGTTTGGTTCAGTCTCTGAAAGAAATAATTACATTGTTTCATCTTTTAGAGAATGCTAAGATTATGTAGAACCTTGGAATCCATCTACAAACACAAAAACAAAATTGACCTTCCTTCTTCAAACTGAGAAGGAATGATTTGACAGATAAATGGCGAATACATTTAGAAATGACCAGGAAAAGGTGGTCAATATGATAAGAATGAACACTGAATTGGTCCTTAGCTTTTTACCACATAGAAGACAAGTCACTTACCCAAGTCTACCTCCAGTCCCCTGCTTCCACCAAACCCTCTGCCTGGGAGGTCCTTCACCTATGGAAATTCTCCTCATCCTTCAAGCCCAGCCCTGCCGAAGCCTCTTCTCTGAGTCTCCAGGGATTCCCCCAACTCATCAGGTGGACACACCACCTCCTCTGTGGTCCTGGGAGCACATTTCTGATGGTACACCAAATTAGAAATTGTTCTCTATGTCCCTCTTCCTCTACCTTCCCCTTTTTCTACTTTAAAATTCAAGGAAGTTGAGGCCCAGAGAACAGCAATCGCTCATCCAAGGATATAGTACCATGAGTTGTTAGCAGTAACCTAGATTTGAGCCCAGATTCCCTGATTCCCAATTTAGTATTTCATGAATCTATCCATCATTTCTGGCACCCCTACCCACTCAACACACACACACACACATTGGTCTCATGGGGGGTTAAATGTGATACCGGAGAACACTAGTTATTTCTATCTGAGCATCAGGTTACTGGACACAGCGGGTGATCCTCACTGTTGTGGACATGACAAAGAGTAGAACAGCCTTAGCAGTGCCATTGTCATTGCCAGGGTGAGCTTCAGTCACTGTCTCATCCGTTCCTTTGTTCTCTGGCTCCCTGCCTCCAGGCACACTATGACTTGGCCATCAATGTTGCTTTGCAATGGCTGGATCACTCAGAAGACTTAACTTGGCTGGAGTGGGAGAAAGTGTAAGTTGAATAGTCCTTGTTCCTGTTTGTTTTTTGTTAAACAATGAGTAATAACAGAGGAAGTTTATCACAAGGCACTCTGATTTGAAAATCCTATGGAGTATTCGTCTCCAGCTAGAAACCTGAGAAAATCTCACAGTCGTCAGTTTGAGGAAGTCTTATCCATGCTTACATATTCTGCATCCCTGTGAATTGGTTTCTGTCAGATACAGATCTTTCTTGCATAAGATGTTTTGTCTTAGAAATATAACTGTGCTTTATTGTGTACATGCCCTGGTTTTTTTTAAAAAATGATCAGTTTTGTGGGTAAAGCTGCAATGTTTTCCCAAGGACCATCGAACATAGCTTCTTAAGCATTTAACCAGATGTGTACCTGAGTTAAGCAGTTTGAATCACCACTGTTTGAATGCTTGCCAGGTTTATTGGCATTTTCTCTCATATGCGGGGCATTCCAGGTGGCGATAGTGGTAAAGAACCAGCCTGCCAATACAGGAGGCATAAGAGATGTGGGTTCGATCCCTGGGTCAGGAAGATCCCTTGGAGGTGGAAATGACACCCACTCCATTATTCTTACTTGGAAAAGCCTAGACAGAGGAGCCTGACAGGCTATGATCCATGGGGTCGTAGAGAGTTGGACACGACTGAGTGACTAAGCACACCCATATGTGCCAGGCAGACTCATTCAGCTAGAAAGAACATGAAACTAATGACGCAGGATTGAATCCCTTGTTCAGGAGGCCAGTTGTTTTTCTTCTGCTCTGTTGCTTTAGAACACACACCTGGTGCTGAATGGTTGGGTCAGTTAGCATTTAGCTGCAATAAGCAGAAAATCCAATTTGAATGGACTTAAGGGGAAAAGTTGGGTCAGTTAGTATTTAGTAGCAATAAGCAGAAAATCCAATTTGAATGGACTTAAGAGGGAAAAAAAAAAAAGAATAAGAAAGGGCAGAGAGATTTATTGCCTCTGTATCTGCAAAGTCAATGGGTAGAGTGGCATCAGGCATGGCTTAATTCAAAACTCGAACCAAGTCATCAGGATCTATCTCTTGGCTATTTCCTCTGAGTGGACACAATTTCTAGTTTTAGCCTACTTTATCACAATAGTCAGGCCAGGGGAGAATGGATTTTTAAAACGCACAGAACTGTATCTCAATGGCACTGTTTGCTCTGACTTATCTGGGGGTGGAATGAGAGAGAGAACATGCTGGCTAAATTAGTCCACAGTGTGTTTTCCATCCTTGGAATCTAGGGGTGTCATCACTCTCCTAGAAGCTTATAGGTTTACACAGGGGGAAGGCAGTTACCCCCCCAAGCAAATTGCCACAAGAAGAGAAAAGCATATGGGTCGGTAAAACCACAACTGTCCACCATAGTGGCCAGTCCTCTGGGGTTTGATACCTGTGGAAACACAGATAGATGAGGGTAAATGCATCACCACTGTTGGAAGATTCAAAATTAAAAGTGTATACTTAGCCAATAATGGATTAATCATATTAGTTTTGTGAATAAATGCATAGAAAGCAGCCATTGGCTATTATTTATTACTTATGATTATCATCACAACCTTGTCAAAAATTCTTGTTAAAAACAAGAATAAACCCTCCATTCTTATTCATATTCCCCCTTAGGAAAATGTCATTTCGGGGTAGACCCATATATCCAAACCACAGAGAACGAGAAGCAATGATTTTATCATCTTATGCTGGAATCTTAATGGTAAGGAAAAGAACATTATTTGCATCTATGAAGATTTTGTATCTACAATGTGCATTTTATATTAATGAATACTTATTTTATTTTTCAGCCAATGTTTCTAAATATTTACAATTTATTGAAATTAAATTTTTCATTTTTAAAGGTTAAAAAAAGACTGACTTCTATATTGTATTGTAAAAAATATATATATTTAAGGGAAAAAATAACACATAAATAAATGATGTTAGGATACACTGATATATCCATTTATTTTGAAATTATTTATCTGGTGCTCATGCTCTCCAGGCATGGTACTGAATGTGTAGGAGCTGTAATAGTTTTGTTTTATAATAAAAGAAAAGTCATGATATGATAATAAATTTTTGTTATTATTTTGTTGTTTAACAGAACAGTATCCCGATTGAGGAAGTGTTTAAAATTTATGGAGCTAGCTCTTCTTCCAGTTCTGGTGCTGCCAAGGTAAGGATGACCTGAGACTATCAACATAATGGAATTTTAGAGAGAATTTCTTTATTTTATAAATTGATAATAATATATTTTTAGGCATGAAATAACAGCTTCATATCAAAATATATAAACCAGATGTAGTTATACATTATTTGAGTAATTAAGATGCTTTCACTACATAGAGGACTATACTCATACAATAAAATGCAAATACATTTCATTAATTCATAAACAGAGGCAGCCACTTGAGAACCTTAAAGTCTAGATGCTATCTCTGTACCACATTAACAAAAGTTCTCACACTTTTCATAATATGGGTCTGGTAAATCCAAGTGCTCCTCTTGTATGATGTACCATAACTCCTAGAACTAGGACAAGATCTGCAATGTTCATTCTCATGAGAAATTATCTAGTTTACTGCTGCCACATATCTTCTTTCCACAAGACTGCTTGGAATTCAGTCCAGCTGAAGTACTAAAGATCAGGGAGTCCAGGTTGAGTTCTGACTGTGTCCCTTCCCCTCTTTGGGTTTCCATATACTAATCTTGAAAAAAAGAAAACAAATAGCCCAGAGTATTCTGAATTATCTTTACTATTAGTTCAGGTTGTGCTATTTATGAATATAGAAACATTTACTAAACATTTGAAATATGGGCTTCTATTTAGAGGTGAACTGCTGATCCCTTTGCCTTTGGATAACCTCTAGAAAAGAGAAGAAGAAAGGGCAGATGGGGCGAGCAGGGCTGGGCAGAGGTGTGGAGTGGGAGGAAGTCAGGGAGGGAAGCCAGGAGAACCCACACAAGGCCTTCTGCTCCCACTGTCACTTCCCTGGTACCCGCCAGGGTTTGGAAGGGAGGCCAGGGCAGGAGGAGGGCTATGGCCGCGGAAGCCCTGCCTGCCTTGCTGTCTTACCTGCAGACCATACTGCAAACGGCGGGGTCATGTAAAGTCAGGAGTCTACCAGGGCCACGTTAGGACTCCAGCATTTACTCAGAAGTCATAACTGAATCCAGTGGTCCTCTCACCTTAGTCCATATGTAAACTGGCCTGGTCTTGAGACAAATTCCCTGGATTATGGAGGAAATCCCCTCTGATCTCTCTGGTTTCAACTCTTCCATTCATTCATTCACTCATTATAGTTGTAGATACAGGGATACAAGGGTGAGCAAGTCTGAAAAAATCACTTTCTTATAGATATTGTATCTCATATTGGAGCTGACATGCTTCCTTGGTTGAGGTATAAGCCACCCCAGGACTAATGCTCTTCAGACACCAGGCTCTTCTTGGCTTTTGAAGAAAGACTACTTTTTTTGTTTTCTTAGAGAGTCAGGCAAACCACACTGCTTTAATCCTGTTTGATTTTTTTCCTGCAGATTTATCCCTTCTAGGATTTCCCTCTTTTAGGCTTTCCCTTCAAACCACCCACCTCAACACATATACAGAAATATCTGAGCCAAAGTCCCTCTGTTTCAGACATTGTGTTTTCTTCCCTTCATCTTCTTTGCCAAGGACAGAGGACAAAGGCAGGTAGTAGGCAGATCTAGCTGCTTGGTCTCAACCCAAGTGGCCAGAGGACAAATATGGAAAATCACATCCTGGAAGGAATGGCACCATGAAGCTGTCCAGTCTTACCAGGGTTATCCATCAAGCAGGTTTGCAAACATAGGTGTCCAGGTAGCTTGGATAAACCAGATTCATTAAAGGGGCCAAACTGGAGGGGAATGGGGAAGGATAAATTAGGAGTTTGGGATTAAAATATACACATTAATATATAAAAAATAGATAACTAACAAGGACCTACTATATAGCACAGGGAACTATATTCAATATCTTGTAGTAACCTATAACAGAAAAGAACCTAAAAAGAATATAAATATATGTGTATGTGTATATGCATACATACATATATATATAGGGAAGCCAAAGTGGTACCCTCTGCATATCTGAGGTTGTTGATTTCTCTCAGCAAACTTGATTCCAGCTTGTGTTTCATCCAGCCCAGATAGATGGGAGAAACATCAACAACCTCAGATATGTGGATGAAACCACTCTAATGGCAGAAAATGAGGAGGAACTAGAACTTCTTGAGGAGGGTAAAGGAGAAGAGTGAAAAAGCCAGTTTAAAACTAAATATTAAAAAAAACTAAGATCATGGCATCTGGCCCCATTACTGTGTGGCAAATAGAAGGGGAAAAGGTAGAAGCAGTGACAGATTTCCTCTTTTGGAAATCACTGGGGATAGTGACTGCAGCCATGAAACCAGAAGACAATTGCTTCTTGGCAGGAAAGCTATGACAAAACCTAGACAACATGCTGAAAGGCAGAGACATCACTCTGTCGACAAAAGTCTGTAAAGTCAAGGCTATGGTCTTACCAGTGGTCACATATGGTTGTGAGAGCTGGATGGTAAAGAAGGCAGAGCACCAAAAAATTGATTCCTTCGAATTGTGGTGCTAGAGAAGACTCCCAAGAGTCCCTTGGACAGAAAGGAGATCAAATCAGTAAATCAACCCAGATCAAAGGAAATCAACTCTGAATTCTCACTGATTGATGCTGAAGCTAAAGCTCCAGTATTTTCGTTACCTGATGCAAACAGCTGACTCATTGGGAAAAACCCTGATTCTGGGAAAGATTGAGAGCAGAAGAGGGCGTCAGAGGATGAAACGGCTGGATGGCATCACCAGTGCAATGGACATGAACTTGGGCAAACTCCAGGAGATGGTGAGGGACAAGGAGGCCTTGAGTGCTGCAGTCTATGGGGTCACAAAGAGTTGGACACAGCTGGGTGACTGAATAACAACAACAACAACTCTGCGTATATGTTAAATAAGCAGGGTGACAGTATACAGCCTTGACATACTCCTTTCCCAATTTTGAACCAGTCAGTTGTTCCATGTCCAGTTCTGTCTGTCTACTAAAAAGATGCACAATGTGAGAATTGTGAGTTAAGTTTTACTGGGGGCAAATGAGTATTGCGGCCCAGGAGACAGCACCACCTGTTGGTCTTTTGATGGTTCCTTGGAACTGCATATAATCACGATGGTGTGATCACTCACCTAGAGCCAGACATCCTGAAATGCGAAGTCAAGCGGGCCTTAGGAAGCATCACTAAGAACAAAGTGAGTGGAGGTGATGGAATTTCAGTTGAACTATTTCAAATCCTAAAGGATGATGCTGTTAAAGTGCTGCACTCAATTTTCGAGCAAATTTGGAAAACTCAACAGTGGCCACAGGACTGGAAAAAAGTCAGTTTTCATTCCAATCTCAAAGAAAGGCAATGCTAAAGAATGCTCAAACTACCTCCACAATTGCATTCATTTCACACCCTAGCAAAGTAGTGCTCAAAATTCTCCAAACCAGGCTTCAACAGTACGTGAACTATGAACTTCCAAATGTTCAAGCTGGATTTAGAAAAGGCAGAGGAACCAGAGATCAAATTGCCAATATCCACTGTATCATCAAAAGAGCAAGAGAGTTCCAGAAAAACATCTACTTCTGTTTTATTGACTATGCCAAAGCCTCTGACTGTGTGGATCACAACAAACTGTGGAAAATTTTGAAAGAGATGGGAATACCAGACCACCTGACCTGCCTCCTGAGAAATCTGTATGCGGGTCAAGAAGCAACAGTTAGAACTGGACATGGAACAACAGACTGGTTCCAAACCAGACTCCAAATCAGGAAAGGAGTACATCAAGGCTGTATATTGTCACCCTGCTTATTTAACTTGTATGCAGAGTACATCATGAGAAATGCTGGACTGGATGAAGCACAAGCTGGAATCAAGATTTCTGGGACAAATATCAATTACCTCAGATACGCAGATGACACCACACTTAGGGCAGAAAGCGAAGAACCAATGAGCCTCTTGATGCAAGTGAAAGAGGAGAGTGAAAAAGTTGGCTTAAAGCTCAACATTCAGAAAACTAAGATCATGGCTTTCAGTCCCATCACTTCATGGCAAATAGATGGGGAAACAGTGAAAACAGTGGCTGACTTTATGTTTTTGGGCTTCAAAATCACTGCAGATGGTGACTGCAGCCATGGAATTAAAAGGTGCTTGCTCCTTGAAAGAAAAGTTATGACCAACCTAGACAGCATATTTAAAAGCAGAGACATTACTTTGCAGACAGACATTACTTTGTCTGTCTAGTCAAAGCTTTGGTTTTTCTAGTAGTCAATGAGAGTTGAACTATAAAGAAAGCTGAGCACTGAAGAACTGATGCTTTTGGACTGTGGCATTGGAGAAGACTCTTGAGAGTCCCTTGGACTGCAAGGAGATCCAACCAGTCTATCCTAAAGGAAATCAGTCCTGAATATTCATTGGAAGGACTGACGCTGAAGCTGAAACTCCAACACTTTGGCCACCTGATGCAAAGAGTTGACTCATTGGAAAAGACCCTGATGTTGGGAATGATTGAAGGCAGGAGGAGAAAGGGACGACAGAGGATGAGATGGCTGGATGGCATCACCAACTCGATGGACATGAGTTTGAGTAAGCTCCGGGAGTTGGTGGTGGACAGGGAGGCCTGGCGTGCTATAATTCATGAGGTCGCAAAGGGTCAGACACGACTGAGTGACTGAATTGAACTGAACTGGAACTGCATGGCATCCGTGGGTGTGTTATTTAGCTTGCTGACTGAGGATCAAGATCTAGTCCAAGTTGACTTGTCTGCCATCTTGGACCTATTTGATTCTAATCAGTTTATGCTGTGTCCTCAGGCTATGTCATTCTTTCAAGAGTTGTGCCCTGCCCCCTTCCCTCCTGTTTCATACCCATTAGATGCCAATAGCTTCCCACCCCTGCTCCTTGAGGTGATGTCTAAAAATGTCTTTCAGTGTTGCCATGTGTCCTCTAAGAGGCAAAATCACAGCTAGCTAAGGACCACTTCTCCAAACATTCAAAACTCAAAGAGCTCGTCAAGCATCCACTGTATTATAAAGATACATTGTCATTGTTTAGTCCTGTGTCTGACTCTCTGCGCCTCCTTGGACTGTAACCCTCCAGGCTCCTCTGTCCATGGGATTTCCCAGGCAAGATGATTGTAGTGGGTTGCCATTTCCTTTTCTAGGGGATCTTCCTGACCCAGGGATCAAACCCTCATTTCCTACACTGGCAGGCAAATTGTTTACCACTGAGCCACCAGGGAAGCCCCTTATTAAGACATAAATTATCTCAAAGGCTATGATATGATTTCAGCTACAGATACAAGCATCTGAGGGTCCTCTAACCCTGTGGACCTCACAAGGTCCTCCCTGCCTCAAGGACGCCAGCTCAGGTCTTTCCCTTGCGGCTGCACATCAGTTCTACGCAGGCACCTCCTCTACATTTTAAACAAGGAGTTAGCAGGCCCTCTTAATGAACACATAGTATTTCAAAGATTAAATCGTGAGAGCGACTTTTAAACAGTCCTTAAGAGTTTAACATAATTTTTAAAAACTGGATTTAACTACAAGGTGGGGTAGTTAAAAAAATAGTTGATAAAAGTTCTTTAACTGGCTGCATGTGTATGAATAAACTTTGATTCCTTCAGATACGGTGTCTCCTAAGCAACAGCTAAAATCCTTCCTGAGCAAAAGCTTAAAGTCCTGTTGAATACTAATCAGATTGTGGAGAGGTTTTGGCTGCTAGAATTGGCCACTTGGGGCTTCCCAGGTGGCGCTAGTGGTGTGTAAACACCGATTCAAACGGTGGGCTGGGACGATCCCCTGGAGAAGGGCATGGCAACTCACTCCAGTGTTCTTGCCTGGAGAATCCCATGGAGAGAGGAGCCTGGCTAGTTGCAGTCCATGGGGTCACATAGAGTGGGTCATGACTGAAGTGACTGCATGCACCATATGGGTACTGTGTGGGCTTGATAGCTTTTTTCAGGACTATCTGCTGCCACCTGGTGACAGAAAGCCATCAAGACCCAGAATTGTTCAATTCTGTTAATGCAATACAAGCTTCTAGTTCTACTCCTGAGAGGGAATTTTTTTTTTTTTTTTCTGACAGGGAGCCACTTTTCTGCTGAGAAACTTGGACCCATTGGGGAAAAAAGTTAAGAACTTCACATGTGAGGATTATTTGCAGTTGAAAGTGAAGGTGGTGAAGGTGTTAGTTGCTCAGTTGTGTCTGCTGTTTGTAACCCCATGGACTGTAGCCCACCAGGCTCCTCCATCCACGGTATTCTCCATGGATGAAGAATACTGAAGTGAATTGCAGATAGCTTCAGATAAATGTAAGAGATTCTATGCATTTTCAAACTGAAGGAAAAGGAGCATAAATCTTCCTTTGACAAATAAAGCAAGCAATAAAAATATTCTTCAGTTCCATTTGACAGAAAAAGAGGGGAAAAGGAAAAGGAGGTAAAGAGAGTGAAACACTGGACAAGAAGAGGAAAAAGACAGGTAACTAGAGAATGTCAGAATCTCTTCTTTCCTCCTCTCTTCATGAAGCCACACCCCAGTGTCTGAGCACCCATCACTCCTCTCCATTCAAACTTGCATCCAAAATTCAAAGCAAGCTCTTCAAAGACCAACAGACTGGTGTCCAGTCCCAACTCTGTTACTCCCTAGCTGAATAGTACAATGAAGGTATCAATCAGTAACTTTGAAGGGGGAAAAAAAAGAGCATATGGTTAACTCTAGGTTTAGGACTTCAATGTCATCCTACTTGTAAAATAATTTTTCTTATAAGCCACAGAGGGAGCTACATTAACTGCTTGCATGAGTCATCAACTATCAGAAGTCATAGAATATGTGAACTGGAAGTGACCTTTAAAATACTCGGGTTCTCTCTTCCCCAGTGGATAGGGAAACTAAAGCATGAAAGGCCTGTCATGCTTATTTTTTGGCTGTATCACTGGACTTGTGGGATCTTAGTTCTCTGGAATGTAGACCGCAGCATGAAAGTGTCAAGTTCTAACCACTGGACAACAAGGAATTCCCTGAAAGAGTCTGTCTTGACTATTCTCTGTGCAGAAATGCATCAAGACACTGTGCAAGCAGTTTTCTTTCTTACACAAGGCATGTACCATCCTGCAGGGCTGTTATCACACCTACCCTTGTTCCGCACAGATATAAAACCTCCTTTTAATTACATTCTTTGTTCTTGGCCATCTTTCGGAATAGATTACGTACTCCTTGAGGTTTTCTGTGTGTCGTGCATGGTTTGCTTGATCAGTCGTGTCTGACTCTTCATGACCCCATGGACTGCAGCCTGCAAGACTCCTCCATCCATGGGATTATCCAGGCAAGAATACTGAAGTGGGTTGCTCTTTCCTTCTCCGGGGGATCTTCTTGAACCAGGGACAGAGCCCAGGTCTCCCACATTGCAGGCAGCTTCTTTACCAGCTGAGCCAACTGGTAAAAAAAAAATCTGTCTGTAATCCAGGAGACCCCAGTTTGATTTGGTCTTCCCCAGTGGGGAAGATCTCCTGGAGAAGGAACAGGTTACCCATTCCCATATTTATGGGCTTCCCTGGTGGCTCAGAGGGGAAAGAATCCGCCTGCAATGAAGGAGACCTGGGTTCGATCCGTGGGTTGGGAAGATCCCCTGAAGGACAACAGGGCAACCTACTCCAGTATTCTTGCTTCTTGAGGTTAGAAGCCATCATTCATGCTTGTATTTAATTCTTTACAAGGCTGGATATGACACAAACTCTCAATAGCTACATTTACCATTTCAATAAAAGCTCGAGGTCAGGAACTTCCCTAGTGGTCTTCTCCTTCCAATGCAGGGGGTTTAGGTTCTAGACTTGGTTAGGGGGCTAAGATCCCACAAGCCTTGTGTCTTAAGAAATCAAAACATAAAACAGAAACAATATTGTAAAAAATTCAATAAGGACTTCAAAAATGGTCCACGTTAAAAAAAAAAAAAAGACTGAGATCAAATCTAGAGGTGCCCAGCTGAGGAGACTATAAACCGTTCCATCTATAAAGAGAACATTTATTGTATAATCCATGTTTTCTGTCCTTTCTGTCTGAAGTGATGATTGCCCAGTGACTTGTTGGCACAACCTCTTGTTTAGTTGATTAAATTTGTCACAAAGTATGATGATGCTGGTTATCTAACAGTTTATTGTTCTTTCCTCCTCACTCAGCCCTGGAAAGGCAGGAACCTTGTCTGTCTTACCAGCCACAGCTTCCTAAAACAGGGCCTGCCTACTGTAGTGCTCACTAGAAACTTATTGCGTGAATGAAAGACTGAAGAGACAGTCCTAAGCTCGAGTTTCCAATGTGGTGCAACAGGCAGTGGGTTATTAACTATCACCACTGGGGGTGTTCTATGTGTTAATGTGCTTTGCGTTCACAGATGAAAGAGTCCATTATTTGGCCCTAGGATGGGTTGGGAGGGTGCCAGCAAGGAAGCAGGAAGCTGGGGAGACAACTGGACCAGTTTCTCAGAAAAGGTGCTATTTGAGCCACATCTTAAAGGAAAAGTAGCTGCCTTGAGGCAGAAGAGGAGGAAGAGGCTATTCCAGGTAAAGGGAGCCACCTGAAGAGCACAGTTGTGTGAAAGACCATTCTCGGCAAAGAATGGCCACCAACGGCAGCACAGGAAGGCGCATGACCCAGGACAGATGATCCTCAACTGCTCATCATGTGTCGGGAAAATGGGTTGGGGAGACAGGCCAAGTCTTGAGACAAGTGCTATAACCAGCAGCTGCTTACAGCACGAAGTGGGTGCAGCTTTTAAGTGTAGATCTGTTTTCCTTTCAGGTTCCCCGAGGTCCACCCTTCCGCCTCTCCTTGCACCCTTTCGCCATGTTAACAGCACCCAAAGCCGCAGAATATGCCCGCAAACAGAGTAAGCCTATTTACTTCTGTCTCTTTGAGAAATTTAAGTAAAACTCAGAGATGCACATACAAAGTGAGGTCAAAGTTGTTACAGTAATAACACCTTTTGTCTGGGGGCATTTAAAAGAATCAGGAATGTTTACGACTTGATTTCCCTCCATCACTGAAATCAGGGAAACCATTTCTCAGACCTTTTGTTGGTGGAAGCAGAGGACTCTAGCAGGGAAGAATCTAAAACTGAGGGTGGACTTATTTTCAAAAATAGTTTAATACAGATATGCCTACTATATGCATCCCTAGGTGTCAAGCTAAGAAGAGCAGCAATGAACAAAAATGCCACCAGCAGTTCTACAAGGAAAGCAAATGCCACGGAATGGAAATCATCAAAAAATTTATCTTTAGACACACAGCCAAAGGACAAAGTAGGTCTAAACATACAAATTGAACCAAACTGATACCAGGTGTTTGGGGAGTACTTATGGTTAAAAGTCTAGCCTTTGGGTGTTAGATGTTCTGGCTTTGAAACTAAAGCCAATTATTTACCAGTTCTGTGACTTCAGGCAAGTTGCTTAACTTCTCTGGGCCTTAAATTTCCTTCTCTGCAAAATGGGAAGAACAATGGTACTTACCTCTCAAGGTCACTGAATAATTAACTGAAATTATGGATCTTAAGGAATTAAAAGAGTAACTCCTAAGTATTGACCATTATTATCTTTTTATCATTTAAGAAATACTAACCACCGTTAACCAACTAGTATTCTGTTGATTCAAGTAAATGTGTTGAGAGAATCTGTGTTCACATCTGCGTCAAATGTTCCTATTCTTGGTCCCTTTCTTACTAATAAGAATTTTATCTTTGTCTGCTTTGGATCCCTGCTGTTTCTGCTCTGCCTATCTGATTCCTTGGACATTTATGTTGCAGACTTCAGATAATGGTCAGAGATAGACAAGGCTAGAAGGGAAGGAGAAAGCAAGGAGGGTTCTTTGACATTCCAACACTGTGTTCTCAATTATAATGTATAAAGTGAAAAGGAAAATTTTAAAGTCAGAGAGACGAAGGTGGTCTGCCGGGGTCCAGCCCCGACGGGGTCCTGGGGTCTTGAGGGATGAGTGGCGTCGGTGGAAGAACTGAGCTGAGTGGGTGTGTGGTGATGAAGCAGTCTCTCTTTATTGCTGTTAGTTTCGTG
>ML660197.1:33849718-33863783 GCA_007570785.1 Antilocapra americana
AGGGCTAGAATCTATCTCAAAAAGAGGGGGTTGTAAAGAACTTACTTTCTATATCCGAGAGGGAAGAAGGCTGTAAATGGTTGCTATACTTTAAGAATGTATGCATTTCTTTTGTCCCCGGAAAAGGTGTGCCTCTCCACTCATCTCTGAATATTCAGGAATTGACACAGGAAGCCTCCTGCCAAATGTTCCCTGACAAGGTGCAACTATGTAGAAGCTAGAAAGAGGGGGTTAAGCTTGAAACTGTTTTATTCTATTAACCTATTTTGGTTTTTACAAGGAAAGAGAAAAGAAGACAAAGAGACAGTTTAGCAGCACTGTTTTAACAATGAAACCCTATTAACCTTACAACTACTAAAAGGAATTTCTATTTCTACACTATCCTAAAGCAATCAGTGTCTCCAACTATGCTGGTCACAGTTATGAGCATTCCTAAGTCCCATTCCAGCCTGGTTTTTTCAAGAAAGGGAGCCTCCTCCGTGGAGTGGTCGGGAGGAGTGGGATGTGGAAAGGTGACCCAAGCACGAGCCCTTCTCATGGTGGCTTTGCCATGACCCCCAGAGAACTCTTGGTAAACTCCCCAGTAACTAGTAGGAGGGAAATAGGTCTGAGGGAATTATTTCAGATGAATTTTTTTCTAACTGGGACTGATCTGTGAGATGAGCTAAAACATAAACAGATGAGCATAATCAGAACTTCCCAAGAAATATACCAGGAGGGGCCTTGCCTTGGGATGCCCCGAAGGAAAACCCACTTTGCAATTTCCTTCTCAGTCTCGTGACTTTGTCATCCGAGTGAGGGGGCATCCTGACGGCTCCCGGCAGTGGTCAATATATTAAAAGCAGGGAGAGAATCAGAAAAGTAGTTTAGGCTTGGAGGAGGGGGTGGCTGGGATGTTTTAGGATTTTGTTGAATGAGACACTCTAGGTCAGCTGGAGGAGTGTAAGGTAGGAAAGGGAAAGAGGAATTTTGAAAACAGAATCACTGGGTTCTGAATTGAGCTTGCTCCAGGAAATACAGGGGCTTCCCTAATGGCTCAGCAGGTAAAGAATCCACCTGCAACCCAAGAGACACAGGAAACTGGGTTCAATTCCTGAGTTGGGAATGATCCCCTGGAAGAGGAAGTGGCAACCCACTCCAGTGTTCGTGCCTGAAAAATCCCATGGATAGAGGAGCCTGGTGGGCTGCAGTCCATAGGGTTGCAAAGAGTCAGACATGACTGAGTGACTAAGCATTCAAGAAACACAAGTGAAAGTTGAAATTCCTTTTTATATAGCGTGGTTGCTATACTATGCATTTTTAAATGTGAATCTCTCAGTAGGCTGAGTCACACAGGGCTCAGGATTTGTTCAGGTTTTCTGAGGCCAACTATTGACTGATTAGAAATGTAATCTTATCATAGCAAATCACAGCTTTAGGAATTGCCCAAAATCTTTGGTCACGTCAGGCTTCTAATATGTGTTATTCTAGTAGCAGAACAACCATATTATTAGGAAATGTTTACAAAATATTGAAGAAAAAGTGAAAGAGGAGAGTGAAAAAGTTGGCTTAAAGCTCAACATTCAGAAAACTAAGATCATGGCATATGGTCCCATCACTTCCTGGCAGATAGATGGGGAAACAGTGAAAACAGTGGCTGACTTTATTTTGTTGGGCTCCAAATCACTGCAGATGGTGATTGCAGCCATGAAATTAAAAGACACTTGCTCCTTGGAAGGAAAGTTATGACCAACCTAGATAGCATATTAAAAAGCAAAGGCATTACTTTGCCAACAAAGGTCTGTCTAGTCAAGGCTATGGTTTTTCCATTGGTCGTGTATGGATGTGAGAGTTGGACTATAAAGAAAGCTGAGCTCTGAAGAATTGGTGCTTTTGAACTGTGGTGATGGAGAAGACTCTTGAGAGTCCCTTGGACTGCAAGGAGATCCAACCAGTCCATCCTAAAGGAGATCAGTCCTGGGTGTTCACTGGAAGGACTGATGTTGAAGCTGAAACTCCAATACTTTGGTCGCCTGATGTGAAGAGCTGACTTACTTGAAAAGACCCTGATGTTGGGAAGGATTGAGGGAAGGAGGAGAAGGGGACGACAGAGGATGAGATAGCTGGATGGCATCATCAAATCGATGGCCATGGGTTTGGGTGGACTCCGGGAGTTGGTGATGGACAGGGAGGTCTGGCATGCTGTAGTTCATGGGGTCATAAAGAGTCAGATATGACTGAGCAACTGAACTGAACAAAATATTGAGTTGACCTTTAAAGACATTTGCTATAATGAGATTTGGGCTTCCCCAGTGGCTCAATGGTAAAGAATTTTCCTGCAATGCAGGTTTAATTCCTGGGTCAGGACGATCCCCTGTAGGAGGAAATGGCTTTATTCTTGCCTGGAAAATCCCATGGACAGAGGAGCCTGGTAGGCTACAGTCCATTGGTTTGTGGAAGAGTTGGACATGACTTAGCAACTAAAAAACAAATAACAATGATGAGACTTGAAGATATAACATATCTTTGTTAATGAAGATCTTTTTGAAGTAGGTAATAATTTCAAAAATATGAGTTTGAGAATAGCAGACTTGGCATGCTAGTCTCTCAGTTGTGTCCAACTCTTTGCGACCCCATGGACTGTAGACTGCCAGGCTCCTCTGTCCATGGGGGTTCTCCAGGCAAGAATACTGGAGTGGGTTGCCACACCCTCCTCCAGGGGCTCTTCTTGACCCAGGGATCGAACCTGGGTCTCCGGCATTTCAGGCGAATTCTTTATTGTCTGAGCCATAAGGGAAGCCCTAGCAAACTTTAGGAAGTAAAACAGAACACAGAAAATAAGAAAACAGTAACAACTCCAGAAATAACACACACACACACACACTCACACTGGTAATCGAGGCTTTAAGCTTAATCATGAAAAAACAGATCTCTGAAACAGTGGTTCACTGCCTTCTGAGGCTCATCTATGCACCCTATGTCCGGAAAATCTAGCTCTCAAGATTACTCATTGGTATGTTATTTTGAAAATATAATTTCATTCCCTATATGTTTTCTTTCATAACCATTGAAGACTGTTGGCTTCTTGATGGAAGCAAATCTTTTATTCCCTTATTATTTCCCACATGGATGAAAATGCTTTCCAGGCAGTAGAAATTCAGTAGTTATTGTTGATTAGTGAAGCAGCAGTAAGTGAATGGTCCTCAGGTGACTGTGCTCAAATCACTGTGCCCTGTCCATACTGACTGAGAGGCTTGTTTCTGGGGACCAGCTTTTCCTATAGGTTAACTGATGCTTGTAAACCCAGGCATGTCCACAGAGTAAGTGTCTATCTTGCAGTATGGCCAGATCCTGAGATGAATCCCTCCTACACGGCCCCTTCTTGACAACCAAGCAGCAGAAACCACATTTGTGGGGGGTTTTTCATGCTTTATTGTTGATATTTGTGTACTTCAGGCAGCTTTTCCAACTCTTGGGTACTTTCCAAATTAATTTTTCAATTAAAATAGTAGTACTTACAGTAAAAGTTTCAAATTACATAGTGAAAAGTAGAAGAATCCCTGCTTTCCCACACTCCTGTCCTACTCCTCAGAAGTAACACTTGACAATAATTTTCAATTAAAATATTTGCTGTACCTGTACATATCAATATATCTATTAATACATGCACACCTAACTGATTAGAAACAACAAGTAAATAAAATAAATAGTTTATTAAGTGTATGAAAGGACTTCCCTGCTGGTGCAGCGGTAAAGAATCCACCTGCCTATACCAATGGCAGATTCATGTCAGTGTATGGCAAAACCAACACGATAATGTAAAGAAAATTAAAATAAATAAATTAAATTTAAAAAATAAATAAATAAAAATAAAATAAAATCTAAAAAAAAAAAAAGAATCCACCTGCCAATGCAGGGTACACCAGTTCAATCCCTAGTCCAGCAAGATAACACATGCTTCTGGGCAGCTAAGCCCATGCACCCCGAATACCGACCCAGTGCTCTAGAGTCCAAGAGCTACAACTACCGAGCTCGTTTGCCTAGAGTCTGAGCTCAACAATAAGAGAAGCCACTGCAATGAGAAGCCTGAACACCACAACTACAGGGCAGATTTCTCCCACTGGCACTAGAGACAACCCTCACATAGTAATGAAGACCCAGCACAGCCAAAATAAATAAATTTTAAAAATGTTTTCAAATGTATTTAAAATACTTTTATTGTTTATTGTTTGAAGAAATTTTTCATTTATGTCTTTAAGCTTCTTAGTCTTTTATGCCTTATGGATACTGTATCATGTCTTTTGGCTGATGAACATTTTTTAAACTGCAACATATTAATGTCTTATTCAGAATTTTCTATTTATTTCTGGTCACTGAATTTCTTTAATAAATAAGGGGAAAAGAGGAATTATTTTTTAAAAATCCAGGCATTCTGGTAAACAGTTTCCAAAATTTCTTTTGTACTGCTTGGTACTAATAGCTCATTTATTAGTTAAAATGGGTAAGAGCAACACCACATCCTAAGAAAGGTAGAAAAAGAGTGAAACACAAATAAGACAAAGAAAAAGGGCAAAAAAATAGAAAACATTCACAAATAGCATTCATAAATCAATTACATTAATAATCATTTTGAACATCAATAGTCTAAATGCATCAATTAAAAGACAGAATTCAATAGCCACTGGCTACTGTATCTAGGTCTTCCCTGGTGGTTCAGACAGTAAAGAACCCGCCTGCAATGCAGGAGAACTGGGTTTGATCCCTGGGTTTGATCAGGAAGATCCCCCGGAGAAAGAAATGGCAACTCACTCCAGTATTCTTGCCTGGAGAATCCCATGGACAGAGGAGACTGGTGGGCTACAGTCCATGGGGTTGCGAGAGTCCAACACAACTTATCGACTAAACCACCATCACTGTATCTGGACAGCACAGATCATTCCCATCATTGCAGATATGTCAAAGATGCAGGTTAAAGAAAATACAGCAAATATAGCAAACTTTTTTTTTTAATTGAAGTGTAGTTGATTTACAATGTTGTGTTAGTTTGAGAAGTACAGCAAAGCAACTCAGTTGTACATATATATATAGCAAACTCTTAACTGCAGAGGTGGTGGGCATATGTATCTTCATTGTACAATTCTTTCAAGTTTCTGTATGAAAATTTTCGTAATAAAATTATGAAGAAGAAAAAAAGACAAATTGTCAGAGTAGATCAAATAACCAGACCCAATTATACAGTGCCTGATAACCTTGTTATCAGGGTTGAAGAAAGACTTTACATAATGATAAAGGGGTCGATTTTCCAAGGAGACATAACAATTCTTAACATTTGTGCACCAGAAAACATAACATCAAACTATGGGAGGTGAAAATGATTAGAATAGCAGAGAGAAATTGATAACTCCATTGTCATAGTTAGAGACTAACACTTTTCTATCAGAAATAGAGAGAGGACAATGTAAGTTTAAATCCAATGCAATATATAAGAAATTTCAAATAATATAGTGCAAGTACAATACACAACTGCTAAGGGACAAAGAAATTATTTACTTTGAGCATGATTAGTGAAAAGAAGTATTACTTTTATTATTTATTTGGAAATAATTTCAAGCTTAGAGAGAATTTGCAAAAATAATACAAAGAGCCATCATATACCTTTTACTCAGATTCACCAATTGTTAACATAATATTCTGCTCTAATTTTCCCTTTGTCTCTGTTTCACTCTCTAATTCTCCTCTTTTGTCTCTGCTTCTCTTTCTCTCCCTTTATATAAGTAAATACTTTTTTTCTGAGCTATTTGAAGTTATGCATACCATATCACTTTATTGCTATACACTTTCTAGCGTATTTCTTAAGAATAAAATTATTCTCTTAAATAACCACAGGATGGTTATCAACTTCAGAAAATCTAACGTGGATACTCCAATCTACCCTCTATACACAAATTTTGTCAATTAACCCAATAATTTCCCCTGTGTGGGATCTTGTATTATATTTAATTGAGAAATATAACTCAATTTCCAAATGTCTGAGAAGTCCATGGAAATTCTTTTGCACCCACTTTTATTTTAGCTCATCTTTGTCAGTAACTTAGTATCTGATATTTGACCTTAACTCCTTATGGATTGAAAGCTAATGTTTGTGTCCATTTTAAACTGATGTTGATACCATAATCATCTTTTTATTCTGCAGGTCACTTAGAAACTTGGAATTGCACCAGGGGAGTTGATAATAAAGTCTCTGGAAGAAGGGAACCATCATCTTAAAATTGCAACTCTTGCCAGCATATTTTTCGTTGCAACTAGCTTTTGATGCAAAGTGCATTGAAGTGTTACTTTGGATGTTGAGCTTTCTTCTCTTAGAATCATGTTGTTTGGCCATGCTGGGGTTAACAGCAAGTATGTATCTTATGCTACTTCATTGTGACTGGAAGGTGGTTGGCTGGAGAATTTTGAGAATATATATTATTTCTGTGTTAGAGTAGCCTGACTTTGTAACACATTTTACAAATGTTTAGCACTGAACATTGCAGAATAGTGGGGTAGGAGGCAGTTTTCCAAAGTTTCAATCCAAAATGAAATTAACCTTTGTCAATTGCCTTTACTGTGTTCTCAAACGGAAACATTTAAACTCATTTCAATAAAGCCTTAAAAGAAAAATGAGTACAGGCTTTCTTTCAATAGAACACAAGGACTACTAGAAAAAGAAAACTGTTCTAGTCTTTCAACACCTTTTCAAAATGCCAATTATAAATTGAGTTTATAAATACATGTAGTAACAGTTTGACTAAATGAACGTGAGTATAAGTTATACCATCTTAAGGTTTTGTTAACACAGAACAGTTTTCTTTAACATGTGCCAAAACTGGCATGTGGTTTGTTGACTTTTGTTCAAAGTGGTGGTGTACTTCAATGTAGCATTGTGGCTGGAAAGACCAAGACAGCCCTTTCCACACTGGTTCAATTGTGGCTGTACTTAAGGTTGACCAGTACACCTGCTGCATTCGCCTGTCCTCTGGTCTTTGTGTATACTGTTGAACTTCACAGGACTCTGCCCAGCCTTTTTTTTTTTTTTTTGGGAGGTGGGGGTCTGGCTCTGCCACTTGTAAGGGAATATTTTCCTTTGCAGCTATTGATGCCTCTCCTCTTAGCATCTCTGCCTTTGCTTTACATGCTGCCTGGACTTTCACAAATTGCTTTGTGGCCATATTGCCAGCTGTAGTTGGATGTCCTTTTAGAGTCCTTCCACAGATCGAGAACTAGGACCCATATTTGATTTCATCTTTCTGCATACTTATGGGATGACAAAGCATGGGGGATTGGGTCATATTCTGCCCTGGATATCTAAAGAGTATTTCTAAAGCAATAGGTTGGCAGCAAGGGAAAAAAGTTCTCCAACAGTCGCCTGGGTCCTTCCTATGAAACAGTGATGCTTCAGGGAGGGGAAACGCAGGCAATTCATGATGCTGGTTTTGAAAACAAAAAGCAACCCCAGACGATGGGTTGAGGGGAGAGGGGAATGAGAGGATCCTGTATATGTTCCTGCTCTTGGAGTGTCTCAGAGAGTCTCAGGCGACCTCTGTCATTTAAGCCAAAGGGAGATGTTAAAACTCAAGACAAAATGTGGCTATTGACAAAATTTTCTGCCTTTCACTAGCACCTCCAAGTTAAACATTTACAGGTTGATTTTATTTTTCCACCTCATTAAAGTCATATATATGTACATAATAGAAAATTAAAGCAACTGAAAACAACAAAAAGGAGAAATAAAAACATAAAATTACGACCTATAACCTTGCCATTCACTGATAACTATGATTGACACTTAGGCTTCTATATGCACTAATTGTTTCTTCCCCACATAAACATATGCACAATATTTTTATCAAAACCACACAATACTGACAAGGTGACTTAGGAAATGCGGGCTTCCCAGGTTGCGTTAGCAGTAGAGTCGGGGGTTCAGTCCCTGGGTCTGGAAGAGAGCATGGCAACCCACTCCAATATTCTTGCCTGGAGAACCCCTGGACAGAGGAACCTGGCGGGTTACAGTCCATGGGGTCACTAAGAGTTGGACACAACTGAAGCAACTTAGCACACAAGTTAGGAAATGTAATTGCTTTTCAGTTAGAGGATTTTTTTTTTTTTTTGGTTGCCCTTAGCACATCAAGTCCTTCTGGAATTCATAGGATTGTCACGCGTCACCCCAGGGGGAACCACCAACCTCATCTCAGCAGTTTCCATAGGCAAACTGTACAAAATACTGAGCACGTAATGTATTTCTAGAGCCCTGCGTAGGCTGAGAAGTGCATCCTTTGTCTCCAAGGTCATAATGGCTCTGCTGACTTCAATTCCTTTCACTGCCACGAGTGAGGACAACCTGAAAAGGCCAGAGAGAATGAGCCCCCTACCCCATGATCCCAAATGAAAAAAAAAGGGAGAGAGAGGACACGGAAATCCCCTCACACGCCACCCCCAGGCCCCTTTTGTGTTGTTCTTGCCAACGCAGCAGCCGCCCTGCTATATAGACCAGCTGCCACGTTTGTCCCCATCAGACTGGACGCTGGTCATCCGCCATCAACAACCATGGGGAAGGTGAGCCAACTGAGGTGCCACCCCGCACCTGCTGAGTGTCAACGATGTGTGCTTGTGGAGGGGGGATGTGTCTCCCAGCTGACTTCCTGCTGTCACCTTATGTTCCACCTGCATGCAGATCACCTTCTACGAGGACCGGGGCTTCCAGGGCCGCCGCTACGAGTGCAGCAGCGACCACTCCAACCTGCAGCCCTACCTGGGCCGCTGCAACTCCATCCGCGTGGACAGCGGCTGCTGGATGCTGTATGAGCGCCCCAACTTCCAGGGCCCCCAGTACTTCCTGCGGCGCGGCGACTACCCCGACTACCAGCAGTGGATGGGCCTCAGCGACTCCATCCGCTCCTGCCGCTCTGTTCCTTACGTGAGTCTTGCTTCAACCCAACTGGTGTGACAGCATCACTGATCCAGGGCCACAAATTCCTGTTTGTAAAAGTCCATGTCTTTCAACTCAGGACTAGTGTTCACAGTAAAATAACAAAGCTGAACGCTCAAGCATTGAAAAAAAAAGTAGATTGCCTTCTTACTATGCTCTCATAGGGAAACATTTAGACTCATTTAGCATTAAAAATAGGTAAATTGTTTTTAGGCATAAGAATCACAACGATATAGCTTCTAAAACTGAATTTAGTAGCATCTAGCTGATCCTTAATTTCTAAATAAAAATCACATGTTCACTAAAGAAAAAAAATCTATCAGTATATCATTATTTCTTAATGATAAAAATACTGACAGACTATGGGAGAACAACATAGGTGTAACATATTCTGACTGTATTGGTGATTATTTTCAATACCTTCTCTATGACATACTGATCTAAAAACTAGAACAATATATGTCTGCTTGCAAGTGGCTCCCTGTATTTAACAGATATTATCAACTAGTTTCTTAGAAGGGTCAGAAAAATCATTCATTAAGATTTCATGGGATATAGTCCTCACCAAAGTCCTGCTTAATGTCTATTAATCATGTGTAGTTTGTAGTTGGGCTTTCTGAATCACCAAATTATGTGTCATGGCAAGCAGATTCAGGAAGTGAAACCAAAATTTGGCTATAGAAATTTGCAGATGCAAAAAGAGGTACAAGATAGGAATTTCTTTGAGGCCAGAAACTCAAATGGTACAAGCAACTTGGCAGAATGTCAGACATGTGGACACTAAGAGTAAATGTGAATTGTTGTCAATGATGAGTGCAAAAGTGATTTAAACACATGCTTGATAGGATTCAGGGATACACAGTCATAATGGAAAAGAGAGTTAAATCTTCTCTGCAGACTCAACTAAATATAGTTACAATAGTTGTTTTTTGTTTTGCTTTCAAGGAATCCCTTTTGTTGACTTTATTTCAATGTTTATTTCTTCCATAAGATAGATCACTGGTCAGGTAAGTTTTATTTTAATACCCTCCCTGAAGAAGGAAATGGCAACCCACTCCAGTATTCTGGCCTGGAAAATCCCATGGATAGAGGAGCTTGGCAGGCTACAGTCCATGGGGTTGCAAAGAGTCAGACATGACTTAGCAAATAAACAACAGCAACAATTTGTTAAACCAACAGTGTAAGGAGAGGATCCATATTGACAGGATGGTTTGAAAACCATGTTTCATGAAGCTGCAGGAGGACTGGGTCACTTTTGCTGACATCAGCGATGCCCACAACTTATTTTTCATCTTTGGCTTATTGTCATAACAGACCAGCTCTCACAGGATAAGGCTGTACGAGAGAGATGACTACGGAGGCCTGGTGTCCGAGCTCACGGAAGACTGCTCCTGTATCCACGACCGCTTCCGGCTTAATGAGCTCCATTCCCTCCACGTGCTGGAGGGCTGCTGGGTCCTCTACGAGATGCCCAACTATCGGGGGCGGCAGTACCTGCTGCGGCCGGGAGACTACAGGCGCTATCATGACTGGGGGGCCGTGGATGCCCGAGTGGGCTCTCTGAGACGGGCCATCGATTTGTACTAGGTTGTGCTTTGCTTATGATCCACATAGAAATGCACTATATATACAAATCGTGTTACTGGCACATAAGTAATTCTTGTTCATCTTAAAGAACAACTGAATTTTAATAAATGGTGACCCTTGGCAACTGACCTGGCCCTGAAATCAAGTGTTTTGAATGTCTACTTACTTCCTGATGGCAGCAGTATTTATGACGTCCCCATTCACATCACGGGGAGGAGGCAGAAACACTGTCTCTGCCTCTACAACCCACAGTATGAGGGAGAGAGAAAAGAAGCATAATGAAAACTATTAAATCCATACACAGGAGAAGTTATGAAACCAGTTGTGGCTGGGACACAAAAGGACTACTGGAGAGGACTACATTATTCTGGACTACAATATGAACTTTTATCAAAATTCAACTATGGAATACTCAGCTATGCAGAGTAAAGTAAGACAGTTCTTCGACACTCAGGTTTCTTTATAGTCCAACTCTCACATCCATACATGACTACTGGAAAAACCATAGCCTTGACTAGTCAGACCTTTGTTGGCAAAGTAATGTCTCTGCTTTTAAATATGCTATCTAGGTTGGTCATAACTTTCCTTCCAAGGAAATTAGTC
This sequence comes from Antilocapra americana, assembly GCA_007570785.1. Lineage (NCBI taxonomy): Eukaryota > Metazoa > Chordata > Mammalia > Artiodactyla > Antilocapridae > Antilocapra > Antilocapra americana. The sequence goes on from ML660197.1 coordinate 33,860,856, forward strand.
ATTAGGGAAATTCAAATAAAAACCACAGTGAGATAGCATTTAATACCCACTAAGATGGCTGGACAGCATCACCGATGCAATGAACATGAACTTGAGCAAATTCTGGGACATGGTGATGGACAGGGAGGCCTGGGGAGCTGCAGTCCATAGGGTCACAAAGAGTTGGACTCGACTGGGTGACTGAACAACAAAAACAACAACTTACTAAGGTGATTATATTAATTTTAGAGAAGAATAAAACAGAAAATAACAAGTGCTAGTAAGGATGTGGAGAGATTAGAACGTTCATAAATCTCTGTAATGTAAATTAATGTAAATACTTGTAAGTAATGTAATGTAAAGTTCTAATGTAATGTAATGTAAAAAGATGCAGCCACTATGGGAAAACAGTTTGGTAGTTCTTCAAATAGTTAAACTGAGTTATCATATGACTCAGCAATTCCATTCTGACATATATACTCAAAAGAATTGAAAAGAAGTATTCCAACAAAAACGTATTCATGAATGGTCACAGCAGCACTAGTCACAATAGCCAGAGGTGAGAACAACTCAAATGTTTATCAGTGGATGATTGCATAAATGAAATGTGATATATCCAAACAATGGGATATTCTTTGGCTGTAAAAAGGAATGAAGTCCTGATACGTATTATATCATGGATGAACCTTGAAAACATGTCGAGTGAAAGAAGCTGGTCACATAAGACCATATATTATGGGATTCATTTATATGAAACACCCAGAATAGGCAAATCTAGAGACAGGAAGTATATTCATGGTTGTTTAGGACTGGGGGATAGGTTGATAGAGGGATGATAACTAAAGGGTTTAGGACTTTTCACTGTGGAATGAGCATTTTCCTAAAAGTGACTGTGGTGACAGTGCACATAACTGTGAATATACTAAAACCACTGAATTATACACTTTAAGTGGGCAAATATTCATGTGAATTATATCTCAATGACACTGTTTAAAAATAATAAAGCCCTGAACAGAATCTTAAGTAATAAAGAATCTTTTAAAATAAGATTCCCTCCTGATGAAGGAACATATGCTATGAATTATAAGTATGAAAATACACGTATTATTAAACTGCTGTGGCTCTTACCAATACCAAATATGCACGAGATTTGTGGTTTTGCTGCTGGCTTAGTTAAACCACACTTAGACTTAGTGTGTTGTCCCTGTTGAGTGACCCGTGAATTACGAGCTCTATTTTTGTTTGTTTTTTTAAAGGAAAACCCAGGTGACATGTCTCACTGAAGATAATTTTAACCTGGAGGTTTTGTTTTGTTTTAACCTGGTGAATTTAAGGGTTTAGAAAGTAGCCTTTTATCTAACAAACCTTGGAATGCAACAAACTTCTTTCTCTATAAAATTAGGGGTATTGGTCAAGAGGAGTTCCCTGCTTCTTTCAGTTCTGATTCTTTAAGACACTATTAGGTTTCTAGGTGGAATATCTTAATGGTTACCAATGTAGGCTTTGAGATCTGTGGACCTGGTTTCTGGCTTGACCACCTAGTGGCTGTGTGACCTTGAACAAGTTATTTATCCTCATAAGCCTTAATTTTTCCACTTGTATGTTCTTGTGAGGAATAAATGGGATGCTTCTTATAAAGAAGCTCAATAAATAGTAGTCATCACTCCATCAGTTTTACCTCATTGTGCTATATATATATATGTATATATATATGGATTTCATAAAAAAAGAGGGGGAAGGTGAAGTAAATTAGCTATTTTCTAAAAAAAAAGGAAAAAATCATTAATTCAAGAAAATGTGAACATTCTCAATGTCCTTTTCATTACTGCTGTCTTGCTTTCCGGATGACTCAGGGATAAAGAATACCCCTGCAAATGCAGGAAACACAGCTTTGATCCCTGGGTCGGAAATATCCCCCGAAGGAGGAAATGGTAACCCTCTCCAGATCCTTGTCTGCAAAATCCCATGGACAGAGGAGCCTGGAGGGCTACAGTTCATGGGGTCAAAAAGAGTCAGCCATGACTGAGTGACTAAGCACACACACATACATGGGTGGTTATAGGCTGGCTCCAATCAACTTTAACACAACTTCCAGCCTCTGTTATGTGATACTGTATAATTTATCCTGACCTCTTGCAAAACTGGTGGCAGGCATCACTAACAGAATCCTGAGGCAAACAATTATATTAAGGCATTTTAGGGATCAAAGAAAACACCTAGAAATAAAGTACAGCCATCATTTGGTATCCAAGGAGGATTGGTTCCAGAATTCCCATGCATATCAAAATCTGTGGATGCTCAAGTCTCTTATATAAAATGGTGTAGTATTTGCATCCTCTAGGCTGCCACCCTGACCGTGGCCACGGGGTAGATGATGCTGTGAAAGTGCTGCACTCAATATGTCAGCAAATTTGGAAAACTCAGCAATGGCCACAGAACTGGAAAAGGTCAGTTTTCATTCCAATCCCAAAGAAAGGAAATGCCAAAGAATGCTTGAACTATCGCACAGTTGATCTCATCTCACACGCTAGTAAAGTAATGCTCAAAAATCTCTAAGCCAGGCTTCAGCAATACGTGAACCATGAACTTCCAGATGTTCAAGCTGGTTTTAGAAAAGGCAGAAGAACCAGAGATCAAATTTCAACATCCGCTGGATCATCGAAAAAGCAAGAGAGTTTCAGAAAAACATCTATTTCTGCTTTATTGACTATACCAAAGCCTTTGACTGTGTGGATCACAATAAACTGTGGAGAATTCTGAAAGAGATGAAAATACCAGACCATCTGACCTGACTCTTGAGAAGCCTGTATGCAGGTCAGGAAGCAACAGTTAGAACTGGACATGGAACAACAGACTGGTTCCAAATAGGAAAAGGAATATGTCAAGGTTGTATATTGTCACTCTGCTTATTTAACTTATATGCAGAGTACATCATGAGAAACACTGGGC
>ML660197.1:33863793-34029745 GCA_007570785.1 Antilocapra americana
GAGATGCCAAGCTACAGGGGAAGGCAGTACCTGCTGAGGCCAGGAGAGTACAGGAGATATCTTGACTGGGGGGCAATGAATGCCAAAGTTGGTTCTTTAAGACGGGTGATGGATTTTTACTGAAGTTTTAAATTCTCCGCTTTTTTCCTTTAGAATCTAATTAAAGATTTAGCTTGTGTTTCTGGCACAAATAGAGTCCTGCCTTTCTTTTCAGGTATGGGGTCTTCATAAGCAATAATGGTATTTGGCCAGACGTGATGACATGTTTTCAAGATGGGGAACAACATCTCGTAAGGGGAATTAAGTAGAGGTTATTACTGCCAGCATTCTTTTAAAGTCTAGACCATGTGAGAGGGTAGTCGCTCAGTTGTGTCTGACACTTTGTAATCCCATGGACAGAGGAGCCTGTCCATGTAGCCTGTACAGCTACAGCCTGGCTGTAGCCCGCCAGGCTCCTCTGTCCATGGGATTCTCCAGGCAAGAATACTGGACTGCATTGCCATTCCTTTCTCCAGGGGATCTTCCTGACCCAGGGATTGAATCTGGGCCTTCAGCATTGCAGGCAGATTCTTTACCATCTGAGCCACCAGGGAAGCCCTCTATCTATGTAAGCTCAAAGCTCAACTCAACTGGGTCAACCCACTTCTTACAAGGACATATTTACGGTTATAATAATATTAATAAGTACTTGTTGAAATACCTCAAGTTATCCCTCCAGGTTATCCCACCATCTTACCTATTTAATTCAAGTTTTACCTAATCAAGAAAGTCATCCTTAGCATCCTGACTCTTACTTTAGCTCCGTAAACAAACAAACTGGTCATTTCACCTACTGCCCTGCTTATCTTTCTAATAGCCTCCAACCATTTCTCCCAACTCCATATCCAATATCTCATACCTCCATGAGATTTTCATGGAACTAGAACTCACTGTCTCTTTGCAGTATGTGCTTTGCAGAAATTTTTTGGAATTTTTACCAAAAACACTGATACATAGGAAAATTCTGCCTCCTAACACTTTAATAGGAGTAAAGTATTATGACATATAAGAAAAATAACACTAAATCAAAAGTAAAGCATTGGGAACTTCCCTGTGGTTGCAACTCTATGCTTCCACTGCCAGGGTCATGGATTCGATCTCTGGTGGGGGAACTAAGCTCTCACATGCCACTCAGTAAAGCCAAAAAGAAAGAAAGAAAAGATGAAAAAAATAGAAAATTAAAATTTTCTGAAGAAGTCTGATTAATTAGAGGGGATATATATGTACTTATGGCTGATTCATGTTTATGTTTGACAGAAAACAATAAAATTTTGTAAAGCAATTATCTTTTTATTAAAAAATAAATAGATTTACTAAAAAATAAATTAAGGTCAGTAATAAAAAATCATAACACAACACATTAAAGAAAGTAAAAATAGATGAATGAGGAAATTGGATCATAAGAAAGACAAGAGAGAGAAAGAGAGATGGAGCTAAGAGTGAAGCTTAAGCCCAACTGGTGGCTAAGATAGAGCCAGATTTGGACCCAGGAACCAAGATACAGAGGGAAATAAGATCACCTCCATGACTGATTGAGTCTATAAAGCAAATAAATTAATTATTCAAAACTAGCCTAAACATGCCCAATAATGAAACCTAAAGGAAGATTTTCTTGTGGGTCCTAGTAAAGAGGATATTTAGTAAACAGCATCCTGTGATACTTAAACACAGGTCTTAGGACTCTTTCAAAGTTCCTCAGGACTTCCCTAGTGGTCCAGTGGTTAAGAATCCACCCTGCATTGCAGGGGATATGGGTCTGATCCCACATGCTATGAAACAGCTAACCCTGTATGCCACAACTAAGACCTGATGCAGTCAAATAAGTAAATATTGAAAATAAATAAATTAAGTTCCTCAATGAAACTGTCAGCTTCAGGTCAAAATTCATCTGAAGTATCCCATCCTTTGCAAGTCTAATAGATGGCTCAAATCTCATCTCACAGAGGGTAGGAGATATGTACCACTTCTTCCAACACACATATACACCCAATGTCTCTAGTCATTCTGGAGAGGGAATAAGTTGTTTATGGTTTCCCCAGATAGGGAGCTGACAGGGGTTCAGATCACGAACTCCTTATTGCCAAATTCAGACGGAAATTGAAGAAAGTGGGGAAAACCACTAGACCATTGAGATATAACCTAAATCAAATCCCTTATGATTATATAGTGAAAGTGGGAAATAGATTTAAGGGACTAAATCTGATAGACAGAGTGCCTGATGAACTATGGATGGAAATTCGTGACATTGTACAGGAGACAGGGATCAAGACAAGCCCCCAAAAAAAGAAATGCAAAAAAACAAAATGGCTGTCTGAGAAGGCCTTACAAATAGCTGTGAAAAGAAGAGAAGTGAAAAGCAAAGGAGAAAAGGAAAGATATACCCATTCAAATGCAAAGTTCCAAAGAATAACAAGGAGAGATAAGACACCCTTTCTCTGTGAACAATGCAAAGAAATAGAGGAAAACAATAGAATGGGAAAGACTAGAGATCTCTTCAAAAAAAAAATTAGAAATGTCAAGGGAACATTTTGTGCAAAGATGGGCTCAATAAAGGATAGAAATGGTATGGACCTAATAGAAGCAGAAGATATTAAGAAGAGGTGGCAAGAATACACAGAACTGTACAAAAAAGATCTTCACAACCCAGATAATCACAATGGTGTGATCACTCATCTAGAGCCAGACATCCTGGAATGTGAAGTCAAGTGGGCCTTAGGAAACATCACTGTGAACAAAACTAGAGGAGGTGATGGAATTCCAGTTGAACTATTTCAAATCCTAAAAGATGCTGTTAAAGTGCTGTACTCAATTTGCCAGCAAATTTGGAAAACTCAGCAGTGGCCACAGGACTGGAAAAGGTCAGCTTCCATTCCAATCTCAAAGAAGGACAATGCCAAACAATGCTCAAACTACCACATAATTGCACTCATCTCACATGCTAGTAAAGTAATGCTCAAAATTCTCCAAGCCACTCTTCAGCAATATGTGAATTATGAACTTCCAGATGTTCAAGCTGGTTTTAGAAAAGGCAGAGGAACCAGAGATCAAATTGCCAATATCTGCTGGATCATTGAAAAAGCAAGAGAGTTCCAGAAAAACATCTATTTCTGCTTTATTGACCATGTGAAAGCCTTTGACTTGTGTGAATCATAATAAACTGTGGAGAATTCTGAAAGAGATGGGAATACCAGACCACCTGACCTGACTCTTGAGAAATGTATTTGCAGGTCAGGAAGCAACAGTTAGAACTGGACATGGAACAACAGACTGGTTCCAAATAGGAAAAGGAGTATGTCAAGGTTGTATATTGTCACCCTGCTTATTTAACTTATATGCAGAGTACATCATGAGAAACACTGGGCTGGAAGAAGCAAAAGCTGGAATCAAGATTGCTGGGAGAAATATCAATAACCTCAGATATGCAGGTGACACCACCCTTATGGCAGAAAGTGAAGAGGAACTAAAGAAGCTCTTGCGAAAGTGAAAGAGGAGAGTGAAAAAGTTGGCTTAAAGCTCAACATTCAGAAAACTAAAATCATGGCATCTGGTCCCATCACTTCATGGCAGATAGATGGGGAAACAGTGACTGACTTTATTTTTGGGGGCTCCAAAATCACTGCAGATGGTGACTGCAGCCTTGAAATTATGACCCTTACTCCTTAGAAGGAAAGTTATGACCAACCTAGACAGCATATTAAAAAGCAGAGACATTACTTTGCCAACAAAGGTCCTTCTAGTCAAGGCTATGGTTTTTCCAGTGGTCATGTATGGATGTGAGAGTTGGACTATAAAGAAAGCCGAGCACTGAAGAATTGATGCTTTTGGACTGTGGTGTTGGAGAAGACTCTTGAGAGTCCCTTGGACTGCAAGGAGATCCAACCAGTCCATCCTAAAGAAGATCAGCCCTGGGTGTTCATTGGAAGGACTGATGTTGAAACTGAAACCCCAATACTTTGGCCGCCTGATGCGAAGAGCTGACTTACTTGAAAAGACCCTGATGCTGGGAAAGATTGAAGATGGGAGGAGAAGGGGATTACAGAGGATGAGATAGCTGGATTTCATCACTGACTCAGTGGACATGAGTTTAGGTAAACTCCAGGAGTTGGTGATGGACAAGGAGGCCTGGCGTGCTGCAGTTCATGGGGTCACAAAGAGTCGGACACAACTGAGCAACTGAATAGAACTGAGTTACCCTCTGCTCTGAACTCCTGCCTCGTCATTGAGTGGATCCACACTGACCTAAATTGGTGACATACTGCCTTTTACTTTAACTCCTGAACCATTTCTCACATAAAGCAATAATGTGTGTAGTTAGCTTTGTTATAGAGGTTGTGAGGGTGAGATGCAAGTTTAGATCATAACAACACAGCAATATCAAGTTTAATATTAAGTGATCCTGCAAGCTCCAGCTTGCTACTGGGTGGCCTGGTCTTTCCTATCCCTGCTCCTCTCTTTTCTGTTCTTAGATATACCCACATAGTTGTTCACTTTTATAGAGCGTCCTTTCACCCCACACCCTCAAGAGCTCCATATTCACTGCCCTAGTGGCTTATTATCAGAGCAAGCATAGAATTTGTTACTTAACCTGAGTCATTTTTGAGAGTGAGATTGTGTTTTGTTAAGGATTATACTGGGGCAAGAGGCATTAACAAGAACTGTTCCAGGCAAACTGGGGCACATGATTAGGCTTTTTATAAAGTTTCCTTTCCTGGAGGTTGCTGCATTATTTGATATTAATTGTTCCTAAATTCCAGTTCTTTTAACCTTTAAAGTCTTAAGACTCATGTTGGCTTCCTAGAGATATTAGCTAGGATCCTCTATTTGCCAATTACAATACAACAAACATGAATGAGAAAGCCAAAAGCTTCTTGGAGTGCTGAGCTTTATGTTATTTGCTTAGTAGAAATAAAATCACAAACTTCACATATGGAAATTATCCTGAAACACTGGAACTGAAAGCACATAAAATTAGAGACACTGCTAATTCCTAGCTCAGGACCTTTGCATGTGAAGTTCTTTTTCACTTCTACATGATCTCCATGGGCTGGCTTCTTTTGGACAATAGGTCCCCGTACAAGTATCAACTTCTCTGGAGATGTCATATGACCATTCTATCTGTTGATTACAACTCTCGCTCCATCTAAAGTGGATTACACCCAACTCACTCCATCTGAAGTGACTTACCTGAAATTTTATCTTTTACTTGTTTAGTGTTCCTCAATACTATCTGAAATGTTCTCTTTTACTTCCTTAGTGTTTCTCTTCCTTACTAGAATGTAAAATACCTGTGACCAGCTGAGTACCCATTGTCCGAGTGCAAGCAAATGTTAATTGAGTGCTGTGTGAATAAATGTGAGAATCAAATGAGGTATAATAAATGGAAATGGTTCTATATAAAAAAAATAAAAGTGCTTCACTGAAACCCTTCGGGGACTTTGGGGTTTGGGGGGGCATGAGCCACCTGTCTCCCTGCATGGCCCTGCAATAAACCTTTCTCTACTCAAAAAGAAAAAAAAATTAGAGACTTTGGTTCTCCTTGATCAAGTCTGCAAGCTGCTTCCGTTCCCGAGGTGCAGGCAAAGGGAACACTATCCACCCTCTAATCCCAACATAAAGAAAAAGTCAACGATGGGGAGAGGCTGGGGGAAGACATTATGCTCAAACTAACTCCTAATCTACCCTTCCCCCTTCTCTCTGTCCTCTCTCTAAACACTGGGATGTTGAACAGATGAGAGTCTGAGTGAAACAAAGAAGGGATAACCCTACAGGAACTCACTAACCTTCTCCCCATGAAGGTGAACTACCAATTTGAGAAAACCCTGGTATCAGCTTACATACTCCACATACTCAAATATTTCCTATATGTCCTAGTTTGTAACAAGTTCAGATTTTATATCTTTCCCTTTCATTTTTCTCTTTTCTCCCTTTGGATCCCCAGCATCTCTGGCCTGACTAACCTTATAAAAATTCCATCAAACAAAGAAACTGGAGTAGAAGCTATTCCAGAAAAGTGTCAAGATCCAATCTACCAAGCCACACCCTCAACACTTTCTCCTCTCAACGGGTTCTCTCTCCAGTTTTCCTGCCCTGCTGTCAAGGGTTATGTTAGCAAGTGTCTTATTCCCTTCCCTCTGGACTTTTGGAGTTCAAATTTTCCTCTTCAGGGGTTTATTAAAGCAAAACTGACAATCACAACCACCTGTTGCTTAAACAAAACGACATCGTTTTTGTCAATGAAAAATTAACCAGTCAGTCTAAAAAGGAATTGGAAATTTTTTATTTGAGTCAACTTATAACCTGGGAAGAGCATCTCAGGAAGTTCTGAGAACAGCTCAGCCTGTTAGAAGTTGAGACGCAGTTTATATAAGTTTTCTGAGGCTGGTGCTGTGATGATCATCTGTAGGCTCTTACCCAGTCTCCTTCTTTGACAGTGCTTGGTCTTCACGGCCACCAACCAAATGACATCTCATTTAACCAAGCATGTATACAATACAAATGCTGCATTAATTACTAGGAAGAAAGCAGGTGCGTGGTAAGGCCAATTGGATTTCAGACACTAGCAAAACCCTGGAGTTGGCCACTGCTGCTGTAACACTGACGTGGCATCTCAGGAGACATAACCATTAGAATTATGAAGGAGCGGAGGGCTTAGGGGACAACACAGCTTTTCTGTTTTCTCTCTTTTGCTTACCCATCTTGCCTATTATAAACTCCCATTGAAGAGATCAAATGCAGGGTGCTTTTGAAAGTTGCAAGTTGCAAATGCTGAACTTAGATGTGAGTATGTAGGCCTGTTGTGCTGAGCATTTGAAATAGGTCCTGTGGACTACTACAATAATGAATTTCAGATGAGAGAATAACATTCATATCCTCCAGACATTTACTGAGCAAACTTCATGTGCCAGTTCTTTCTGCCAGTTAGTGGGAATACAAAAACAAAGATGGATAGGGAAGGGGGAAATAAATTAGGTGTTTGGGATAACATATACAGGTTAGCATATATAAAATAGTAAACAAGGACCTAATATATAGCACAGGGAACTATATTCAATAACCCATAAGGGAAAGCACCTGAGAAAGAACAAATATAAATATACATATAACTGAATCACTATTCTTAAAACTAACATAACATTGTAAATCAACTATACACACACAGAAAGAAAGAAGGAAGGAAAGAAAGAAGAAGGAATAAATCAGAACAGTGTTTTTTAAAGTTTGGTCCAAGAACCATCTGGTGCCGTTGGTTAGAAATATAGACTCCTAGAGTTTTTTCCAGATCTAATGATGCAGAATCTTGGAAAAAAGTAGAGCCTTAGCATTTTTAATACGCACAGGTGATTCATATGCACACTGGAGTTTGAAGAACACTAGGTGATTTAGTTTTTTTTTTTTTTTGCACTTTTCAGTTTGAATGCGGGTATAGCCAATTAACAAAATTGGGATAGCTTCAGGAGAACAGCCAATGGACTCAGCCATATGTTTACAAATGTATCCATTCTCCTGGAGAAGGAAATGGCAACCCACTCCAGTATTCTTGCCTGGAGAATCCCATGGACAGAAGGGTCTGGCGTGCTATACAGTCTATGGGGTCGCAATAGTCAGACACGATCTAGTGACTAAACCACCACCACCACCATCCACTCTCCCCCAAGCCTGCCTCCCATCCAGGCTGCCACATGACACTGAGCAGAGTTCCATAGCCTTAGGTGATTTCTAAAGTTCCTTCCAAAGCTATACTTTTTTGTGTGATGGAGATATTTTTTAGGCATCTTTGAAAGGATTGAACGTCTCTGAGAGAGATAGATGGGTAGATGTCATCCTTAATAATATCTCACTACCAAACAGTTATTCAGTGCTCATTTGTGCCATGTACATGCCCAACACATTAAACGCATAATCCCATTTATGCATGTCAATGTCCTTTAGCCAAAGACCACCAGAAACACCTGCATGAAACAAGAGGGTTTGTTACTGGTAACAGCAGCAGAGTGAACATATACCATGGGGAAGCATGGACCATCTTCGGAGGCTTAGAAAGAACTATGAAAGGATTTGTACTTTGGTTAGGTGAATTGGGAAAGTGTCTACAAAACAAGAATTGATTGGGTGGGTCAGCAAGGGTAATTTTATGATTGAATACCTTACTAAATCTACTCGTGGGGAAGGGAGCAAAGAACAAAGATAAAGCTGCAATTGTAAAGTAATCGTTTTGGCCAAGAGAGGGGGTGTCTGATATTTTGTGGGTGGCACATTGGCTGAGGGCCAGGCCAGCTCTCAAATATTAGAAGCTACCCATCTTTCCTTTCTCATTCCATATAATATATCCCATGAGGTAAGTATTATGAAATAACTCCTGCTTTGAGAAGTTATAAGGCCTGGCCAAGTTCATGTAGCTACTAAGTGGACATTCCGAGTCCTCGAAGTTTTACCGCCTTCTCCCAGCAAAGGAGAAGCAATCTATAAAGCAATATACTTCTCAGTCTTGAACCCAAGGGCCATAAAAACCTTTCTTTTGGTCTGTATCACAACTTAGCTGCCAGGGGCTAGTCTCCAGTTATATGAAGTGTACTCACCAAAGAGGAAGTTTAATAACTATGTCTTAACAGGTCAGCCCAGTCAAAAGTAACAAAACTCAGATTCCAGATTTGTGTCCTGCACTGGCTTGACAAGTGCTATGAAGAAAGAAGTTTTAGGATAGAGTGGTCTCTATCATCCAGAAAAGTTAGTGCTTGTGGCATTCTGCTTCACCCACAGCCTCTCTGGAATTCTGGGGGCCCGTCCATAAGGGCATAGATTTTTCCCAGAAAATACACAGGGCATAACTGAGTCATATGTATACAGATGTGAGTCTTGGGTCAAAAGTTCAGCCTGATGTGCTGATAAATTTATAAAACACCAAGAATCCAAATAAAAGCAACTCTAGGGACTCACCCAGAACCCGTACAGGACAGCGTTAGAATATACCAGAGAATGAGGGCAGGCTCGACAGGCATTTCCACTGAATGCAGCACGTAAAAGGGATCCAAAAAAATCCCCTTACTCACCCCCCCGGGGGCCCCTTTTGTGTTGTTCTTGCCAACGCAGCAGCCGCCCTGCTATATAGACCCGGCGCGTGGCTGGGGCCTCATCGCACTGAACTCGCATCATCCGTTGTCAATCAGCCATGGGGAAGGTAAATGGAACACAAGGGAAGTAAAATGGAGGGGGGGAATGCCTGTATACGAGATTTATTATGGGGCGCTAATGATTTAATTTTGAATTATTCTTCCTTTGCAGATCACATTCTACGAGGACCGGGGCTTCCAGGGCCGCCACTACGAGTGCAGCAGCGATCACTCCAACCTGCAGCCCTACCTCAGCCGCTGCAACTCCATCCGCGTGGACAGCGGCTGCTGGATGCTGTATGAGCGCCCCAACTACCAGGGCCCCCAGTACTTCCTGCGGCGCGGCGACTACCCCGACTACCAGCAGTGGATGGGCCTCAACGACTCCATCCGCTCCTGCTGTCTCATCCCCTACGTGAGTGCCGCTTGATTCCAATCCTGCAGCCTGAGTGTCCTGCAGTCTATTACCGATGGGAGTTAAGGCATGGAGGTTTTCCTTTAAATACACCTAAGAGTTAAGTAGCCTTTCAGAAGCTGACAGAGCCCAGTTAGATCTAGGCGAGTGCACACACACACAAACATCAGAGAATATAAGAATGAATTCACTTAGGGAAAAAGTCAGTTTTGTTTTTAATTTTTACTGCCATTAGGTCAATCAGAGCTTGTCTGTAACAAATGTTAATATCACAGTGGGATGTAACACAAGTGGGGAGCCAGTTGGGCATAGAAGGCACTATTTCTAACAAATCAGTTTTTAACCTCTAGTAAAGGAATTGATAATGAACATATTTGATAGTTTCCAGTGCAGACTAATAAATATGGACAAGTCTATTGTTAATTAAGCTGTTCAAAGATATTGTCCAATTCTGGGAAAAGTAACTTTTCTCAATTTGGAAAATCAATTGAATTCTTTTTTCAGACTATTTAAACACAACTTCCACCAAAGGTGTGGTTTTTAAAAATCTTATTTTAGTGGTAAATTTATGTGTATATGTATATACATTTGGGCTTCCCTGGTAGCCCAGCTGGTAAAGAATCCACCTGCAGTGCAAGAGACCCCTGTTCAATTCCTGGGTCAGGAAAATCCACTGGAGAATGGATAGGCTACCCACTCCAATGTTCTTAGGCTTTCTTTCCTGGTGGCTCAGCTGGTAAGGAATCTGCCTGCAATGTGGGAGACCCGGGTTCGATTCCTGTGTTGGGAAGATCCCCTGGAGAAGGGAACGGGGTAACTACTTCAGTATTCCGGCCTGAAGAATTCTATGGACTGTATAGTCCATGGGGTCCCAAAGAGTTGGACACAACTGAGTGACTTTCACACACTCACATATACATTTGGGAAATAATACTTATATTAAAATATTAACAAAATACTTAACATTTTCCTCCCAAATATAAGTTTGAGTTATCACATAGGAATCAGGAAATTAGGGAATTAACTATTAGGAATCACGATATTTGATTTCTTGATGGAGTCTAAACCAGACCTGAACCTCTTAAAAACTCCACCTCCCACATTAAAAAAATGGAAAATGAACACACAAATATTTGTTAATATTTGCTAGTAGAATACAGATCACAGCAATTTCAGAGTCTCAGTTCTGACATTGCCCACCTCATGTCCCAACCCGCCAAGTTCATCTCCTGTTTGGTTGCTTTTTCTGCTCCTTCTCTGTGTGGACCGAGCAGACAAGCTCCCATAGGCTGCGGCTGTATGAGAGAGAGGACCACAAAGGCTTCATGGCGGAGCTGAGCGAGGACTGCCCCTGCATCCAGGACCGCTTCCGCCTGAGCGAGGTCCGCTCCCTCCACGTGCTGGAGGGCTGCTGGGTCCTCTACGAGATGCCCAACTACTGCGGCCGGCAGTACCTGCTGCGGCCTCAAGAGTACAGGCGCTACCAAGACTGGGGGGCCATGGATGCCAAGGCGGGCTCTCTGCGGAGGGTGGTGGATTTATACTAAAATAGGTTCACACTACCATTTTCTCGTTTTGGAATCTAATAAAGTATTTAGTCTGTATTGTTGGCAATCACTGGTTCTGTTTTTCTTTCATTGTGTGCCAGTTAATCCACCTGTAAATGCTCCCTGTTAAAGGTTGAGAAGTGGATAAGGTGGGGGGCAGGGAGGTCTCTTCCAGAAAAGAATCAAGGTAGAATGAGTTTTGAACAAGGGTCAGGAGTGGAGGTGGAGAAAGGAGGGAGCCTGTCTGAGAAATAAAGGCAGATTGAAGGAGAGAAATGGGGGATTTCCCTGGTGGTCCATTGCTTAAGAATCTGCCTCACAATGCAAGGAAATGGGTTCATCCCTTTTCAGGGAACTAAGATCCCACATGCAGCAGATCAACTAAGTCCTCATGGGGCAAGTACAGAGCCCCTGTACCTCAAGCAAAGAGCCCACATGATGGCAAGGAAGAACCTGAGTGCCTCAACTAAGACACTGTGCAGCTAGAGAAATCAGTAAGTATTCAAATGAGAGAAATGGGATGGGGTGACTGGGGAAAAGCAGCATTCAACTGAAGGCTTAAGGAACAGCATTCCAGCAGTTTCCTTCTGACCCAAGAAGTAGTCGTGAGCCACAGAAGTGCAGTGAAGGGCAGCCCACTTGCAAAAAGCCTGATTAGACTGCAGAGGGAATTGTAGCTTTGTTTCACTTTCAAGCAGAGTGTTATATAACTAATGCCAGGACTGCCATCAGTCATTGGCATACTTTTGGACTCAGTTGAAGACCCTCCTTCTTATTCCAAAATAACTCCTGATTAGGGTGCCCCTCTTGGCCTGTTCAGCTGCTGGACCAAACACTGTGTGAATTTTAGAAACTGTACAGCTGTACATAGTGCCCAGCTAATGCAAGTAAATTAATGAGATAGACATTAACGTTCTAAATAGATTTGCATAATATAGTGTGCTGCAAACAATAAGAAGTTCTTTACAAAAAAGAAAGGCTTAAATGTAAAGGCGCATTAAAGAAGTCATAATTTCTAGAGTGTTTTGAAGTAAAATCTGCTTGCTCTGCATATTTTTATGCATAGTAAATATGTAGCAAAGCCCTGCATAGTTTTTAATTGAAAATTCTTTCATCAGAGAAAACTGTTAATATTTTTAATTTGAGATTTTGCCTCCAAAGTGAAAGTCTCTCATAACCTTACTACTTTATGCGTCCTATAAAGAAAGTGGGGGAGTTCTTCTGAGTCCCACTTTTCATTCCTAGCCCTGTTTTACACCTGGTGGGTAGGCTTCTCAAAATGTTCCCTCATTTATATAGCTGGCTCATGAAGCATATGCTTTTCCTTCTCTACAAGAATGGAATTATGCGGTACATATTAGTCTGTAGCTGGCTTTTAAGGTGTAATGTGATATGGATATCTATCTAGGTAAGCACCTTGTTTTGTTATGGCTGCATTGTGCTCCCTTGTTGGAGATCTGCTGGATTATTTAATTATTTATTCATCGGTAAATGGGCTTTTCCAATTTTGCTTTTACAAACAAGGCTACAATGAATATCATCAGATATATATCTTTATATATGCATGCATTCTGCATGCTGAGTTGCTTCAGTCGTGTCCAGCACTTGGCGACCCCAGGGTTGGCAGCCCACCAGGCTCCTCTAGCCAAGGGGTTCTCCAGGCAAGAATACTGGAATGTGTTGCCATTTCCTTCTCCAGAAAATCTTCCCGACCCAGGGATCAAACCTGCATCTCTTTATGCCTCCTGCATTGGCAAATGGGTTCTTTACCACTAGTGCCACCTGGAAAGCCCCTTCTGTGTCTATACATGCTATAGTTTCTGGAGGACAGAGACCTAGGAGTGACACTGTCACTCATAGCACAAATTATTTTTTCTTTCAATGGACTGCTCAATTATTAACCACCAGGAAGCCTAACTTCTTTGAGTTAGGAGTGTCACTATTGACTGAGCACCTACCGTAGGCCTGCTGTGTGCAGCACTGGAAATGAAAAAAGAAATCAAACAGAAGGCATTGTCCCTCCTGTGACAGAGCTCTACACAAAAACAATATGTGTAAACACTAACAATTAACAATTAATACATGATCACTAATTTTGGTCCAGTGCTTCCCAAGTATTAAATAATACACATACACATGTAATCACTTGTCAAATACTACACAGTTTCAAGGCATCCCATGACACATTTCTAGGGGGAAAAAATGGAGCAATGTTTATTTCTATATTTTTTGTGATATCTGTTTTTATTCCTTAACATTTGGGAACGGAAAATATTTTCCTGGTATGATACACACATTTAGAATTTCCTTACATACCTTGGGCTTCCTGATAGCTCAGTTGGTAAAGAATCTGCCTGCAATGCAGGAAACCCCAGTTCCCTTCCTGGGTCAGGGAGATCCTCTGGAGAAGGGATGGGCTACACACTCCAGTATTCTGGCCTGGAGATTTCCATGGGCTGTATAATCCATGGGGTCCCAAAGAGTTGGACACGACTGAGCCACTTTCACTTTACGTACCTTACCTTTCTGTGACACTTTTTCTCTTTTATGGAACAAGTGTCCAGTGGGGGGGCAGAATTAGTTTTGACACAACAAACAAAAGATTGCATGGCAGAAGTAGCTAATTCCAGCCTTTGGCCCTTTGGCTAATTCTACCCCCATCCCATTCCTACCTTTCTACTCCTTTTTCTAGCCCACTAGTCTCTTTTTTATGAAGATTTTCTTTTTGATGTGGACCATTTTTTAAAGTGTTTATTGAATTGATACACTATGGCTTCTGTTTTATGTTTGGGGGTTTTGGCCATGAGGCATGCGGGCTCTTAGCTCCCTGACCAGGGATTGAACAGGCACTCCTTGCGCTGGAAGGCAAAGTCTTAACCACTGGACCACCACAGAAGTCCCTAGCCCACTAGTCTTGAGGTACAAACATCCACTGAACCCCTCCTGTCCTAAGGAGAAATTTTAACAATTCATTTCTTGTGCTAAATATAAACATGTTTGAGATGCACATATAGCAATTCTAATAATAATCTAAACATTTTACAAATGACTTATTTTCTTTATTTCTTTTTTTTTTTTCCACACAAAATCACGGGGTGCTTGCAATCCAACATGAAGTATACTGCATGAAAAGGTATTACAAGATAATGGCTGTAATTCCCTATACTATATAATATATCCTTGTTTCTTCTCTATTTTATATATAGTAGTTTGTATTCTTTCTTTTCTTTTCTTTAGAGCCATGCTGCCTAGCATACAGGATCTTAGTTCCTGACCAGGGATCAAACCTGTGCCCCCTGCAGGGAAAGCTTGGACTCCTAACCACTGGATAACCAGGAAAGTCCCACTGGTTTGTATTTCTTAACCCAATACCCCTAATTTATACCTCCTCCCTTGGAGGGATAAGTCCTGAAATAACTCTAAAATAGGATTTGAAAGTATTATAACAGACTCTCGCACCAGCAATAGCTTGCTATATTTTTCATGGTCTTGAAAACAAGTGGTTTTCAATATTTTAGATTTCTCAGACCAATTTTCTTTAAATAGGAATTAACACTGAGCAAGAATATTTGTAATTAAAAACAAAACAACAGTAAAGCAAGACTAAGCACCATTTATTTTTGAGTCATTTTATATTCATAAAAATATTATAAAAATATAAATATTTTAAAAAGAATATTTTAACCCCCTCAAATACACAAATTTCTAATAAAGTGTGGTTCAGATCAAGAAAATATGCATAGGAATATTGCTCCTTTATATCATCAGGAGATGATATAAATACAGGCATACCTCAAAGACATCGCAGGTTCAGTTCCAGACCATGACAATAAAGCAAATATCACAATAAAATGAGTCACAGGAATTTTTTGGTTTCCCAGTACATATAAAAGTTATATTTTATACTATGCTGCTGCTGCTGCTGCTGCTACATCGCTTCAGTCGTGGCCAACTCTGTGCGACCCCATAGACGGCAGCCCACGAGGCTCCCCCATCCCTGGGATTCTCCAGGCAAGAACACTGGAGTGGGTTGCCATTTCCTTCTCCAAGGCATGAAAGTGAAAAGTGAAAGTGAAGGCGCTCAGTGGTGTCCAACTCTTTGAGACCCCATGGACCACAGCCTACCAGGCTTCTCCGTCCATGGGATTTTCCAGGCCAGAACACTGGAGTGGGTTGCCATTGCCTTCTCCTTATACTATACTATAGTTCATTAATAAGTGCAACAGTATTATTTATAAAAACAATGCAAAAAAGAGTGGATATATGTAGATGTATAGTTGATTCCTTTTGCTATACACCTGAAACTAATACAACATTGTAAATCAATAAATTTACTATACTTCAATAAAAATTAATAAAAACAATATACATATCTTAATTTAAAATACTTTATTGCTAATAAAGACTAACTATCATCTGAGCCTTTAGCAAATCATATTCTTTTTGCTGATGGAGGATCTTGCCTCACGCTGATGGCCGCTAACTGAACAGGCTGGTAGTTGCTGAAGGTCATAGTGGCTGTGGCAATTTCATAAAATAAGACAATAACAAAATTTGCTACATAGATTGACTCTTTCTTTTACAAGCAATCTCTGTAGCATGTAATGCTCTTTAATAACTTTTTACCCACAGTAGAACTTCTTTCAAATCCTACCACTGCTTTATTGAATTCATGGCATCAATTTCATGTAATAGTCTAAATTCATTGTTGTCATTTCAAGAGCCTTCACAAAATTTTCTCCAGGAGTAGATTTCATCTCAAGAAATCACTTTCTTTGCTCATCCATAGGAAGCAACTCTTCATCCATTAAAGTTTTATCATGCGATGGCAGTAATTCATTTACATCCTCATGATCCACTTCTAATTCTAATTCTCTTCCTATTTCCACCACGTCTGCATTTACTTCCTCCACTGAAGTTTTGAACCCTTCAAAGTCATCCAGGAGGATTGGAATCAACTTTTTCCAAACTCCTGTTATCACTGATATTTTGATTATTTCCCATGAATTGTGAATGCTCTTCATGGCATCTAGAATGACAAATCTTTCCAGAAGGTTTTTAATTGACTTTGCCCAAATTTATCATCGGAATCACTACAGTAGCTAAAGGCTTATGAAATGTATTTCCTAAATAATCTGATTTGAAAGTCAAAATCACTCCTTGATCCATGGGCTGCAGAAGGCATATTGTGTAAACAGGAATGAAAATAACATTAATCTCATTGTACATCTCTATCAGAGCTACTGGGTGACCAGCTGCCTTGTCACTGACAGTACTATTTTGAAAAGAATCTTTTTTTGGAACAGTAAGTCTCAACAGTGAGCTTAAAATATACAGTAAACAGACATTCTATCATTCAGTCTGTGTTGTTGTTCCATTAATAGATCACAGGCAGAGTAGATTCTGCATAATTCTGAACGACTTGGATTTCTGAAATGGTAAATGAGAACTAGCTTCATTTAAGATCACTAGCTGAATTAGCTCCTAAAAAGAGTCTGTCCTTTGAAGCTTTTAAGCCAGGCACTGACTTCTCCTCTTTAGCTGTCAAAGTGCTAGGTGGCAACTTCTTCCAACACATGGCTCTTTCATTTAAAAATCTGTTATTTAGTGTAGACACGTTCATTAATTATCTGAGCTAGATTTCCTGGATGACTTGCTGCAATTTCTACATCAGCACTTGCTGCCTCACTTTGAAGTTTTATGTTATAGAGGTGGCTTCTTTCCTTAAACCACAAGAACAACCTCTGCTAAGTTCAAACTTTATCTCTGAGTTTCCTCACCTCTCTCAGTCTTCATAGAATTGAAAAGAGTTAGGTTCTCTTTTACTCTCATTTAGGTTTTGGCTTAAGGGAATGTAGTGGCTGGTTTGATTGTCTGTCCAGACTACTTTATACATATGGGCAATAAGACTGTTTCACTTTCTTCATCAGTGTGTTCACTGGAATGTGTTCACATGCACGCATGCTCAGTTGCTCAGTCCTGACCCTTGGACTGCAGCCTGCCAGGCTCCTCTGTGCATGGAATTTTCCAGGCAAGTATAATATTGGGGCCATTTCCTCCTTCAGAGGATCATCATCTCCCAGGAACTGAATCCACGTCTCCTGCACTGAGCCACCTGGAAAGCCTGTTCACTGGAGTAGCACTTTTAATTTCTGTCAAAAACTTTCCCTTCACAACCACACTTTGGCTAACTGTTTGGAGCAAGAGGCTTAGCTTTCAATTTATCTCAGCTTTCAACATGCCTTCCTCACTAAGCTACTTACACTAGCTATACAAATCATTAACCCTACGTGCAACAAAATTTGAACCTGAACGAGTCCTTTTTTTCTTCACTTTTGTTAGAAACCGTGTGAATACTTATAGAGTGACTAAGGGTTATTTCCTGGACAAGAGCTCAGGCTAACAGGATGTTTCTTCTTTCTTGCTCTCCCTCCAAAGACAATTCCCAGGCAACTGGTGCAGAGCTCTGCTCTTGGCCACAGATGCAAGGAGTGTCAGGTCTTAAGCTACGCTCACTTAGCACACTATGGTGTTATGTACATTTGTCACGCCTACAATTTTCTGTGAAAGTGATAGTTGCTCGGTCATGTCCATCTCTTTGCAACCCCATGGACTATAGCCCCTCCCGGCTCCTCTGTCCATGGATTTTCCAGGCAAGATTACTGGAGGGGGTAGTCCTTCCCTTCTCCAAGTGATCTTCCCTATCCAGGGACCGAACCTGGATCTCCTGCATTGCAAGCAGATTCTTTACTGTCTGAGCCACCGTGGAAGCCCCAGAATTTTCTGTAGAGCCTTGAAATTAAGCTACATTTTGGCACAAGACATTTACATTTCAATTGTATGAGAGGTGTAGGGGGGTTTCCCTATTTCTTCCCCCAGGCTGAAATAAAGCCTTTCCTCTTCCCAGTTAATGAAAAAAGCCAAATCCAAATGTCCTCGTTTTGGTCCTTCAGTTGGAAGTGGAAGTGTTAGTTGCTCAGTCATGTCTGACTCTTTGTGACCCCATGGACCCCCAGGCTCCTCCATCCATGGAATTCTCCAGGCAAGAATACTGGAGTGGATTTCCATTCCCTTCTCTAGGGAATCTTTCTGACCGAGGGACTGAACCTAGATCTCTAGCACTGTAGGCAGATTCTTTACTGTCTGAGCCACCAGGGAAACCCCTTGGGCCTTCAGTTGTATCCTAAATTTCAGCTGTAGCTGCATGTCAGCTGAGTCAGTGGTCCCCACTGAATCCCCATACTGCTTCTCTAGGTAATTTCTGGGGCTCTGCATTCTGGTTGTTTCTTGTATTTTACTGTTGTCACCTATCTACACTCTCCCCACAGAAACAACTCTGAGCAAAATGATTTTTTTCATGGATTTTTATTTTTCATTCTTATTTTTAAAAATTTTAATTATCATGATGATTTTCATTCTTTAGATTCTGGCTGAGTATACTTCACTAGGCTAACAGAAGAGACATTTATACTTTCATACTGGATAACGAGAACTGAAGCATCGTATTGTGCATAACTGGTGTCTAATCCATTAATATCAACTTACAAAGATTTAAGACCCAAAGTAAAGACAAGTATTTCAGTGAGTCAACATAGAACTGCAACTAATTCTTTGAACTGGAAGAGGCTAAAGGCACAGGTCATCTTCCATTCCAGTGCTCTTTCCAGTTCATCAGATTATCCTCTTCCAGACTGATAAATGCTTTGTAAAGACTTGTTAGAGTCCCAGCTTCTAGATATTTATTCCTCATTCTACCCACACCATTCCAGCTATAGTTCCTCTTTGTGTTCATGCGATTAATTTCCTCTAAGTCAAAAGCTTTGTGTAATCTTGTTCCCCATTGAACAAAGATGTATCTAGAGCCCACCAGAAACAGGTTTCTTGGAATCTGATTTTCTTTTACAATAACCTAAGGGGTAATCTGTTTTTGTGTTTTGAATCCACTTACTTTTTCTTATTTCCTTGAACTTTTAAACTTTTCCCTTTTATTTTATTTAACTTTTTATTTTATATTGGAGTATAGCCAATTAACAACATTGTGACAGTTTCAGATGGACGGCAAAGGGACTCAGCCACAAATACACATGTATCCATTCTCCCCTAAACTCCTATCCAGGTTGCCCCATAACACTGAGCAGAGATCCCTGTGCTTTCCGTCCTTGCTGGTTATCCATTTTAAATATAGCAGTGTGCACATGTCCATCCTAAACTCCCTAACTATCCCTTCTCTCCATCTCCACCACCCCCCAACCATAAGTTTGCTCTCTAAGTCTGTGAGTCTGTTTTGTTTTATAAACACCTTCATTTGCATCATAGAAAGTTTCCTTTTATTTGTTCTTTCTGAGATTAAGTATCTTAAAGTCATTCTCTCTTTCGAATTATAAGTAGCTGAGATGAAACACCTAATCTTCAGTCTACTTCCATGAACAATGGCAACAAAATTAGACCAAATGCTAAAGATCTGTGTTTGTTGGTTTTGGTTTTCTATCATACAGAAAGTTTGAAATTTTGGGAACCCTCTTGGTAAAACATTATAACTTCTTATACCTTTTAATGAAGAAGCTCTCTTAAAGGATTAATTCGAAATTTTCAGTATTCAGTAAAGGTAATTTCTTTCTGATTAACAATTAGCATTCAATATTATGGCACATACTTCTTAGAGCTTAATTTCTATTTGCCATATTAAGACTCTGCCTTTTTTGTTAGGCCACTTACATTTTCTTATTTTTCCCCAACATAGAAATAAACGATTGGAATATATATGAAATGGCTGAAGCTCTACTTCTATTATTAAATAGACAATGTTCCAGATTGCGCTTTTTTTTTTTTTTTTCAAACTGTCTCATCTAGCATCAGTCAGTGATAGAAAGTCCAGAGAGAATGGGACCGAACCCCACAATGAGCCCCATGGGAGCTGAAAGCAAAGAGTAAAAAGAGAACACAAACAACCCCTCCTCACCCGGGGCCCCTTTTGTGTTGTTCCTGCCAACGCAGCAGCCTCCTGCTATATAGACGGCGCGCCGGCCCCACCGCCTGAACTGCATCCCGCGACCCGCAGCCATGGGGAAGGTGAGCCCCGCGCCGGCGGGAGGGGCCCGCAGCCCGGCTGGAGGCCAGGCCTCTGAGCCTCTCCTCCCCTTCCTTGCAGATCACCTTCTACGAGGACCGGGGCTTCCAGGGCCGCCACTACGAGTGCAGCAGCGACCACTCCAACCTGCAGCCCTACCTGGGCCGCTGCAACTCCATCCGCGTGGACAGCGGCTGCTGGATGATCTACGAGCAGCCCAACTACCTGGGCCCCCAGTACTTCCTGCGGCGCGGCGACTACCCCGACTACCAGCAGTGGATGGGCCTCAGCGACTCCATCCGCTCCTGCCGCCTCATCCCCCACGTGAGTCCACTTCCGTAGCTGATCTGGGCCCTGTGGACTCAGAAGGGGTAGTTTCAGGCAAAGGTTCAACATTTGGAGTAGTGATCATTCAGAATAACTGAGAGTTTGAGAGGGAAAGTAAGCTACTGTATATCACTGTTTATTAGTTCAATATAATCTGCCCAGAACAAAAGCAAGTTGTTGCCCAAGTACCAGTTAATCAACAAATGTGTATTGAGTACAAATGCATTTGCAGCCCTGAGCATGTATAAGATAGAGGTCCTGACCTGGAATTATTTACAATGGAGTTGTAGAAAAACCACTAATATCACTAATGTTTCAAAGAAAAATAATTAGGTGCTACTTCCTGAGCTGATAGGAGTGGAAAAGGATGTTTTTACAAGGGTTAGTTTTTGTAACACCCTTTCCCCTTTTTGCTCCCCACTTGTATGTTTTAGTTTTTCCTATCTGTACAAATAAAAGTGCTTTTTGTCAAGGAAGAGTGACACAGAGATTTCACATGCAGGCTACACAGAGTTCACATGTGTGTTAAAACCCTAAAGTTTTGAAAAGTTAGTCCTTGGGCTGACTGATTTTTCTTTCTCATTTTTCCTCATTCATAAATTATGAAATGAAAAATCAAGCATTTAATGAGAGACTTCAGAAGCATCTCAGTCCTTGGTGATTTTTCCAAGATTTATTTTAAACTCAATGTAGGATCATTCATTTCATAAACTGATTTTCCTGTTCAAACACACATGTCTGAAAAACTAAAAAAAAAATCTTCAAAATGGCAAAAATAGTAATAAGCTGTTAAAGGTTTGGTTTCTCTATGGTACAGTGTCCTGAGCATGGTTAACAGTTTGTCCTGGGAAGCATATGAATATACTAAAGTACAAGAGTTCCTTCTTAATTTTTAATCACACTTTACAATCTTGAATTTTCACCTTTGAAAGTGAGAAGTATATAAAGATTCAGAAGTAATTCATTTTTACCTTATATTTGAAAATGGCTTGAGCTGGTTTTCACCAAACTGAATGGCATGAATGTGTTGGAATCATTTCATGATTTGCTTTTCTGCTCTTTCCACCCCTGGATGGGCCAGGCTGGCTCTCACAGGCTCAGACTTTATGAGAGGGAAGATTACAGAGGCCAGATGATAGAGATCACAGAGGACTGCTCCTCTCTTCAAGACCGCTTCCACTTGAGTGAGATTCACTCTCTCAACGTGCTGGAGGGTTCCTGGATCCTCTATGAGTTGCCCAACTACCGGGGGCGGCAGTACCTGCTGCGGCCAGGGGAATACAGGCGCTACCACGACTGGGGGGCCATGAATGCCAAAGTGGGCTCCTTGAGAAGAGTCATAGATATCTATTGACATAAATGCATCATTTCTCAATCTGGAAACTAATAAAGTATTTTCTGTTTTCCTGGCACTGGTTTGCTTGTGCTTTCCCTTTTGTCTTACTTTTATTTTATTTATACACTCACACCCACACACAAGATACAAGTAGAAATCAAGGTGTATGATCTTCAGATAACAAAATTCTCCCACTAGAACTATGCTTTCATATGAAGCAGAACTTTACAGCTTGCGAAACACTTTGATAATACATATCTTATTTGATTATCTGGCCTTTAAACATGTTGCTGCTTCAGACTAGTTTGCTAGAAATCTCTCCAGTTTTTCTTTGAGGTGTGAGGATCTGAAAATTGAGGTTCAGAGATGGGGAGACCCACTTTTCAAATCAAGGATTCTGAAGCTATTACCACAATGGGCTTCAGAAGATTTTTAAATTCCCTAAGTTGCATGCAAAAGTTGAGTTTACACATCTCTGGCAGACTCTCTCTATTTTTCTTCTTTCATTAGCTTGCTTTTTTCCCCTAAGTGTTTGATATTGATTCTGAGCTGATCTCATGACACTTTCTGGACATTGAAACATAAGTGGACAAATGCTGATGAGAAGAGAGAGGAGATGGTTCTGGAAAAATTTTTGTCTTCCCAATGAAAGGGAATAGCTGCCCCAGGTTCCCTCTTATTTCAGGCATTTTACATTCAAGAGGTGACAAGCATGAGGAAGAAACCACAGTTACAGAAATGCTGGCCTGCATGTGATCAAGCCTTGAACCAATGCTAGCTATTAGTCAGGGCTCTCCAGAGTAACAGAACCAACAGGATCTCTACAGATATGAAAGAAAGTGGAAGTGTTAGTCTCTCAGTCATGTCCGACTCTTTGCAAGTCCATGGACTGTAGCCCACCAGGCTCTGCTATCCAAGGGATTCTCCAGGCAAGAATACTGGAGTGGATAGCTATTCTCTACTCCAGGGGATCTTCCCAACCCAGGAATCAAACCCAAGTCTCCTGCATTGCAGGCAGATTCTTTACCATCTGAGCCACCAGGAAGCTAAGATGAGGAGATTTATCCTAGGAATTGGCTCATGTGTTTACGGAGGCTGAGAAGTCCCACGGTCTGCAAGCTGCAGAATCAGGAAAGCTGGTGGGATAATTCAGTCTTGAGTCCAAAGGCCTGAGGACGAAGAGTGCTGATGTCTGAGAACAGAAGACTCATGTTTCAGCTCCTGCAGGCAGAGAGAGTTACTCTCTCCACCACCTTTTTGATCTATGCAGGCTCTCAACAGACTGGATAAGGCATAGGTAGAGGTGATCTTCTCTACTCAGACTACCAATTCCAACCCTAATCTCTCCCAGAAATATCCTCACAGACACACCCAAAGGCAATGTTTTGCCAGCTATCCGGGTATCCCTTATCCCAGTTAAGTTGACATAAAATTAGCCATCACACAAGGCCAGCAATCCTTTGCTTTGAAATTTCTTGTAATGGGAGTAAAATAAACCCACACTTTTTTATGCCACTGTCATGGGTGTTCTGTTATTTGTAGTTCAATACACATTCCTGGTTGACACAGCGCATATGTACCTTTTTCCAAAGTAACTGCTTAGAACTTTATTCAGAAACTCAAGGAAATTCCTAATGGAAAATCTCTACCGTCCCCCCACCCCAGAAAGAAGAAGAGAGGGAGAAAGCGAAGGAGGGAGTGGGAGGATAGAAGGGAAGTCATTATCGAGCAATGAACTCATATGATATTTAACATATTTCAGAGTTGGAGATTATCTAACCTGGATCACTCATTTTATGTAAGGTAAACTAAGGTCCAGTTTTAATTTCAAACAGTTAATAATAGAAGTACATCAGAATTCAGAACTCACAGTTCAGAAAATCAGAGATTTTCCATTATGGAATCAGGAAGATTCTTGTCAAAATAATAACAGCACTAGCATAGATTCTTACCATGAGGTCATTGCAAGCAACTAACCAGGAATTCAATTAGATGTATAGGATAATCCACAGCTGCATTCCCTGCATGCATGCATGTGCGTGCTCAGTCATGTCTGACTTTTTGTGACCTCATGGACTGTAGCCCATCAGGCTCCTCTGTCCATGGGATTTTCCAGGCAAGAGTACTGGAGTGGTGGCCATTTCCTCCTCCAGGGGATCTTCCTAACCCAGGGATCGAACAGCATCTCCTGTTCCTCCTGCACTGGAGGCAGATTCTTTATCACTTGAGCCACTGCAGAAGCCCAGTATTCTGTCTACATATATGCATATATGATATCCACATAGTTATATACATTTATAGCTGTATATGTATTCTCTCCATATGTATATATATATATATGTATTAATATACTGCCTGTATAAGGTTATAGGGAAGTATAACACTGTTATCATTTACATTCTCCTGCTGCTTCTTGCCTTACTTGCATTTCATTGCTAGAATTGTAGAAAGGAGGAGCAGTGATCATGTTTGTACTCAAAGACTGATCTGATCAAGTCATTTCCCTGATTAAAAACTTCTGATCTGTTCCACTGCCCACAGAGAAAAATTCTACCTTTTTAAGAATCTGGCTACAGCCTATCCACTTCTTCTCCAATTACCAGACCCCAGCCATCCTTTACTCCATCTTTTCTAAGCACATGAAGCATTTTCACATCTCTTTGAGTTTGCTCACATCTTTTCCTCACACAGATTACTCTTCCCCACCTTCTTCCTGGTGAACGACTCTTCCTCCAAAGCTTGATTAGTTGTTGTTCAGTCACTCAGTTGTGTCCAACTCTTTGTGACCCCATGGACTACAGCACGCCAGGCTTCCCTATTCTTCACCATCTCCTGGAATTTCCTCAAGTTAGAATATACTCTAATCCCTTGGCCAAAAATGGATCTGAATCAGTTATATACATTAGACTGAAAGTAGCCAAAACACCATGCCAAATGGGTATGTAATATGGAAATCTACTCACATGATAGGAAGTCCCAGGGTAGCCCAGGATTTAGGGATGGTTGATTCAGCAGCTCAACACTATCGTCAGGGTGCGAAGTTTTGTCCACTTCCCACAATATTTGGCATCTATATCATCCTGAAGCTGGTGTCCCTGGTACCATAGCTGCTAGCTGCAAATGGGGAAATATACAAGGAAGGTTGAGTGAAGGGAAGACCCTAACAAGTTTTGCCTACAGCACAATTGTGTCCAGAGCACTAATTCCCAGCATTAAAAAAGACCTTGAAATATTACCAGTTCTTAAATGTAAGCTTTGGTGATGTAAGATAGAATGAAATGAGTAAATGGGGAAAGAGGAAGAAAACCCAAAGAGGGAAATGTACTAATAAAAAAAGACTTAGCACATTAATTTTATTAACTATTCTCTTATTATAAAGTAAGAGGACTGTAAATTAAAATAAACTGTTTTAAATGCTTTTTAATTCCATTTAAGTCACTAGGATTTATCCCATTACAATGTTTTCTTATAACTACAGTAAAAAAAAATTTTTTTTTTTTTTGCCACATCATGCAGCTTGTGGGATCTCAGTTCCCCAGCCAAGGAGAGAGCCCTTGGCAGTGAGAGCATGGAGTTCTAACCCACAGTAGAATTATCAAAATCAAGAAATTAATTTTGAAAAATTAATATTGATTCCCTTTTATTCTTGTTGCTAATGAAATAATTTTTAAATCATAGTAACATATACATAAAATTTACCATTATAGCCATTTTTAAGTGGCATAAAGCACATTCACATCATTGTGCAACCATCAATACTATTCGTCTTCAGAACTTTATCATCATCCCGAGCTGCTGTACTCATTATGCAATAACTCCTCACTCACACCTTCCCCCAGCCCCCGGTAACCACCATTCTACTTTCTTTCTTTATAAATCTACGCCAGGTACCTCAAATGCATTGAATCATATAATGATTGTCCTGTGTCTCACTTATTTCAATTAGGATAGTGTTTTCAAGCTTTGTCCAAGCTGTGAAATTTATCAAAGCTTTATTCCTTTTTAGTGCTGAATAATATTCCATTCTATATCTATGCCACATTTTGTGTACCCATACACCCAATCCTAAAAGGGCACTTGTGTTGTTTCTTCCTTTTTGCTATAATAAAGAATGTTGCGATGATCAATTGGGTACAAATAGCTGTTTAAGTCACTGCTTTCAATTCTTCTGAGTATGTCTAGAAATGGAAATGCTGAATTGTGTGGTAATTAAATGTTTAATTTTTGAGGAACTGCCATACAATCTTCCACAGTGGCTCTACCATTTTACAGTCCCATCAACAATGCACAAGTTTTCCAGTTTCTCTGACATCCTCACTAACAGTTATTTTCTGTTCTGTTTTTTTATAATAGTCATTCTAATGTGTATAAAGTATCTCATTGTAGGTTTAATTGCATATTCCTATGGATTAGCAATGTTGAGCATCTTTTCATGTGCTTTTTGACCATTGTATTATCTTATTTGGTAAAGCTTCTAATCAAGAAGTTTTTTTTTTAAACTGCTCCAGTCAATGAAAAGGGAACTTTATTGAGGCCCCAGGGCCATGGGGCTTGGGTATGAAGCCACCCTGCGGCCAAAGGAGAAGCCGGTAGAGGGGCTTTATTTAACCTTTTTCTTGGGGCTCAGGTTTGTCCTCATTTCTTCTTGCAGCAGTTGACAGCACAGGGGTGCAGGTGAACATAACACTTGCAGCAGATCATCTTGTTGACGTTGTGTTTCTGGGCAAGCTGGCAGAGGGAACTTTCAATGATGCCACCTCGCAGACAAAGCGCCATGTGCAGGGTGGACTCTTGCTGGATATTGCAATCTGATGGAGTGCAGCTATTCTCCAGCTGTATGCCCGCGAAAATCAGATGCTGTTGGTCAGGCGGGATGCCCTCCTTGTCTTGGATTTTGGCTTTGACATTCTCAGTGGTGTCACTGGGCTCGACCTCAAGGGTAATAGTCTTGCCCATCAGGGTCTTCACAAAGATCTGCATTTCTGAGTCTGCTGCTTGGCCACCTCATTGAAGAGAAAGGGCAAGCCTTTTTTAAAATTGGGGTTTTTTAGGGGGGCATTGCTACTGTTTTTGCTGAGTTGTATCAGTTCTCTATACATTTTGAATATCAATCCTTTATCATACATGGTTCACAAATAGTTTCTCACATTCCCTGGGTGGCCTCTTCACTCTATTGATAGTCTCCTCTGATGCAAAAAAGTTTGTATTTTGATGGACTCCAATATATCTATTGCCTATGCTTTAGTGTTATATCCAAGAAATCATTGCCAGGTCTAATCTCATGAAGATTTTCCTCTATGTTTTCATCTAAGAGTTTTGTAGTTTTGTGAAGCAAACTCACTTAGAAGGACAGCGTGGATAGTGGAGTACAGTTTATTACGCCAGGGAGTCCAAGGCAGAGTTTCCTCTCTAGCCAGGGACCCCGGCTGATTTTTGTGACAACCTCTTATACCCAAAGTGTAGGTGCCCAAGCCCACATCTCCAAAATCTCTAAAGTCCAGCCGGGACAATGTTAGTAAGAGATACAATCAGGTTACAGCCATTGATTTACGTTCTAAAGCTATCTTGACATACAGTTTAGTCTCATCAATAAGCATTGTTAAGATTACATAGTGGGCATTGCTTTCCTTCTGGCTCTGGGAGATATAGGTACGGGGTCTGCCTGTTTTGGCTTTTATCCATCTTGGAAGCCTGCTTGGCTGTTAGTATTTTATCTCTATGGCCTCCCTGGTATGCAGTCCAAAGTTCACCAAAGTGTAAGATGGAGCACCTTTTCTGTTAAAAATGGAGTCAGTCCAGTCAGGGCAATCTGCTCCTTTCCTACTTCAGTTTTAGTTCTTATATTTAGGTCTCTAATTCATTTTGAGTTAGTTTTTGTATAATACATATTGTAAGGTAAGGGCCCAACTACATTCTTTTGCAGGTGGATATCTAGTTTTCCCAGTACCATTGTTGAAAAGACTGTCTTTTCTTCATTGAATGGTCTTGGGAACCCTGTCAAAATTCACTTGACCATAAATGTAAGGGTTTGTGTCTGTGTCCTTTACTCTTTCATTTGTCTATATGTCTATCCTTATGCCAGTACCACACTGTTTTGATTAGCGTAATTTTGTAGTAATTTTGAAATCAGAAAGTGTGAGAATGTCAGCTTTGTCCTTCTTTTTCAAGATTGTTTCTGGGGAGTTCCCTGGTGTCTGGTGGTCAGGATCTGGCACTTTTACTTGCAGTGCTCCAGGTTCAATCTTTGATCTGGGAACTGTGTGTGCTTAGTCATTCAGTCATGTCTGACTCTTTGCAACCCCATGGACTATAGCCCGAAAGGCTCCTCTGTCCATGCGGGTTCTCCACGTAAGAATACTGGAGTGTGTTGCCATGCCCTCCTTCAAGGGATCTTCCCAACCCAGAGATTGAACCCAGGTCTCCCACATTGCAGGTGGATTCTTTACTGTCTGAGCCACCAAGGAACTGAGATCCTGCAAACTATGTGGTAAGGCCAAAATTAAATAAATAAATAAAAATTAAAAATTGCTTCACACGCACTCAAAGTTTTCGGTATTTGGGATCCCTTGAGATTCTATCTAAATTTTAGGATGGGTTTTTCTATTGTCACAAAAAATATCATTAGAATTTTACAGAGATTACATGGTATCTGTAGACCACTTTGGGAAATATTCATATCTGAATAGTATTAAGTCTTCCAATCCATGAACATAAGATGTTCTTCCATTTATTTATATCTTCTTTTCTTCAGCAATGTTTTGTAGCTTTCAGTGTATAATATACTCATGTTAAAATTTTAACATATGTTGAGTATTTTCCATATCCTTACATAAATTCTTTGTGAATCTGATTTTTGGTGGCTGTGTAGCATCTCATCAGAGAGATGCTCTATAATTTACCTAGTTAATGCACTATTTTGGACATTTCATTTGAATCTAATTTTTTACATTATAAAGAGTGTTCTGATAAAATGCCACTGTGCATAACATTTTCACATTTGTACCCTTAGCTATTGCCTTTGGACAAGGGAAAGTATTCCTTTTACAGGTGAAAGTATTAGATGAAAGAAGTGAAAACTAAGAGGGCTTTTTTTGTAGGGGAGGAATGAGGTCTTTTTTATTTTGGTAAAAATAAAAAAACACATAACATGAAATTTACCATTTTAACCATTTTTTAAACACATAGTACAGTGAAAGTGAAAGTCACTCAGTAGCGTCCAATTCTTTGGGACCCCATGGACTATACAGTCTATGGAATTCCCCAGGTCAGAATACTGGAGTGGGTAGCATTTCTCTTCTCCAGGGCATCTTCCCAATCCAGGGATTGAACTCAGGTCTCCCGCATTGCAGGCAGATTCTTTACCAACTGAACCACAAGGGAAGTCCAGAAATAATGGAGTGGGTAGCCTCTCCCTTCTCCAGGGGATCTTCCCAACACAGAAATAGAACCAGGGTCTCCTGCATTGAAAGTGGATTCTTTACCAACTCAGCCATCAGGGAAACCCAACTCTTTGCAACCCCATGAACTATACAGTCCATGGAATTCTTCAGGCCAGAATACTGAAGTGGGTAGCCTTTCCCTTCTCCAGGGATCTTCCCAACCCAGGGAGCAACTATTGCTAACTATTTAGATATTGTTGTGCAAAGATCTCTAGAACTTTTTCATCTTGTCAAACTGAAAGGAGATTTTAAAATACTTGTCCATGGTGATTTTGTTTTTTGATTTTGATCACAACATGAGGCATGTGGGATCTTAGTTCTCCAACCAGGGATTGAACCCACACCCCCTGCATTGGAAGCACTGAGTCTTGACCACTGGCCCTCCAGGGAAGTCCTGACAGTGAGTTTTAAAATATGGTCCTATGATTTTAATTTTTTCCTTCTTTCTTCTTCTCTATAGTTTTCACATTTCTATAAAATTAGAATTTTTGAAAGAAACAATGTGAAAAAGTCTTAATAAACTTATGTGTTTCAAATAAAATTTTTCAAGGCAAATAATTTCTTGGCCTTAGGCTTAGGTAACAAAAATCCAAACTGAGGAATGAAACAAGGTGTATCACAGTTGCATTAGTTGAGGACAAGATTATTCTAAAGCAGTGGTTTGCATCCAGGGTTGATTTTGCTCCTCCAGGGGACATATGACAACATCTGGAGACATTTCCGGTCGCCACCACCATGAGGCTAATGCTAATAGCATCTAGAGAATTGAGACCAGGGATGCTGGTCAATATCCTCAGATACAGTGGACACTTCTGCACAATTGAGATTTTTTGACCCAAACTGTCACAATAGTATGAGATTGAGAAAACCTGTTCTAAAGACTGGAGCACCAGAAGAAGCTGGTAAAGGTGGAATAGGAGGGGTTTAAGGGAAGGAAAGAAGACTCCAGCCTGTGGAACCAGAGTAGTAACGAGAGAGCAATCAGGCTTGTCTAGGAGCCAGGGGAGGTAGAGAAGGGAGAGTCTTTGCAAGATTGTAGGATTATAAATCTGTTATATTTGCATATAACCTTGAATTTGCACACAGCTAGAGCTAATTAGTTAAGGCTATGGTCTTGCCAGTAGTCTTGTACAGATATGAGAGTTGGACCATAAAGAAGTCAAAGCACTGAAGAATTGATGCTTTTGAGCTGTGCTCTTGAGAGTCCCTCGGAGAGCAAGGAGATCAAACCAGTCCATCCTAAAGAATATCAATCCTGAATACTCATCAGAAGGACTGATGTTGAAGCTGAAGCTCCAATACTTTGGCCACCTGATGTGAAGAGCCCACTCACCGGAAAAATCCTGATGCTGGGAAAGATTGAGGGCAGGAGGAGAGGGAGACGATAGAGGATGAGAGGGTTGGATGGAATCACTGATTTAATGGACATGAACTTGGGCAAGCTCCGGGAGATGAGGAGGGACAGGGAAGTTGGGCATGCTGCAGTTAATGGGGTGGCAAAGAGTCAGATATGACTTGGGGACTGAACAACAGAACTAACTAGGCTTAGTCCCTAATGTGTAAAATTATTGGTTAAATAAAAAGTTAGTGTGTGACTAATAACCACCGTGAGTTGCCTCATGAACTCCAGAGTTGGGGGCTTCCTGGGAGACACCGGCTGCGTCTGGAGGTGACCCTGGTCCACTCAGTCTCCAGGGAGCAGAGCCAAGCCAGGTGCATGGACAGGGCTTCCTGGGGTCCAGCGCCCACCACCTTTCTTCCTCCGGTGTAATGTCTACTGCATCCGCTCCTGAGCCGGGAGGATGGGAGAAGGTTCTCTCAGAGGAAAATCCCATCCTCCTTCAACCGTCCTGTGGAGAAGGCAGGTGCCTCCGTGGGCCACATCCTCACACCAAGGAGACGCCTCCCGCTGGGGACTAGTGACCTCTGACCTGGTCACTACCTCATGTTGTTCCTCAAAAAGAGATCACTTAGAATATTTGAAAGATAAATAAAATATTTCATTACAAGTGTTAACCCAGTCAAGCGCTTTTGCTCGCTTCCCATCTCCTGAATAGGCTTCATTTAAAGGCCCCAGAGGCACCAAATGACAGTTTTACGCGGGTCATCAGTTCGAAAGCTCTGGAGAGTCTAAGAGAAAACATACAGTAAGTCCCCCACCCCACCCCCGCCGTCATTATATAGAAAAGAGACAGAAAGGAAACCCTCCTCACCCGGGGCCCCTTTTGTGTTGTTCCTGCCAACGCAGCAGCCTCCTGCTATATAGACGGCGCGCCGGCCCCACCGCCTGAACTGCATCCCGCGACCCGCAGCCATGGGGAAGGTGAGCCCCGCGCCGGCGGGGGGGGCCCGCAGCCCGGCTGGAGGCCAGGCCTCTGAGCCTCTCCTCCCCTTCCTTGCAGATCACCTTCTACGAGGACCGGGGCTTCCAGGGCCGCCACTACGAGTGCAGCAGCGACCACTCCAACCTGCAGCCCTACCTGGGCCGCTGCAACTCCATCCGCGTGGACAGCGGCTGCTGGATGATCTACGAGCAGCCCAACTACCAGGGCCCCCAGTACTTCCTGCGGCGCGGCGACTACCCCGACTACCAGCAGTGGATGGGCCTCAGCGACTCCATCCGCTCCTGCCGCCTCATCCCCCACGTGAGTCCGGTCCCCCTGGGCCTGCCGTGGCCTTGGGTCAGCCGTGGTCAGGCTGTAGGACGATGGACTTCCTTTGCTGGTTCTAATCGGGTTCTCTGTTCCGTTTTAATATCTTTTAATTGAGAATGAAGTGCTCTTAATTGAGATTGTATTTTCCTTTGCTAAAATTAAACTCACCTCTACTGGGGAAAAGTAACATGGTATTTGTTCAGAGTGTCTATGCCACAGGCGATGAACTCCTCACACTCCAGTGGTCTTAGGCTAGTAGTCCCTGGGCTATTTGTCTCTTTCCTCACCTGTAAAATGGGGCTACTAGGGCAGCTAATTCATAGAGCTGGGATGAGGTGGATAGGAGATTGCCTGGTACCTGGCAAGCCACCCTTCTCCCTCCAGATATTGACTACTTTGAACATCCAGGGTCTCTCAAGTCTTGCTTTTTGATTCAGCAAAACAACTAACTAGCAATATGACTCCAATAGCCCCTGCAAAGCCACTGCTATCCAAATAAAGCCTGAGCAGCCTGGAATTCCACAGTTAGGGATGCTGTAATTTGACTATGACCAAGTGCTATGGAAACTGTACCACTCTGGGTAAGTCTGAAAGACCCTCGGAGCATTTAACGTATTGGTAGAACCCAGCCTGGCATTAGAAGCCTGGAAATCTCAGCTTCCACCTTCCAGTCCTGATTCTTCTGATTACAGCCTGAAAGCTCTAGTCATTAGTTTCTTATAAAAGAAGACAGAATGGTTGCTCCATGTGTGTCAGGCTGTTGTGAAGATCAAAATTAGATAACGGACATGTGAACCCTTTGCAAACCATGGAAGATGCCTTACTAGCAGTTTTTTTATGCCTCGGAATGAATTGGTTTTGAGAACCTTTGCTAAGGAGGGTTTGATGGTGGAAGAAGGAAGACTGAATACGTACCTGCCTGGAAGAAACAAGCAGATAAAAGCCAAGTGCTCAGAAGACACAGACAGGATTCACCCAGGACTAACAGCCTCCTTTCCATTTTCCTAAACGTCTTATAATCTGTTGATCTAGACAGGCCTCCCTCATGATTTTGAGTCTCTGTTTCATTAATAACCTTAAAGTGTTTTCCCTGATCATATGTTAGAGCTGAGGACTGAAACCTAACCATCACTATAGCTCTTGCTTTTTAGGACTTCAGAATAGCAAGACTCAAAGCAGAAAGGAAGGGATTAGGAGATGTCTGGTCTGAACTGCTACCAATCTGTGCCTTACTCTGGGAAAGCAGTTCTGCTTCCTCTCTCCCTAGCCTCTTCTAAAGCTACTGAGCTCCAAAATAATGCCTTCTGCCAGGGATATATTTGCCTTTTAATTTTAAAATCTAATTATTTTTATATCCTCCAGGGAGTGCTCCAGACCACCGTTAAGTCAATGGTCTTTATAAAGGAGACAACAAAAATTATATATAAAATTGCTACTTAAGAATGGTACTAAGTAGGTGCTAAATATGGTTCATGTAGGTTGTGGTCCTAGAAAATTCTAGGGAGTACCATGCATATCCTTTTTATTTTGGCCACATCCCAGAGCATGTGAGATGCTAGTTCCCCAACCAGGGACCAAACCCACACCCACTTCATTGGAAGGGCAGAGTCTTGACCACTGGGCCACCGGGGAAGTCCTGCATATGTTGATCTATGTGAATGGCACTCTCTTCAGTTTCGCAGTGTGCAGTCCACCCAACCATATACAGTTGACCCTGGTGTTGGCTGTCTTTTTGTCATCTTTGATATAGAAAAAAAAAAATTTTAAATGCCTATTCCCCCAGGGATGTGAGTGTTTGGTGGCAAAAGACTAGGTTTTCTGACTTTTCTCATCTGCTGATTGCTGAACCCACAGACCAGCTCCCACCGGCTGAGGATCTACGAGCGAGAGGACTACCGAGGCCAGGTGGTGGAGATCACAGAGGACTGCTCCTCGCTCCACGAGCGCTTCCACTTCAGTGAGATCCACTCCTTCAATGTGCTGGAGGGCTGGTGGGTCCTCTACGAGATGCCCAACTACCGGGGGCGGCAGTACCTGCTGCGGCCGGGGGATTACAGGCGCTACCACGACTGGGGGGCCATGGATGCCCGAGTGGGCTCCTTGAGGAGGGCTGTGGATTTCTATTGAAATATTTTTACTCTACCTTTTTCTCTATCTGGAAACTAATAAAATATTTCCTGTGTGTTTCCTGCAGTTATGTAGCCTTCTTTTCCTTTCAGACTCTTGGGTGGACTCAGCAAAATGAAAGCTAGGGATAATGTGGCTTTTCTTACACATATCAACAGAAAGTGTAGCTAGCAGTTAAGAGGACAGGGTCTGGAAAGAATGTCTGGGTCCAAACACTTACATCCTGGCATGTGACATCAAATGGGCCTTAGGAAGCATTCCTACAAACAAAGCTAGTGGAGGTGATGGAATTCCAGCTGAGCCATTTCAAATCCTAAAAGATGGTGCTATTTAAGTGCTGCACTCAATATGCAGGACTGGAAAAGATCAATTTTCATCCCAATCCCAAAGAAAGGCAATGCCAAGAATGTTCAAACCACCATACAATTACATTCATTTCACATGCTAACAAGGTAATGCTCAAAATCCTTCAAGCTAGACTTCAGCAGCATGTGAACCGAAAAATTCCAGATATACAAGCAGGATTTAGAAAAGGCAGAGGAACCAGAGATCAAATTACCAACATCCATAGGATCATAGAAAAAGCAAGAGAATCCCAGAAAAACATCTACTTCTGCTTCACTGACTACCCTAAATCCTTTGACTATATAGATCACAACAAACTGTGGAAAATTCTTAGAGATGGGAATACCAGAAGACCTTACCTGCCTCCTGAGAAACCTGTATGCAGGTCTAGAAGGAACAGAATCAGACATGGAATAACAGACTGGTTCAAAATTGGGAAAGGAGTACGTCAAGGCTATATATTGTCACCCTGCTAATTTAACTTCTATGAAGAGTACATCATGCAGAATGCGAGCCTGGATGAAGCACAAGCTGGAATCAAGATTGCTGGGAGAAATATCAACAACCTCAGATATGCAGATGACACCACCCTATGGCAGAAAGCAAAGAGGAACTAAAGAGCCTCTTGATGAGGGTGAAGGAAGAGAGTGAAAAAGCTTGCTTAAAATTCAGCATTCAAAAAACTAAGATCATGGCTTCCAGTCCCATCACTTCATGGTAAATAGATGGGAGAAAAATGGAAACAGTGGCAGATTTTATTTTCTTGGGCTACACAGCAGTCAGTGACTGCAGTCATGAAATTAAAAGACACTTGCTCCTTGGAAGAAAAGCTATGACCAACCTAGATAGCATATTGAAAAGCAGAGATATTACTCTGCCGACAAAGGTCCATATAGTCAAAGCTATGAATTTTCCAGTAGTAATGTATGGATGGCAGTGTTAGACCATAAAGAAGGCTGATCACTGAAGAATTGATGCTTTCAAATTGTGGTGCTGGAGAAGACTCTTGAGAGTCCTTTGGACAGCAAGAAGTTCAAACCAGTCGATCCTAAAGAAAGTTAGTCCTAAATATTCATTGGAAGGACTGATGTCGCAACTGAAGCTCCAAAACTTTGGCCACCTGATGTGAAGAGATGACTCATTGGAAAAGACCCTGATGCTGGGAAAGATTGAGGGCAGGAAGAGAAGTGGGCAATGTGGTAAGTTAGCACTTTTAGCATTCTTGTGACTCACTTTTCTAATTTGTAAGAATGGAAGTAATAATACTTTTCACCTCATAGGAATTAAATGTAGTTTAATGCAGTTATTAGCCCTAAATCTCTCACAACGAATGGCATGCACAAACACTGCAGTCCTTAACTTCCATTTGCATACAAACCACCTGTGGGGTGGGTCTAGGAATCTGCCTCTTATCAGTTGTCCCAAGTATTTCTATTGCAGGTGATCTTCAACCTATTACTGATACTTTGAAAACACTAATGTACAAGGTCCAGATGCTCAGTAATAACTAAGGAACACTTACATTATAAGTACTTAGTATATAGCAGTTATTTCCCAGGATGAAAGGTAAGGGAGGTAGGGAAGCAAGATGGGGAAGAAAAAGCCAACTCAGCTGGGTCCCTTGAAGCGTCCCAGAGCTTGGATCATACGTCTGAGTTTCTCCCACCTGGAGGCTAAGGATCTGGGGGCTGGTATTCCCTTTGTCTTTGATCATAGGGCAAGGGAGCCATAAAACTCTCAGAGCCTTTGGACTCTATGGGATGGTGAAGGGCAGTCTTCAGAAGGCATCAGGGCAAACATTAGTTCAAAACCTGCAGAAGTTGGAAGGTGAGCACACGAGCTGGAAAGAGGGCTGAGGGGATCTCAACAGAGTATACCTTGTTGGTACAATAGGGACAGTAAAAGTGTCTTCCTTGTATGTTGTGAGGTTAAAATGATACAATGCCTGTAAACACTTTAGTACAGTGTCCAACATATAGCAAGTGCTCACCAAGTGTCTGCAGTCATCATCATCATCATTACCACCACTATCATTAAGTTCTATAGATTTGGTAGTGCTCAGTCACCCAGTCATGTCCAACTCTGCAACACTATGGACTGTAGCCCACCCAGCTCCTCTGTCCATGAGATTTTCGAGGCAAGAATACTGGAGTGGGTTGCCATTTCCTTCTCTACAGGATCTTCCCAACCCAGGGATCAAACCGGTGTCTCCTGCATTGGCGGGCAGATTCTTTACCACTGTGCTACCTGGGAAACCCTAATGGATGTAAATGCTGTGGGAATGCCATGAAGTAATCATGGTCCACAGAACATGTGAAAGAAAGAACGACATATACAAGAGGAACAAGGGGGGAGGGGAATTCGAGTTGATTGAAGCGTGAGAGACCCAAAGAAGTAAGAGAGAAAGAACGTAGTTGGATGGTAACAAGCCAGATCTGGGAGGGAAACAGCATCAGTGGTCAGACCTTGGTGGAGACGGGAGTGATATCGCTAGAAGGCTCAGGACCGGCATCTAGAATCTGAACTCAAAATCGAAAATGTTTTTAAAACATAAAAGGAGAGCAATAGAAAAAGCCAAACTACTTCAAATTCACATAAGCTAACATCAATAAAGGCAGGACTCCCTTGTGATCCAGTAATTAAGACTCCACCTTCCAAAGCAGGGGACATGGGTTTGATGCCTGGTCAGGGAACTAAGATCCCACATACCCTGGGGCAACTAAGCCTGAATGCCACAACAGAAGATGGAAGCAGTGAAGACCCTGCATGCCACAGCTACGATCTGACGCAGTCAAATAAATGAATAAATATTTTCTTAAGAGACGATAAAGGAGAAGTGTTAACTACAAATCACTAACCCATAAAAAGGAATGCATTTGACTCAGTTCTAATGAGGTGGATAAACCTAAAGTGAATATACAGAGTGAAGTAAGTCAGAAAGAGGAAGATAAATATCATATATTAACACATACCTATGGAATCTAGAAAGAGAGTACTGTTTAATCTATCTGGAGGGCAGCAATAGAGATGCAGACATAGAGAACAGACTTGCGGACACAGGAGGGGAAGCAAAGGGTGGGACGTAGAGAGGGCAGCACTGAAACTTACACATTACAATATGTAAAATTAGATAGCCAATGAAAATTTCCCGTATGGTGCAGGGAGCTCAAATCCAGTGATCTCTGCCAGGGTGGAAGGTGGGAGGGTGGGGACATACATAGACCTATAGCTGATTCATGTTGATATATGGCAGAAAACATCACAATATTGTAAAGCAAAACTGAAAGTGAAAGTTACTCAGTCCGACTCTTTGGGACCCCATGGACTGTAGCCCGCCAGGCTCCCCTGTCCCTGGAATTCTCCAGGCAAGAATACTGGCGTATTCCCTTCTGGCGTATTACCATTCCCTTCTCCACGGGATCTTCCTGGCCCAGGGATTGAACACAGGTCTCCTGCACTGAAGGCAGATTCTTTACCATTTGAGCCACCAGTGAAGCCCATGCTCCAGTGAAAAATACATAAATGAAAATACATTTTTTAAAAAACCACTAACACTACGGCTTCTCTCACAAGCCATGTGACCCCATTCTCCCCCAAGAGGTCTCAGCTACCCAGCCACTCAGACCTCTGTCTGAACTGGAAAAGGTGGTCGTATAAGAATCAACACAAGCTATTAAAAATCTTTCAGTTCTCACTGCCACTCCTCTCATTACCTTTCATTGAAACTGTTCCAATAACTTCTTAATTTATTAAGCAACTTAAGTTATTTTTACCTCAGCTCTTCCAGCTTTCTTTAAAAAACATTTTTTCCCCTCTGAAAACAAAACTGGAATATTGAACACATTATTTTAGGATAAGGATTGTTTCGTTAGGATTAATTGCTAAGGTTATTCAAAGAAACTTTAAAAAGAAAGAGGAAGGGGAGAGGAAGCAAACAGAGAGACGCCAGTGATGAGAGGACTCTGGCTCAGGATGTGCTGTAGCATTTATGGAGGTAAGAAGTGGTGAGATTCTGAAGATGGAAACAACAAAAACTCTTGCTAAATTCAACCTGGAGGTGAGAGAGAAGTTTGGTTTGAGCAACTGGAAGAATGGAGTTGCCTTCAACCCAAACAGGAAGAACTGCAGGGGAGCGGGTCTTTGGAGGAAAATCAGTTGTCCCATTTTGGGCAAGATAAGTTTGAGGTGTTAGTAAACATTCAAGTGGAGTCATTAACCAAGTTACTGATTATATTAGCCTGGAGTTCAGGAGAGAAGCTGGGCTGGAGATCCACGTTTGCAAGTCATCAGTGGGTAAACAGTACTAGAAGTCATGAATCTGAACAGAATGCCCAAGGGAGTGTGTGTAGATGGAGAAGGTGAACCCTAGCTTTAACGGCATGAAGCAGAGAAGAAAGTATGGGTCAGGGAAAGCTAACTTCTGTAGCAAACAGCACCAACAGTTTAGTGACTTAGACAACTAAATTTTATCTTTCACTTAAGAAATAATGAATTTTTAAACAATAAAAAGGGGGGTTTGTTTGTTAATTTTAAATATAATGACTTTTTAGCTAGTTCTTCAGACCAGATACCTCCAGAAATATTAAAGTCAGTAGGAACAATGCCAACATTTTTAGAGAAATGGAATCCAATTGTTATATATCACTTTTAACTTTCTGCCCATTAGAAAGCACTACCTCCAAGTTCATTGAGGAAATTTGGAAAATTGTAATGAAGACTTAAAAATACCACGGTGTCTATGCACCCACATTTAGATTTACTAACAGATTAAGGACTTCAACGCTGTAGTAAGCAGAGCTATACGGAGGCCTGGTGCACAATTGCCTAGATTTATTTTCTCTAGGTGACAGGGCCACCCAGTGCTCACTGGAAGGAAGGCACATATAGTTCAAAAGCCTTTCCCTGACTTCACGAATGGTATGAGACTATTTTGCACCTTTTAAATACACTGAGTTAAGCCATGAGGGCAAGGTAAACTTAAAACTTAGCCAAAGATCTTGTTAAGTAAGTGTAAATTGTACTCAAATAGCAGTGTCTGACAGCTTTGTGACACAGCACAAGCATATACTAAGAGAAGATGGTTTCCTAAGAGAAGACAGGATTGATGGATGGATGATCTGTGTTCCCCTGAGCAGCTGTGGCCCTTCTCAGCAAGAATACTGGAGTGGATTGCTGTTTCTTACTGCAGGGGATCTCCCTGGCCCAGAGATTGAACCTGTGTCTCCTGAGTCTTCTGCACTGGCAGGTGAATTCTTACTGCTGAGCCACCAGGGAAGCCCAAGATAGATCCTATAGCTTTGTTCAAATACTTTCTTCACTTCATCTTCAAGCTCAACACTTATTCGCTTACGATTTCTCAACCAACTCCTTTACATTTTTTCTCTTGTACCATTGTATATGAATAGTTCTTTCACCAGAGTATTGATTAATCTCTTTTAGAAAAAAGGGGCAGCTACGCCGAATCCCACTGGCTGCCTCTCTGTTTCTCTCTCCCTTTCTCAGTGTCTACAGACATAGACAGTTATTCTTTTGAAAATATTTGTTTATTTATTTATTTGGCTGCACGGAGTCTTAGTTGTGGCATGTGAGGTCTTAGTTCCCTGTTGTTTAGTCACTAAGTCGTGTCCACCTCTTTGCAGCCCTAGGGGCTACAGCACCCCAGGTTGTTTCCCTAGCCAGGAGCACCCGACTTTGGGAGCTTGGGAGTCTTAGCCACTGGACCAGCGGAGAAGCCCCCATATATGGTTCTTCTTATCACAGTGATCTCACGATGCCTCGGACCGTCTGGGTGTGTTCAGAGATAATGAACAGCTCCTTGTCCAACTCCTCTGCCAGTCCTTGCATTTGAAAGTCACTATCTTGGCCCTTTGGAACACCGACCAAGCTTTATGTCTGAAGGCTGTTTTGAGCAGGGTGTTTTTCTTCCTGCCTGAAACCTCCCCCTCCCAGCTTGTGCTGGTCTCAAAGTTGGCAATTGGGAACTGTTGACGGAGCTCAAGAATATAGTTCCTGTTCTCATACCCCTTGGGCTTTGTTGAAAGTTCCAGAAAAGCTCCACCAAACATTTCGCACAGAAGGGTGAGTGAAAGTCGCTCAGTCGAGTCGGACTCTTTGCTACCCAATGGACTATACAGTCCATGGACTTCTCCAGGCCAGAATACTGGAGTGGGTAGCCTTTCCCTTCTTCAGGGGATCTTCCCAATCCAGAGATTGAACCCAGGTCTCCCGGATTGCAGGTGGATTTTTTACCAGCTGAGCCACCAGGGAAGAGGGGAGACACTGCAAATCAGCCCAAATCCTACTGGTTCCACTGCACTCCTGCTTGGAAATGTAACCTCTCCCACTCACTTGGACTCTGTGGCCACCTGCCTCACCTCCCAGGGTCCTGGCTTGGAAAGTAAGGTAAATTCTATTTTACCTCATCATCTTTTCTTTCCTTGAAATCAGACTAGTCCATTCTAAGCTAAGT
Source organism: Antilocapra americana (assembly GCA_007570785.1). Lineage (NCBI taxonomy): Eukaryota > Metazoa > Chordata > Mammalia > Artiodactyla > Antilocapridae > Antilocapra > Antilocapra americana. The sequence continues at coordinate 33,904,666 of ML660197.1, forward strand.
CTTACCAGATTCTTCACCATGGTTTCCATGTCCTACAGCTCACTTCTGCCTCTTTTGTTCTTGAAAACTCTTCCTCTTAATATTTATTTAATCAGGCTCTATTAAATATTTTTCTTTTCCCCCTTGACCATCCATTATAACCTCCATTCAATACTTCATGGTACACAATTTTCACAGTATGCATTTAAGTAACAGAAGGTAAAAGAATCTGCCTGCAATACTGAGACCTTGGTTTGATCCCTGGGTTAGGGAGATTCCCCGGAGGAGGGAATGGCAACCCACTCCAGTATCCTTGCCTAGAGAATCCCATGGACAGAGGAGTCCGCAGGGTCACAAAGAGTCAGACATGACTGAAGAGACTTAGCACATAACTATCTAGCTGGATTTCTGATGGAAATATTGTCTCTGAATTCTCAAGTGCTAGTTTGGGAAATCAAACTTTGATACTCACATTACCATGTGAGACATCAAGGAGGCACTTAACTACTCAGCTGCAGTTTTTACAGCTGCCCAGTGGAGCTAATAATAGGAAAATGCTATAAAATGCCTGATAAATAGTAACTCATTAGATGTTAGCTATTATTGTTGCATTTTGTTTATCTTTTTATTGTCCTGAGTATAGTGTTTTGTACTTGTTGTGGAATTTTAAAAATTATCAAGAGACTCTAAGCTTGGCTAAAAACAATGTAATTATAAGTGTATATAAGGGAGCTATGGTACCTAGAATACAGGAAATAATATATCTAATGCTCTTCAAACTAGTCAAAACAAATTTCTCATCTCTAGGCAATACATCATAAAGGTATCTTTACTAAGATGTCACACTTCTTAAAGACAATACCAGAATTGTGAAGAGTCTAAAAACCATTTCCTAAGAGTGAAGAAACTGGGACTATTGACACTGGAGAAGAACTAGTAAGTATTTTCAGGTATTTAAAAGGGTACCATGTAAAAAAAATAAACTAGACTAAGTTTTTAAGAAGATGGAGACAGTCTCGTAAGACTGAACCCTTAACCCACAGGATCTGATGCTGTCTCTGGGTAGATAGTGTCAACATTGTGTTATATTGTACAACACCCAGTTGGTGTTGCAAAATTGCTTGATGGAGAGGTTGGGGAGGAGGGGGGAAGCTCCATACATTTGGGGGACCAGAATACAAAACTTTCGGGGTATTGTGTGTGGTATAAGGGAAAACAATTGTGTTTTTCTTTATGTCTAAGAATGCTTCTCCAATGAAAGGAACCAGGGCTCCTAGAAGACGTGGTTAATTCCAAGGCAGGGATAGAGAAAATAAATATGAGTATGGAATATTTTGAGATACTAGCAAATAAGAAAATACTAAAAAAATAAATAAATAATATAGAGAGACACAGGAACCACCCTGATGGTGAGCCAAATGACAAAAGCTGGAACCGTTTAAACTGCTACATCTCAGCTTGATTTTGGCTAGTGAAGATTCACTGAAACTGCTACCCCACAGGGAGCTTTTTAACATGACCATGGTGGGAAGCCGACTTTTCATTGCCCCCTTTCCCCTCAGAGCTCTCACTTTTAATATCTCCATTAATTCAGAAGCAAACAAAAAAAAATTCCATGAGGTATAAGACACATTATTAAAATTTTAGAAATAAGACCTAATCGGCACTGTTCAGATAATTTTCCATTGATACTTTATGACACAGGAAATACTGAAATTCCTTAAGCTTCTGGAGGACATGGCCAGACATGGAAGCCGACTTGCTGGCACTGTGTAATATAACTCCCACATCAGTGAACAGGGATCAGGGGGCTTCTGAAAGGACAACAGTGTCGGAAGGCTGTCCTGCTGCTTTGCCAATGTTTCTTTCTGCCATGTAGCCAATAATAACTGACAACATTTATTGTGTGTCCAGGGTGGCAAGCATGGTGCCAAGCACTTCACATCCATTTGCTTGTCCAATCTTTTTCACAACCACCATATGAGACAGGTATTGGCAGTATCTGCACTCAACAAGGATACAAGTTCATAGCCGTTAAATAATTAATCTACGGCCACATACACATAGAAGGAGCAGAGCCAGGATGTGAAGCCAGATTTCTCTGACTCCAGAATCCTCAAAGTTTACCTAACTACCAACAAGCAGTGTGTTATCCTGCACACTGCCTCCATGCAGGATAAGGACACGCTTTGACAAAGGAAGGCTGGGGGGAGGGGATAGGAGGGGGCCAGAAATATGTACAGTCAACCCTCAGAATCTGCAGGGAATGGGTTGCAGGAGCCCCCAGGGATACCAAGATGGCCAGATGCTCAAGCCTCTTCTATAAATGGCTGGTAGAGGATTCTATAAATCCCTGGCAGTCCGTGGCTAAGACTCTGAGCTCCTAACACAGGGGGTCCAGGTTCAATCCCTGGTCACGGAAATAGATCCCACATGCTGCAAGTAAAGATTCTGCATTCTGGAAATAAAGAATGCTGCAACTAAGACCAGATGCAGCCAAATAAACGATTTCTTTTTCTAAATGACTGGTACAGTTGGCCGACTGCATCCTCCAGTTTGACATCTGAGGATTCAACCAACCATGGGTTGACGCTGGAGGCCCTGGATGGAACTTGTGGATGTAGATGGCCAACTATATGTTTATCGAAAAGAAAAAATCCACCTAGAAGTGGACTCAAAACAGTCCAGAGGCAACTGTACACTATTTCCTGGACATACCATTTCTAGCAATAATTTACTTGAAGGATGTAATCTCACCCAAAGTGAGAGGAAAAGGCAGAGAGAGAGAGATAGGGAAAGCACCCCACCTAGAGGACTGGAAACAGAGGAAAGAGGGTTCTTTGCACCTGAAAACTGAGAGCTGTCTGGGGACCTTTCAGGCCTGTAACTCTCATGAAACCAGAGTGGATGCTCTAGCTTCCTTCATTTCAGACAAGTCCACCAGCAAGACCACAAAGGAGGGTGTGACTGTGGGGTCCCTGCTGCCAACGGACATTCTTGCAACAAATCTGTGGGCTCCATAGTGAAACAGAGCAGGACACCATGGTCCTTGCCCCCAATGTCCTCAGCCTGCCTTTTGTCTGTGGAAAAACTTTAGCCAAAGAATAAGTTTAGGGACTTCCCTAATAGTCCAGGGGTTAAGACTCCATCCTTCCATGTAGGGGACACAGGTTCAATCCCTGGTCAGGGAACTAAGATCCTGCATGCTGTGGGTACAGCAATAAAAAAAAGAAAAAGTTTAATCAGCGAAATGAGAAAATACAGAAACAAAGGAAATCAGTTCAATAAAACTAAATAATAATAAAGTCAGTAAACACAGTCAAGGATTTTTAGTTCCTCCTCAAAGACTATAGAGGATATTCTGAACCATATTCCATGAGCTGTCTTAGAGGTGCTAAACCTCTCACCAGGTGAAAGAAGTTATCTGCATGATGACCGGATTGTAGCCATGACATAAACTGCCACAGTTCTGAGAATTAGCCTCCAAGAAATGGAACAAATTGACTCTGGAACCGAAGATTAATTGTACTTAAAACAATCAAGATAATGCTGGTCAGAATACCGCAGGATCAAATTCAAGATAACTGTCAGAAGTGAACTGTCAGAAACTCTGCTGTTTCTACATGTAGCCCCTTCCCTTCATCTATAAAAGCCCTTGCCGGGACTTCCCTGGTGGTCCAGTGGTTAAGACTTAACCTTCCACTACAGGGAGTACAGGTTCTATCCCCAGTCGGGGAACTAAGATCCCACATGCCTTGTGACTAAAAAACAAAAACATAAAACAGAACTAATATTGTAACAAATTCAATAAAGACTTTAAAAAAAAAAAAAAAAAGCCCTTGCCCCGTGATTGTCAGTGGTGGTGGAGCTGGCCTTTGGACAGGAATCTAACCCTCCATTCCAGTTCCCCACATCAGAAATAAAGCAAGCTTTCCTTTCCACAAAACTTGCTTCTTGAATGGTGAGCAGCCAAACCCCCACTTTCCATTACAATAGTGGTTTGCCCTCCATGACAATCCTGCCTATATCTGGGGAGGAATGGGTTTGATAAGCCACCACAGACCTAGGGGTAAGTATTGTGCAGGCTCTTCTCAGGTGATTTGTACAAGTTAAACAAGGGGCCAGATGCTGTGATCTTAGTTTTCTGAATGTTGAGTTTTAAGCCAACATTTTCACTCTCCTCTTTCACTTTCATCAAGAGGCTCTTTAGTTCCTCTTCACTTTCTGCCATGAGGGTGGTGTCATCTGCATATCTGAGGTTATTGATATTTCTCCCAGCAATCTTGATTCCAGCTTGTGCTTCACAAGCTGGATTCCAGCCCCGCATTTCTCACGATGCACTCTGCATATAAGTTAAATAAGCAGGATGACAATGTACAGCCTTGATGCACTCCTTTCCCGATTTGGAACCAGTCTGTTGTTCCATGTCCAGTTCTAACTGCTGCTTCTTGACCTGCATGCAGATTTCTCAGGAGGCAGGTCAGGTGGTCTGGTATTCCCATCTCTTTAAGAATTTTCCAGAGTTTGTTGTGACTCACACAGTCAAAAGCTTTGGCATTTAATAAAGCAGAAGTAGATGTTTTTCTGGAGCTCTCTTGCTTTTTTGATGATCCAACAGATGTTGGCTATTTGATCTCTGGTTTCTCTGCTTTTTCTTAATCCAGCTTGACCATGTAAAAGTTCATGATTCACATGCTTTTGAAGCCTGGCTTGGAGAATTTTGAGCATTAATTTGCTAGCGTGTGAGATGAGTGCAATTGTGCAGTAATTCATGGCAAATAGATGGAGAAACAATGGAAATAATGAGAGACTTTATTTTCTTGGGCTCCAAAATCACTACAGATGGTGACTGCAGCCATGAAATTAAAAGACACTTGCTCCTTGGAAGAAAAGCTATGACCAACCTAGACAGAATATTGAAAAGCAGAGACATTACTTTGCCAACAAAGGTCTGTCTAGTCAAAGCTATGGTTTTTCCAGTAGTCACATATGGATGTGAGAGTTGGAGTATAAAGAAAGCCAAGGGCCAAAGAATTGATTCTTTTGAATTGCAAGGAGATCCAACCAATCCATCCTAAAGGAAATCAGTCTTGAATATTCATTGGAAGGACTGATGCTGAAGCTGAAACTGAAGAACTGACTCATTGGAAAAGATCCTGATGCTGGGAAAGATTGAAGGCAGGAGCGGAAGGGGATGACAAAGGATGAGATGGTCAGATGGCATCACTGACTCAATGGACATGAGCTCGAGTAAACTCCAGGAGTTGGTGATGGACAGCAGTCCATGGGGTCACAAGGAGTCGGATATGACTGAATGACTGAACTGAACCATTGAGAAAAAACAAACAGACATAGATGCACCAAAACAGCAAGAGAAAGGCGTGGACACACAGGGGTATATGGTGTCAGGTAGATGGGGCATCAGGTGAACAGTGAGAAACCCAACATGGCCAGAGGACAGAATATAAGGAGTGGGTGGACATAAAGGCCAGAGAATATACTAGAAAGATAGGGTGGAGCAGCATAGGAAGTGCTTTCAGGTAATAGGAAACCCTGGAAGGCATTCATCGGGCTTCATGAAATTGGATCTGTGTTTCTTTAAAGACAAAGGACAGGCAACTGGGAGGAGGGATAGAAGCAGGAAGGCAGGGAGCTACAATAGCATTTACAGAGAACTGGTCCAGCTCCAAGTGGACCTGCCCCATCAACAGAGGGCAGCCAGACATAACCCCTGCCTCTCTCCTAGGGAAAAGAAGGGCCAGGCGGCCAGATCTTACCACTTTTCATGAAACTCTAAAACTGTATCAATACATTCTGATGTTAACTATCCACCCACCAGCCTGATTTGTAATATTGATTTAAACTTTAAAAAATCATGACAATCAGGCAAGCAAAATATCCTCTCAGTTACATTTATGCACAATGAGGAACAAAGAAGGGGTTAGAAATCCAGACAGCATAGTTTGGTAGTTAAATCCTGCAATCAGACAGCCCTGGATTTGGATTCATATTTTCCCAGGAGGCCAGAAGTAAGTTATTTAGCCTCTCTAAGCCTCATTACATAAGATGATTGATGGGATTGTTGTGAGGGATAAATTAAATAATGCATGTCAAGCCTTTAGTGCAGGATTGGGCATATAGTAAGTGCACAATATGTAACTTCCTTTGTTGTTATATCTAATGCATTATTATAGTATGCTGTATTTTTCTGTAGTTAATGGATTATTCTCATTCCATAAATTGAGTTTCTTTAAGATTCAAAGCACCACAAATAACTACTATAATCTTTAAAAAAAAAAACTATTTCTCTAGTTTTGATACCTATAGTAGTAAGAAAAGTAATCAAAAAGGTAACTGGCGTTATTCATCCTCCCTTTGAAAACAAACCAGAAGTTATGGCCCTGAAATTCACTGAGCCTTTCCCCTAAGAATATGAGGCTCTCCCTCCTCTTAAAGTCTTGTAAGTAAATTTTTAACTTGACAGGCATTTTCCAGCTTACATTTTCAACACTGGAGTTTTGTAGACATTTTAAAAACCTAAACCTAAACTTAAAATTAGAAGCAAAGTTGACTATTTAAAGAAGCCTATATGAACAAATATCTTACTTGCTAAAGATAAGGGTTCAGTGATTTACACTTAATCCCCCAAATGTTGTGGATCCAAGTTTGCTCAGAGAGCATTTAGTAGAAGATTAGCAACAGCTGTTTTGTCTGACCTGTTCTTGGGTTTCATGTCTGTCTTCTAGCAAAATAGGAAAGGAAAGATTAGGCTACAATGGCTCAGAATGCAAATAACTCTGAACTGAGATCACTTACATTGTACTGGGCAGAACTCTTTCCACTGCAAATGTCTGCAAACTAACCCATACAAGCGTTAACTGAAAGGATGATCTATAAGCATTGGGCATGGCTGGGTGCAGGGGTTCAAGTAAGATTATCAGGAGCTGTTTTTTTGTAGACTTCTGTCTTCCTTGGCCCTGTTTTCCTCTGTGTGGGCTTTGCTATCATCAGGTTCTTTCCATATATGGTGGACCTCCATAGCTCCAGGTGTACAGCATCCTGTAGCTCAGAATCCCAGTGGAGAGTTCTTAGAAAGTCTTGGCATTGAGTCTCCCTGGCCTACTTGGAGTTAATTTCCTTCTTTCTGAGCTGATCACTGTGGCCAGTAGAATAGACTCTTCTAAGGGGTTATGATGAAGCCTGGCTTATTCCTGGAGTTAGGGATGAATGAACTAGATGGAAGCCACCTGGCTTGAGAATGAGGAAGAGACATTCCCCTAAGGCAAAAGGGATACTGGAAAGTGGAATGGGTTGAAAGCAGGGAAAAGTCCAGATGCTTGCCTCCAAGGTGCCAGTGCCCTCCACTACAAAATCCAAAGAAAACTGGTGACTTGATTTGTGGCCCAACATGTAGCAAACAGTTCTGCTAACACCTGCTACTATTTCAATCATCACCAGGAAGACAAGCTGAGAGTAGAGTCTAGTGTTAGCACCTCTGTTTTCCCAGGGCAGCACTGTCAGTTTTTACTTTATGAAGCAAAATATGATTTCTTCTTTCTTGGAATTTAGAGTGCTTTTTAAGAAACTTGCTATTGGGAGGATTTAGGAATAGGTAAGAAATTCCTGTTGATAAAACCAAGTGGACCCTGGCATGGAATTACTGGGTGAAGTTGAGATTGATCTACCATGAGCTGTGTAAAAAGTAGGGCCAATGAACTAGCTGATTTCCTAAGGGTTAGTCTTAGAGTGAACTGCAAATAATCATATTTCTTTGAATGGCCAAGTCTCCTCGCATCTATATAGTCCTTTAGTCTGTTATCACATTTTTGAAAACCAGACTTTGAACTGCTAGAAATTTCCTTGTAAAATTCCCTCTTATAATTAACAGTATGTTTGTGCAGCAAGAAGAGATTAAGATTTGGGATCAAAAGCTTTGACTTCAAGTCTCCAGTGGTCTTCTTTTTTGGCCTCATATGTGTTTTATTTTAGTTTTCATCAAGATATAATACTTGATATAGAACATTATGTTAGTTTCAGGTGCACAATGTAATGACTTGATATTTGTGTATATTGTGAAATGATCACCACAAGTCCCGCTAACATCCATCACCACACATAGTTACAGAGGCTTTTTATTGTGCTGAGAATTTTTAGATCTACTCTCTTAGCCCCTTTCGAATGCACATGTGTGCGTGCATGCTCAGTTGTTCAGTCCTGTCTGACTCTTTGCAACCCTATGGACTGTAGTCTGCCAGGCTTCTCTGTCCAGGGAATTTTCCAGGCAAGGATGCTGGAGTGGGTTGCCATTTCCTACTCCCTTCGAACACACCGCACAGTATTATTAACTGTAGTCACCGTGCTGTCCATTACCTCCTCATCTAATATGCTTCTTGCCAGTTGTATGGCTTTATGTTCTGTAAACCTGTTTCCTTTTCTCTCAAATACCTATAGAATTCCTGCCCTATCTACCTCGCCAGATTTTTATGAGAAGCAAATATGATCATGTTCAGGAAGCCAATATTTAAACTATCAAGTGTTCTACTTTATTGTAAGGTAGACACATGGAGTTATTCTATAATAAAACTGCTGCTTACAGAGCCACTCAACTTCAAACACATTCCTAGACTCTCCCCCAAGTGGGCAGCTATTCATATTTGAATATTTCATAAATGTGGATGGAAGTTTTTTGAAGGCTTAGGCTGCCTTCCTTTGAGAGAAATGAAATCTTATTTTCTCCTTTAATATAATAATTATGGCTTATTTAGTGGATTTTTTATTCCTTTGTAATTAATCTATTTTTCCTTTGGATTATGGAAGTATTTCTTGAGACAATATTTGTTTCATCTATATTTCATTTCTGGTTGCCATCCATCTTAAATCCCTTTTCACTTCCTTCCCTTATGTCTAAACTAGGATTCCCGGTTCCCACCTCACCCATCCATCCACCTTCAAGCAGGAAATGGGAGACACACACACACTCACACAAAGAAGAAGCATATAGGTTTAAAAAACAGGATGAAAATTAGGAAAAATGCAAAATTCATGGGACTTGGAGAAGGATGTGGGCATTAGTCCAAGCATTTGGACTGGGAGAAAAATTGCCATGAAGTTTGGAATACAATGAATTGAAGGGAGGAACAGAGGCTTCTAGGTCATTGCTTTAAATACCTGGGTCTCATTTTTATAGCTTTTTTTTTTTTTGACTGCCCAGATGTTTGGGGACTGTGCTCAGCTTAGGAGATATGACTGTGCCACTCAGGGCCATTTAAGCAATCTTTTGTAATTTTTCTGTACATGTCATTTTTGATCTTTGAGGTAGGTTTTCAAAAAGTAATGTGGATGAAACTCATACATGTAATACATTGCAAAAGAAGCCAGATACAAAAGGTCCATACTGTATAATTCCGTTTTTTATAAACTAAGAAAACAGGCAAAATGATTGGACGATGTTAAAAGCTGGGCTTGAATAGTGATGAGAAGGGACACCGGTGGGTGTCTGGGTTTCTGCTAATGTTCTGCTTCTTGATGGGGGTACTGGTTACAGAGTGTGATCAGTTTGTGAAAAATCACAGAATTGTGTACTTACAATTTGGTATATATGTTATACCTTAATTTAAAAATTTTTAAATAGCATCAATTGCTTTAAGAAAATATCAAGCAACTTCCTTGGTGCTCCAATAGTTAAGATTCCACCTTCCAACGCAATGGGTGTGTTCAATCCCTGGTCAGGGAGCTAAGATTCCACATACCTTACGGCCAAAAAACCAAAACATAAAATAGCAGCAGTATTGTAAAAAAATTCAATAAAACGGTCCACAACGAAAAAATCTTTAAAAAGAAAATAGCAAGCACAGAGGTCTTGAACTTATTTTCTCCTAATTAGTTAAGTTTTCTGGAGTGAAGAAGTAGGAAAGGTTCTTGACATTCAGGCTTTTACTGCTCCGTTATTCATTCATTTAATACATGTTTATTTAAGAATGGGGTCAGGAACTAAAGGCAAAGAGAGGTCCTTGATCTCACAGAGTATAGTCTAGTTAGATGGGGGAGGAGATAGATGTCAATCAAATAATCACACAAATCAATTTATAAGAGACAGAAAGGAGGGAGGAGGAATCGTGGAGAAGTCCTCTCTGAGACAAGAAGGGTGTGAGTGGCCCTTGGTAGATGAATAGAAAAGATTGGTTGTTAAGCGGTGTTTAAATGTTAGGCTTAATTAGGCCACTAGAGGGCGACCACAGACAAGCATTTGCGGCAATTCCTAAACAGGTGGAGAACCGAGGCTAAAAGTTTTCGTAGCTTTTGTTCAACTCTCCGCGATAGTGTTAGCAGAGCACAAAATAACTAACAGAAACTAATAATCAAGTGTCAATTTATATATGTCCATGTGGCCGTGTAGTCTTGCCTAACAATATAATACAGATTCCTACCAAGCGCCTAATCGTCTTAAAAGAAAAAAGGTAAAAAATCAAAAAGGAATGGTTAAAAGAGCCACCCCCAAGTCACAGATATGCTTATTCATTAGCACCCTAAAGTCCCTCACATCTCCAGCATCCCAGGCCCCCACAGAAAGTACTTCACGGTATGATATTACCTGTTTCTCATTGAGGCAGCGAATGAGCTGCTAGAATTTTACGTGTTGCCTTCAGAGAAACAAAGCCAGAATAAGCAATAATTCACCACATCCAGTTAAATGATCAAGAATGAAATCAAGGTTAAAACCAAGTCAGTACTAGTGTATTAATGAGTAGATCTTTTTAGCACCTAAGCACTCCAATAAGCGTTTAAGGCATGGCTCTCCCTTCCTTAAAACTAATTTCTAGTGCAATTGAAAAAAAAAAATTTAATTGTTTAAAAATGAAGGCAAATCTCTACTGGTGACAGGTGAAGGCCTGTCTGGTCCAGGCATTACCGGTCTCTGGGACCCCTTTCCTCTCCTCCTTTCCTTACTTCTTCCCAGTCTCACTTGACTCCTAAACTCCTAAACACTGCTGGCTATCCCTTCCCATAGAACCTCGACCTTTAGCCTGGCACTTTGATGCCCAGTATGCTGGTCCATATTTCCTAGCTGTGCTAGCAGCTGAATATGGCCACGCGTTTGGTTAATGGCTGTAGGTGGAAACGTTGTGTGAGACTTCCTAGAAGCCACCTTAAGAGAAAGCAGAGGGATTTCCCTGGCAGTCTAGTGGTTAAGACTTCACCTTCTAATGATGGGGTGTGGGTTCAATCCTTGGTCAGGAAGTTGAGATCCCACATGTCTCATAGCCAAGAAACTAAATCATAAAACAGAAACAATTTGTAACAAGTTCAGTAAAGCCTTAAAAAAAAATACCCATATAAAAAATCTTAAAAAAAAAATGAAGCAGAGAAGTCCTTCTTATTTTCCTCTCACCTGCAGTCTAGAAGGCCAATATAATAACTGCAGCTTCTGGAAGCATCTTGGACTCTGAGGCAGCAGTGATGATGGGAACAAGGGCAGAGAGGAACCTGGAAAACTAACGATACTATGGGATGGGAGTGGGGTAGGAAGTACCAGCCTCTAGGTATCTTTTATATGAGCGAGAAACAAACTGCTTTATGCCACTGCTCCTTGTAGCTTTACTGCTACCTGGCACCACACCTCAACACTAACAAGCATGCCACACCCTTGCCCAGACCCAACACCCTATTGTCTTCAGTACCCTTTTACTACCGGGAATAGCTCATTCATTTGTGTTTACATGAGAGCAGGGACCTGTTCTGTCTTGTTCACTGCAGTAACCCCAGCATCTGCTGGAGTAGTTCTATTCCTTTCCAGAAATTCTGGGAATTTTTATATTTTTCTGAATTCTGAGACAATCATTTGAGAAAAACAGGGGGAAATATTATAATTCTTCCCATAAGAAATAAAGATTAATGATCTGCATGGAGCTGTTACTGGTTTGAAGGAATCCACCAATATCAACAATTAATGATGGCATGGCAGTCATGAAAAAAGTCTGGAAAGTTTCCAGCAGTTGTGCTACTTCACTGTGCTGTAGAAATGTTTTACTCATGGCCTTGAAAAGTGAAAGCTTCAAAAACAACTAGCAGAGGAAGCATACACAGTACAGATTCTGAACATGAGAAAGATGAAAGCAATGAGCTCAGATCCAGACGATGTGGCTGGGGCTAATCAGTATGATCTGCAAAATGATATCCTCCTGACAGTTTTTAGAATCAGAAAAATTATAATACTGTTCACATTTTCCCCAGTGAACAATTCTCTTTTGCAACAAGAAATGAGGAAAAAAACTTATAGGTTTTTTGAATGGCAAAGCACCTTGAAGCACACTCAAAAAATAGTAATTGAGAGATTTTTAAAGACCCCAAATGAGAAAAATGATTTTATGTCTACTGAAGTTGGGACACTTGTTTTCAAAGAGGAATATTATGAAATTGTGAAAGGAATATTAAATTGCTTGAAACTGGCTTGATTAGCAGTTGAAAAAGTTAAGTAACCACGATGCAATTCTTCTAAGCAAAAACAGAATTCTGCTTAAAGAAAACATTAGAATCGAATTGCTTATCAAATTGATCAATTGTAGGAAAAAAGATCTAATATCCCTCATTAAACAATGAGCAATGTTAGTAGTTTATATGAGGTGGACAGCTTCTTTGCTTTGGCAAACAAGAACAAAATCACTTAGTTAGCAAAATTGTTACTGGAAAGATTCTTCTGAAGGAAAATATGCCTTATCAGAAGAAATGTGAAGAAGAGTAAATGTTTTTATGGACTATCCATTGTGAAATCTGAAACTGGTCTAAAATCTGAATTAGCAAAAAGTAATATAAACTTTAAGAATGAAATCAAAATCAGAGAAATACAACATTTTAATCATTTTAAAAAGGGATACAGTAGAAAATACCACATTATTGTAAAGCAACTATACTCCAATAAAAAATAATTTTAGAAAGGGAATGAATTTATAATAAACTATGTGTATCTTAACAATCAGCTCGAAGACACTTCTAGACATACTCTCAACAATTCAACTATCAACACAAAATTAAAGAACAAAGCCTTCCCTGATGATCTAGTGGCTAAGACTGCACTCCCAATGCAGGGGGCCAGGGTTTGATCCCTCATCAGGGAACTAGGACTGGGACTCCACACAGGCAAATAAAATGATTAATTTAAAAAATAGATATCAGAATGAAAGAATATTCAATATTTGAAATATTTGTCATAAAGCAAGACAAAGATTAAGACAACCAAAGCAATTCATGCTTTGGGTGCTGTTAAAAGTTCATTTTAAGAATGGTAACTTTTAACAGAAACAGACACACAGACATAGAAAACAAACTTACAGTTATCAAAGAGAAAAGGGGCTGGGGGAGTGATAAATTAGGAGTTTGGAATTAGCAGATTCACCCAACTGTATATGAAGTAAATAAACAATATGGTCCTACTGTATAGCACAGGGGGAATTATATTCAATCTCTTGTTATAAACCATAAACAAATAGACTATGAAAAAGGATATATATATATATATGTATAATTGAATCATTTTCTGTACACCACAAACTAACACAACATTGTAAATCAACTATACTTCAATTTTAAAAAGAATAATAATTTTGAAAATTTAAATATTCATGATATTGTTTTTTAAATTCTAAAACCACTGTGCTTGGCACTTGTTTGTCTTTTAACGTTTCTATTATCAAATATCCATACCAGGTAGAGATCGTTTTTACATGTCACTGACACTGTCAACCTAAAACAAATAGACTACAGTTATTTCTCCAGGAAAAATGAGTTTATTTGAAATCAGTAAAGGATTACAATTCAGGGTCTGCAACTACAGTGCATGCACCAGTCCCCAGCAAAAGGGGAGAGGATAACTGTTTTAAAGAGGGAAAAGGAAGTTGGAGGTGGGGCAGGGCAGGAAAATTGAGAGTTCGAAGTCTAGTGGGTTTTCATTAGCCGAGTTGTGAGTCTCTCATTGGCTGAGCTCTTGCCAGGAAAGAAAGAGGAGTCTCTCTTCCCCTTGTTGGGCTCAGCTATCATCTAGGGTGTGACAGCTCTCCCTTCTGGTCTCCTGACTCTATTTTAATTGAGATTTCCCTTTATTATTATTATTTTTTTTTACAAAAGGTAGTATAATCTTGCATCAGTACATATTTCCATAATGATAAACTATTCGTTTATTATTACTTTTTTGTTTTTTGCAGAAAACTTTGGAAACCTTTTAGCATAACCTTGTCACAGAAAAATGGTTGACCATTTACTGTTATGGTCAGTTGCTATTTAAAAACATATAAAGAAGGACTTCTCTGGTGGTCCAGTGCTTAAGAGTCTGCCTACCATGGCGGGGACACGGGTATTACCTGAGAGGATCCCACCCACTGCGGGATCAAGCCCCTGCACCAGAGCTACAGAGGCCGTGCACCCTAAGCCGGTACTCCACAACAAGAGAAGCCATTGCAATGACAAGCCCATGGACCACAACTAGAGTGTAGCCCGCACTAGAGAAATGAAGATCCAGCATAGCCAAAATAAATAATATTTTTTTTAAATGTGAAGAAAGGTATTACAGAAAAAATAGTAGAATAACTTATGATTCTTAGAATTTCTAAGAATTTCTGAGAATCCCAATTTCTTGTTCCAGAATCTTGACAATTGGTATCAATCAGGAATTTGCCAAGCCTAGTACAGTGACTGGCACAGAGCAGATACTCAGTGCATATTTCAAATGAAATGAACATGACTTTGTTCCATAACCCCTGCCATCCTGTGAGGGAGAATGTGTCCATTTAAACTAGAAACCCAGGACCTCCTTTGAGGCTGGTGTGGGACTACACCCTGAGATTCCTGAGAGCTCTGGTGTTTACTGAGATGGTCTATGAGACATAGTCTTAAGAGTCTTAGAAGTACTCCCAGGCCTGCCCTGAATTTCTCTGATAGAGTATCTTATAGCCACACTCTGGATTTGAGCTTAGCCCTGAAGCCATTTCTTGTTTAAGAATCTCTTAATGGGAGTGACTGGGGATGAGCTATGGTTTTATTTGAGAACCCAGTAAATCTTTGTTTCTTTGTGTTTCCTCCCAATTCTGCCAAAACCGTGCATGAAACATTAGAATTGGGTCATCTTGTGTGTACAGACTTGGCTCAGTTGCAGCACCAAGGATCTTCGTTGCCGAATGCGGGATCTTTTCTTTTCTTTTTTTTTTTTTTTCTAGTTGCAGCAAGTGGAATCTTTAGTTGCAGGATGAGAACTCTTAGTTGCAGTGTACGGGATCCAGTTTCTAGAACAAGGACTAAACCTGGGTTCCCTGCATTGGGAGCACAGAGTCTTAGCCCCTGGACCACCATGGAAGTCCCTCCCATCTTACACGTTATCATGGGACTTAGGAAAAGGAGCTTGGCACTTTCTACATTCCGCTTGGACATCTCCCCAGCTGACCCCATGAGTTAATTAAGCAGCCTTCCTAATTTTCACTTTCCATAGGTGACAATGTTGCTAGACTTTCTGTCACTACATAAAAGAGGTCCTCTGTTTTCCAGCATCTGCATCCTTCACTCCCTCACCAACTGTCTTCATGGCCTTTTCAGCTTCTTCCTGCCACCCTGTTCCGAAGCCAGTGTCATATGGTTTAGGTATTTGTTAGGGTAGCATCTCATTTCCAAGGACCAAATTCTGGTGAAGTTATCTATTGCTGTACAATAAACCTAGTGGTTGAATAAATAACTTACTATTACTATATTTGGACACAGCACAGCAAGGACAGCCCATTTCTGCTCCAGAATGCCTGGAGCCTCACCTGTAATGAGCTGAATATCTGGAAGGCTAGAACAATTGGAAGCTGGCTGTGCTCTTTTTGCTCTCTTGATCCCCTTCTCCCTTTTGTTCCTTTCACCCTGATTCTTTTCGATTATTCTATTTGGGTCTCCTCTTTGCTTGTGGAGACTGAATACAGATGGTCTATTTCTTATAAAACTAATAAATTAAAACTCCCCCCTTTTCCTACCAGAATTGTATCAGTATATTTTTTCCATTGTCTTTTCAAGTTTTGGGTCCATGTCCCTCATTTTTAGAGTTCTTTACATCTCAGGGAACTCAAACAGGGGCTCTGTATCAACCCAGAGGGGTGGGATGGGGAGGGAGATGGGAGGGAGCTTCAAGAGGGAGGGGACATATGTATACCTATGGCTGATTCATGTTGAGGTTTGACAGAAAACAACATAATTCTGTAAAGCAATTATCCATTGATTTAAAAATAAATTAATTAAAAACAGAATATTAGCCCATTATCTGTAATACATCTTACAAATATTTTCTCCCAGTTTGTAAGCTGTTTGTTTTAGCCATTGTTGTTGTTCAGTCACCAAGTCATATGTGACTCATTGCAATCTGTGGACAGCAGCATGCCAGTCTTCCTTGTACTTCACTATCTCTCAGAATTTGCTCAAACTCATGTCCATTGAGTTGGTGATGCCATCCAACCATCTCATCCTCTGTTGTCCCCTTCTCCTCCCTCAGTCTTTCCCAGCATCGGGGTCATTTGCAGTGAGTCAGCTCCTCACATCAGGTGGCCAAAGTTTTGGAGCTTCAGCTTCAGCATCAGTCCTTCCAATAAATATACAGGGTTGATTTCTTTTAGAATTGACTGGTTTGGCTGGTATTAGCCATCTAGAAACAAAAATTTTAATGTTCCATGTAGCCAAATATACCTAAATGTATTTTTTCATTGCTTTTAGATTTTGAGTCTTTTCCCATACAAAGGTTGAAGAATTCATTGTCTTCTGGTAGTTGTATGACTTAGTATTTTACATTTATATCTCTGATCACTTTGAATTGATTTTTGACTCTGGTGTGATGTATGGGTTTAATTTTATCTTTTTCCAAATAGTCCCAGCACCATTTATTTAAAAATCTGATCCCTTCAAAATAGGTATTTTTGTTTTGAATGTGTATACACACACACACGAAACTAAAAAGTAATCAGACTTGGGAGACAAGCAGTTCTCTAAAAATTTACCCCAGATGTGAGAAGAACCAGAGTCATTCAATTTAGCAACTCTTGTAGGTGATGTACCTACAATTTGCAATAATGGGAGATGAGCAAGCAGTCTCTACCCTAAGAACATAACCACCTGAAGGGGGCGATAAACACTCACATAAAAGACTGCAGTGAGCCTCAGCGTTTACTACAGTATATTTGTTGGGTTAGCACCTCTCCAAGCCCCAAAAATCTACACCCAAATATTCATGAGAAGTGCTTATGTATGTCTACTGTGATCCATGGTAGAAATGAAATTTGCTTGCTATTGTATATACTGAATGCTGATTTTGTATTCTCCAGGTGTCCTGATCATCTCTAACATCGATCTTCATCCCCATAATGGTCTCTTTCATGGGAGAAAGGCTATTAATATGAGACCTTTCATTCGCTCTACGGATACTTATAAAGAGGCTTCCATGTGGCAGAACTGCTCTCAGAGCTCAGATATCAATAGAGAACAAGAAAGGCCTGTGATGACTGCATCCTGGAGGCAGAAACAAACATTTAAGGTATAATGTCAGGTAGTATGATGAATAGTACAGCCAGTCAAGGAGTGAAGAGCAAGGTACCATCTTAGATAGGATGGTGAGGGAAAGCCCTTCTTGGGAGAAGAAAGCAATTAGGCAGTCTTGAATGACATGAATGGGGAAATCTCTTGAAAGTCCTTGGAGAGAGCAACTGCAGAACTAGGGGCAGCATGGGGGCCAATATAGCCAGAGGAGAAAGAAAGGGAGGGGCCGGGAGAAGAGCCTTGAGGTAGGCAGTGCCTAGATCCAGTAGGAACGCTAGGCTAAAAAACAGAGCTTGGATTTTGTTCCGTGAAAAGGGATCCTTTTGGTAGGGGCGTGACATGTACAGTCTGATTTATGTGCTAAATCTGGCTGCCATGGGGAGAACAGATCATAGTGTGGGTCACAAATGGGGGGCTGGATAAGAATTGCGCAGTTCCGATGAGAGATGCCAGGAGCCTAGACCAGGGACAGCTGTGGAGAGGAAAAGAAGTGGAGAAGCAGAGGAATGTGGACATTTCTTGCAAGTCGAGCTAGCAGGATTTGCTGAGGGACTAAATTTGGGAGTGAGGGAAAGACAAGAGCCAAGGATGACTCTGTGATTTTGGATTTAACCTGGTGAATAACAGTACCATATATGGAGAAGAATCTAGAGAGATCTATATTGGACACATTGTTTCAAGATATTTGGTTACTTCCCATTAATTTTTAACATCCCATCATAAATTGCATGTTTCTTTTCTATTCTTCTGTGGTCTTCAGTTAGAGTTGTTCCCAGGAAGATGTTTAAACTCGGTGAAAAGAAGATAGAATAAATGACCATTTGATTATTTCTCAAGGTCTCAAGCATTATCCCTCTAGAAAAAAGATTGAATCAATATTATTATTGATTTAATAATAGCTGTTTGAATCTAGTTGACTTCGATTATAGTCAAACAGGGAAAAATGAATGGATGTTAAATTCAGTTGTTTGCAATATTTTATATGGCTAAGAGCAGAGATGAATTTACAGCTTGCAACTGGCTCAGTCTAACAGGATGTTAGTTAACTGGGGGTAGAATGCTTTAAATAATAACCAAGCCCTGATCCTTAAATTGGAATCTCTTAGGTTACATTTTCTCAGCATCTGCCCGGCACAGGGGGTTTGCTAGAGATTGTCACCATGTTAGATACTGTGGCCCATCTGTTGTTATACTTGGACATCTCTTTACTCCTCGAGAGTTTCCCATGATTTCTAAGTTGATCATTGAGTTTTGTTTGTGAACTGTGTTGAGTCCCCAAAACTGAACACATAACTCTAATGAGACCATAAATGGGTTAAGGTATGTGAAGTACTTCGAGGGGTTGAAAAGGTCATAGAAGTAGCATTTAATGTTATCTTTACCTTAAAAGTAGCTCTTCAATGAAACAATAAGCAAAAAGTAGGTCAAAAAAAAAAGTTGTGAAGAGGATATTCTTTATAAAGATCTTGGGTATACAGTCAATTCTTTCCTGGCTAAGTAAGAGCCCCTGATATTCTGTGAATTCTGAAGAAGTGTGGCCCTTTCAGGCCTCACACTGAATCTTAGTAGATGGAGCAGAGCAGAATATCTGCAGCTATTGTGAACCATAAATTATTCTGGGTCTTTTTGATGGGAAAAGAACAGTGGCATGGGCCGAATATGAATGAGTTACATCTTAAGCAACAAATGAGCAACAATTTTTTTCCTAAAATTAAAGTCATTTTTTCTCATAAAGAAAGCAATATTTTAATACAGAAAAGTATAAAAAAGAAAACAGTAATCACTACTCAGAAATTACCACTGTTGATATTTTATTTATATACTAAAATATATGTGTGTGCATATATGTGTATATATACATAAACATATATATAATCTTTTAGGAACATTGACTTCTATGAGTATATTCTTTAAGATGGTACAATTTGAAAATGGATAGATCAGCTTTTAAAGAACTTCAAGTTATAGTGAAAAGTTGCCTAGCATAGACTTAGTAGTAATTATTTACATTTTACAGCACACATTCTGTGCATTATTACTTTTATTAGTACTAAATAATAGCAATTGCTATCAATATCATTAATAGTTATTATTAATATTGCTGAACTATTGGTAACACAGGAAAGAATGCCTTGCTGGAAGATGTAAGTCCTAGTCCCAACTTATGATTAGAAAAAGACAATGAACATTGTTAAGCTTCAGTTTCCTCAAATGTACAGTAAAAATCTTGGGCTAGATAAAATCTGAGGCCTCTTCTAATTTTTTTTTTTTATTATTGTTTTTGCCATACATTGTCATGATATCACCATGGGTTTACATATGCTTCCCCTCCGGAACCCCCCTCTCTCCTCCCTCCCCCCCGGGAAATCTCGCTGTACCAGCCCCGAGCATCAATCCTGGGCTGGCGTAATTTTGAAATCCTATCTAAGTCTTGTTTTGGAAAATAGGTACTTACTATGATGCATTTCCTGAGATGCCAAATTTTACTTTCAAATATTTTTCTCTAAAACACACCTGTTTTCAAGCAAAGAAAATGGATCACATTTTGAAGAATATTCTAATGCTTTGAAGATGGAGCCTATTTACAGAGACCAATTTGTTTCTCTGCATTATTTTAGCATGCAACTCTACTCTGGGACTGAAGCTTCCTAAGTATCTGAGGTTTCGGAAAGTGGGGGTAGAAGGAGCTCATTACCATGGAGATAGATGGGAGCAAATGGTCATATCATCAAAAGCAAACTAGAAATGTACAAAGCTTTTGTGATGCTGATCCTTTTTTTTTTTAAAGTAAGAAGAAGAAGGAAAAAAGGCACAAATAAAAGGACAGATCTCGCTCATTAAATCCAACACTAATTTAGTAATCAGTGAAATAAAGGTACCCTTGAAAGCCCACGGCCAGAAAACACAGTACAACAAAGAAGCACAAAAGGTCGCTGGCTGCCAGGTGTAATTTCCAGGTACTCCAAGTACATTTGGACTCCCTGTTCTCCTAGCTTTTCTTTACAGATTGGCTGTCTTCATAGGGGATGTGAACGATCCATTTAGTCACCCCAGTATGTTATCCAAATATTTAGGGGGAGAAAAATTGCAGGAAAATAACGTTTAATTTCATGATTCTCCAGAAGAAACTGTTCAAAATTAAGAGGTATGAGAAGCTAAGAATGAGAGCTAATTTATTTTTCTGTTTATTACCTATCACTTTGGATAACCTGAAAATAATTTTGACAAGAACATTAAGAGTCAAATTTGGGATAAAAGTCAAATTTACATAAAGTGGCTTGTACTACAATAAAATCACTATCAACTGTATCTCTACCTTTATCTGTATCTGTAGATAAATAGATAAAAAGGCTTTTCTTTTAACCTCATCTATTATTTTATTTTACTCAGGTAGAAGCTGCCAAAAGTCTAAAGACAGGAAAGATTTATTTTCAGTTCTTCATAAATATTCAAAATAAGAAAATTCATTTAAGAATAAATATATAAAAGTTAAAAAGTGTGACCAAGATTCTGCCTTGCACTTTCAGTATATGAATTAGAAATAGTAATTATGTGATGTTGGGATGTTTTAGAGGTTGAAGTATTATTTTTAAAGTGTTTTGTGTGATTCAGAGAAGAAATACACTTTACATCATATTTTAGATGTGATTTATAAGAAAAATAGTCTCTTCTCCCTTAACTTTCTCTTCCTTTTCCATTTCAGATTTCCCCTCAGCTTACAGCATTAAGAGAGAAAACTATTTATAATTACAAAGCGTTAATTTAATTGATCTATAAACTCAATGTAAAGAAAAAAAATCAAGATTTTTTTTAAACTCAACTAATACTGAAGTTCATTAAGAATGTATATGAAAAGTTAGAAAAATTCTCAAAAATAGTGAGGAAGTAATTAATACAATCATATATTAAAATATATGATAACATTATAATAATCAAAATATTCTAAAGAGGAAATAGATAGCTCAAAAGACTAGAATGATCAGAAATAAATCCAAATACACATGTGAATTATGTATGAAAAAGTGTGCTGTGTGCCTAGTCCTGTCTGACGCTTTGCGATCCCATGGACCGTAGCCCAACAGGCTCCCCTGTCCATGAGATTCTCCAGCCAAGAATACTAGAGTGGGTTGCCGTTTCCTTCTCCAGTATGAAAAGGTAAATGTGTCAAATTTGGGGAAGATGAAAAGAAGGAAAGATGGATTAGCTAATAAACAGTGGTAGTTAAACTGGTTAGGAATAAAAAGTGAAACAAAATAGGTCCTTTATCACACTCTTTCTATCTCCTAATTTTCCAGAAGATTTTAATACTTTAAATGCTAAAAAAATAAAATTATAATACTAAAAGTTCAGAACTTTAAAGACTTTCTTTGGTGAATAATCTCGACATATAAAAGGACTTTCTAAGTAAGACAGACAATCCTAAAGTCTTAAAGGAAGAGAAAAATAAATATGAGCATATACAATCTGGAAAAAATATTGCAATATAATTAGCAGAGAGATATAGTCATTGATATGCAACACTTTGTACAATTCGTTGAGTAAAAACAAATCAAATGGAAAATGGTCAAATATATTAAAATCTTCCTCTCTTTCACAATTAAATAGTTGCATATTAAAACAATGAGTATATCCATACAATGAATGTCATTTACCAATAAAAAGTAGCATAAGGAATTCCTTGGCAGTCCAGTGGTTAGGACACAGCATTCATTGAGGAGGGCCCAGGTTCAAACCCTGGTCAGGGAACTAAGATTCCAAAAGCTGCCTGGTATGGCAAAAAAAAAAGAAAAAGAAAAAAAGTAGCATGATTTATAATAGCCCAAAAGAGTGAACAACCCAAATGTTCATCAACAGATAAATGGGTAAGCAAAATGTGGTACATCTATTTTGTTAGACTGTTATTCAGCCACAAAGAAAAATGAAGTACTGATAATGGCTACAACATGAATGAACCTTGAAAATATTATGCTAAGTGCAAGAAGCCAGACCCAAAGACCATGTTGTATGATTCTAATGATATGAAATTCTTAGAATAGGCAAATCTCGAGAGAGAAAAAGTAGATCAATAATTGCCAGGGGCTGGAGGATTGGAAACTGGGGAGAAATGGGGAGTGACTTCTAATAATTAGTGTCTCTTTTGTGGTCATTACAATTGTGATGGTGCCTGCACAATTCTGTGAATATGCTAAAACCCATGAATTGTGAACTTTAAATAGATGAATTGTCTGATATGTGAATTATATCTCAATAAAGCTGTTAGTTTTTAAACATATTTTTTAATGAGCTAGGTTGAATTTATTCATTAGATTACAAAATTCAATAAATAATGAATATTGTTAATAGTATAGGACAAGCATTCTTATACTTAATGGAAGTACAAATTCATACACTTTTTTGAGGACAATTTAGCAATATCTTTCAAAATATAAACACATCACATCTTTTGATTCTACAATTCAAATTCAAAAAATTACAAAATATATACTTGTAAAAACTCGCCAAGTTACATACAGAAGGAAATTGTGGTTAATGGGAAAATCTGCAAATCTGGAGGGACCCATTTAAGAAAGTACATACAGCCTTTTAAGAATATCATGGAATTATGTGAACTGATAGGGAAATACCTCCAAGAAAACAATAAAAATAACTAATAAGTATACAGCACTGGCTATGTACCAAAATCTCTTCTAAGTGCTTTACAGGCAATAACCTACCAAATCCTTCTTGCAACCCTATATTTTTAATATTACTTCCATTTTACAGATGACAACACTAGAAAAGCACAGGTAGATGAATAGCAAAGAGGAAGTCAGATTTTATATATTTTATAAAAATATATATTTTTATTATATATAAAATATAAATATATTTTTATATATATTTAATAATAATATAATATATTTTTATATAACATATAAAATCCTCTTGATTTTATATATTTTTGTATTGCTTAAACAATTTACCATGTGATATTTATTTCAATAAAGAAAATTTAAAGCCTCAAACCCAAAGAATTTCTAATATCTAAAGATTCTGGGGCACATCAAAGAAATTAAGAAAGGGGGCTATTTCTGTCTTCAAAAAGCAATATGACTTACCTACGAGGCTCTGTTATCTCCATTTTCCAGGTGAGGTGAAAGAAGTCAGAAAGTTTAACTGAATCGTACCAATATTACACAGCAGTGAAATGACACTGTAGGATCTGAACCAAAATCTGAGGCTGAAGCTTACATTCTTTTTTTTTTTTTAATTTTCTTTACTTTATTGTGTTGGTTTTGCCATACAATGATATGAAACCGCCATGGGTTTACATATGCTCCCCCTCCAGAACCGCCCTCCCTCCTCCCTCCAGACTCCCCCCTCTCCCGGACATCTCGGTGCACCAGCCCCGAGCATCAATCCTGGGCTGGCGATTGATTTCACATATGTTAATTAATATGTTTCAATGCCATTCTCCCATATCATCCCACCCTTGCCCTCTTCCACAGAGTCCACGAGTCTGTTCTATACATCAGCGTTCCTTTTGCTGTCTCCCATGCAGGGTTCTCGTTACCATCTTTCTAAATTCCATATATATGCTTTAGTATACTGTATTGTTGTTTTTCCTTCTGGCTTACTTCACTCTGGATAATGGGCTCCAGTTCCGTCCACCTGAGTAGAACTGATTCAATTTTTTTTTTTTTAATGCTGAGTAATATTCCATTGTGTATATGTACCACAGCTCTCTTATCCATTCGTCAGTTGATGGACATCTAGGTTGCTTCCATGTCCTGGCTATTGTAAACAATGTGGCAATGAACTTTGGGGTACACGTGTCTCTTTCAATTCTGGTTTCCTCTGTGTGTATGCCCAGCAGTGGGATTGCTAGGTCATATGGCAGGTCGAGAAATGCAAATCAAAACCACAATGAGGTACCACTTTACACCAGTAAGAATGGCTGCAATTCAAAAATCTACAAGCAATAAATGCTGGAGAGGATGTGGAGAAAAGGGAACCCTCTTACACTGTTGGTGGGAATGCAAACTAGTACAGCCACTATGGAAAACAGTGTGGAGATTCCTTGAAGCTTACACTCTTACAAATATATATACCCCAGCAAGAAACTGGATACAGTGTAAATATCCATTACCAGATGAAACATTATATATCAGTTTAAAAAAAACAAAAACAAAAACCCTAGTTTAAAAGTAAAGGTCCTTTATGACCTTGAGATAAGAAAAGATTTCTTAAATAGGACACACAAAAAATTAACCATAAAGAAGAAAAAACCTAATAAATAAGGCTATATTAAAATTAAGAACTGCCATTCATTAAAAGAAATCCCTAGGAAAGTGAAAAGGAAAATCACAGATAAATGAAACTATTAGCAATGCATTTATCCTACAAATCATTTTTTTAAAGACAACAAAATATAAAAGAGGCAGAAGATTTGAACAAGAACTTCTCAAAGGAGGAATCCAAATGGCCGGTGAACACAGGAAACTGTATCAAAACTCACCAGTCAACAAGCAAATACAAGTTATAACTAGACACCCCTACCTATCACCAGGGCAACTAAAAAGAGAAGGACTGACAATGCCATGCATTGGAGAGAATATGGAGCAACTGGAACTCTCATATATGACTGTGGATTGTAATGATTATAAATTGGTACACCCACTTTAGGAAACTGTTGGGCAATATCTATTAAAGCTGTACTCAGCAATTCTACTCCTATATATCCAACAGAAATGCATGCATCTGTTCACCAGAAAACATGTTCATAGCAGCATTATTTATAATGGCCAAAGTCTTTTTTTTTTCTTTTTTTAAAAAAGAGTTTATTCAGAAAGGATCATAGTGTAAACAAATCGTACCACTTTGACTTTCTTTTAAAACAAGACTCATAATGCAGAGCTGAAGCCACTCGTGAGGATTGTGCTTCTCTGGAAAGTTGGGTTTTTTTTTTGTTTTTTTTTTTTTAAAGAACATCTGTGAACCATACATGATTAATAAAAGATTTCCTTTAAGGCAGAGGCTGGCCGGGATCCTGCTGTTACCGTCTGCCACGGACAGTGGACGGGGTCTGGTTTGTACGCTTCTTACCACCAGTATAATGGCCAAAGTCTTGAAACAACTCCAACACCCGTTAACAGTAGAATAGATAAATGAAATGTGGTATATTTGAACGATAGATAAAGCAATGATATACAGTTTATTCATAAAGCAATGAAAAGATATGAACTGTAACTATGTGAATACCAATAATGATGCATCTAACAAATATAATGCTGAGCAAAAGAAGTCAAGATAGAAAAACTGCACTGTTTTGATTACGTCCCTAAAAAGTTCAGAGATAAATCTATGTTGATGGGGTGATTACTCTGGAGGAGGAATGTATTGAATAGAAATATATAAAGGGAATTTTGTGCAATTTTTTAAAGTGACACTATAGTTAATTTGCAATGTTAGTTTCTTCAGTACAGCAGAGTGATTCATTTATACATGTGTAGACATTTTTAAATATTCTTACCTAGTACAGTTTATCCCAGGATATTAAATATAGTTCCCTGTGCAATACAGTAGGACTCTGATGTTTATCCATTATACACATAACAGTTTGCATCTGCTAATCCCAAACTCCCAATCTATCCTTCCACTACCCACACTGTTCCTGTGGCAATCAATGTCCTATATGTCTCTGAATCTGTTTCTGTTTTAAAAGTAGGTTCATTTGTGTAGTATTTTAGATTCCACATATAAGTGATATCATATGATATTTATCTTTTGCTTCCTGACTTACTTCACTTAGTATGATAATCTCTAAGTCCATTGTTGCTGCACATGGCATTATTTCATTCACAAAAGAGTATTTTGAGTGTTATTAATGTTCTGTTCCTTGATCTATTAATAGCTTCTGGTTACACTATGTGAAAATTCATCAAATTGTGTATTTATAATTTGTATGCTTTTCTGTGTATTATACTTCTATAAAAATTCACATAATAAAAATTAAAACAAATGAACCAAATTTATATGTAGCAACAGGGATAATAATAAAAGAATAAAATTGAGAAATTGTAATGACCTTAATAATAACTGTTTATGAGATTCTCAAGGCAAGAATACTGAAGTGGTTTGCCATTCCCTTCTCCAGTGGACCACATTCTGCTAGACGTCTCCATCATAACCCGTCTGTCTTGGGTGGCCCCACACGGCATGGCTTAGTTTCATTGAGTTAGACAAGGCTGTGGTCCGTGTGATCAGATTGGGTAGTTGTCTGTGATTGTGGAGAAGGCAATGGCAACCCACTCCAGTATTCTTGCCTGGAAAATCCTATGGATGGAGGAGCCTGGTAAGCTGCAGTCCATGGGGTCGCGAAGAGCCATGGACGTGGATATGACTGAGAAACTTCACTCTCACGCGTTGGAGAAGGAAATGGCAACCCATGCCAGTGTCCTTGTCTGGAGAACCTCAGGGACGGTGGAGCCTGGTGGGTTGCCGTCTATGGGGTCACACAGAGTCGAACACGACTGAAGTGACTTAGCAGCAGCAGCAGCTGTGATTGTGGTTTCAGTCTGTCTGACCTCTGATGCCCTCTCTCAGTGCCTACCGTCTTGCTTGGGTTTCTCTTACCTTGAATGTGGGGTATCTCTTCACCGCTGCTCCAGCAAAGCACAGCGGCTGTGCCTTACCTTGGACGCGGGGTAGCTCCTCTCCACTGCTCCACTCCTGCGCCGTCACAGCTGCACTCAATATGTCAGCAAATTTGGAAAACTCAGCAGTGACCACAGGACTGGAAAAGATCAGTTTTCATTCCAATCCCAAAGAAAGGCAATGCCAAAGAATGCTCAAACTATCGCACAATTGCACTCATCTAACACGCTAGTAAAGTAATACTCAAAATTCTCCAAGCCAGGCTTCAGCAATATGTGAACCGTGAACTTCCAAATGTTCAAGCTGGATTTAGAAAAGGCAGAGGAACCAGAGATCAAATTGCCAACATCCCCTGGATCACTGAAAAAGCAAGAGAGTTCTAGAAAAACATCTGTTTCTGCTTTATTGACTATGCCAAAGCCTTTGACTGTGTGGATCACAATAAACTGTGGAATATTCTGAAGGAGATGGGAATACCAGACCACCTGATGTGCCTCTTGAGAAATGTGTTTGCAGGTCAGGAAGCAATAGTTAGAAACGGACATGGAACAACAGACTGGTTCCAAATAGGAAAAGGAGTATGTCAAGGCTGTATATTGTCACCTTGCTTATTTAACTTATATGCAGAGTACATCATGAGAAACACTGGGCTGGAAGAAGCACAAGCTGGACTCAAGATTGGTGGGAGAAATATCAACAACCTCAGATATGCAGATAACACCACCCTTATGGCAGAAAGTGAAGAGGAACTAAGAGCCTCTTGATGAAAGTGAAAAAGTTGGCTTAAAGCTCAACATTCAGAAAACTAAGATCATGGTATCCAGTCTCATCACTTCATGGCAAATAGATGGGGAAACAGTGGCTGACATTATTTTTCTGGGCTCCAAAATCACTGCAGCTGGTGACTGCAGCCATGAAATTAAAAGATGCTTACTCCTTGGAAGGAAAGTTATGACCAACCTAGACAGCATATTAAAAAGCAGAGACACTACTTTGTCAACAAACGTCCATGTAGTCAATGCTATGGTTTTTCCAGTGGTCATGTATGGATGTGAGAGTTGGACTATAAAGAAAGCTGAGCGCTGAAGAATTGATGCTTTTGAATTGTGGTGTTGGAGAAGACTCTTGAGAGTCCCTTGGACTGCAAGGAGATCCAACCAGTCCATCCTAAAGGAAATCAGTCCTGGGTGTTCATTGGAAGGACTGATGTTGAAGTTGAAACTGCAATCCTTTGGCCACCTGATGTGAAGAGCTGACTTATTAGAAAAGACCCTGATGCTGGGAAAGATTGAGGGCAGGAGGAGAAGGGGAGGACAGATGATGAGATGGTTGGAAGGCATCACTGACTCAATGGACACGGGTTTGGGTAGAATCCGGGAGTTGGTGATGGACAGGGGGAGGCCTGGCGTGGTGTGGTTCATGGGGGTTGAAAAGAGTCAGACACAACTGAGCGACTGAACTGAAATGAATGGCCTTAATCATATTATATGCAGTAACTATCAATACAATATGCATTTTTACATGTTACATTTCTGTAAAAAAATTTTTTTTGGCTGTACCTCATAGCTTATAGGAGCTTAGTTCCTATAGTAGGAATTGAACCCAGGCCATCGTAGTGAAAGTGCTGGGTCCTAACCACTGGACCGCCAGGGAACTCCCTCCTAAAAACTTTTAAAGCATAACAAATAAGATAACCAACAAGGACCTACTGAATACAACATGGAACTCTGCTCAATGTCATGTGGCAGCCTGGGTGGGAGGGGAGTTTGGAGATGAATGGATACTTGTGTACATATGGCTGAGTCTCTGCTCTTCACCTGAAACTAAGACAACATTGGTAGTTGGCTATACCCCAACAAAATAAAACGTTAAAAAAAAAACCCATAACGATTAATATTGTATTTTGGGTGGGAATCCATACAGATGTTATCAGTACACCAATCATAGAATGTAGAGCATGAAGACTATAATTTTTGTTATCATTTATTACTGTATTGAATAGTAGAAATTTGCTGTACTGAATACTAGAAATGCAAAGGAAGTAGATTTTAGGTGCTCTTATCACACCCCAAAACTGGCAACCATGTGAAGAGATAATATGTTAATTATCCTGACTCTAAAAGTAAATCGTTTTACTATAAATATATACATCACATCATCATGTGGTACACCTTAAATATGTGCAATTTTTCTCTTAAGAAATCATAGACAGCAAAGAGCAAATATCAAATGTGTGATCATGATTGCCTCTAAGGATGGAAGAAGAATGAAAGTGGACTGAACCTATAATTTTTTCATAATAAAATTTCAAAAGCAAATATCACAAAATAATATTTGATAGTGGGTTCAAATGCATTTGTTATATTACTCTCTTGTTCTTCTACATGTTTGAAGGCTTTAATGTTTTTATTAAATGTTCTTTGTACCACAACTAACAGCCTCTTGATTGGTTACTAGAAGTCAAATTGACAAAAACTCCTACAGAATGAGATAGTTTTGGAAGGGCTTAAAGGAGGGGAGTTGAGGTTTAGTTAGTTTTACAGTCTCACATCTCTATTACCGATTTGAACCATTTTGTTGTAGCCATGATCAAGTAAAACACAAACAGGATTTGTCTGATACTTTTAGATATGAAAAATTAAAGGTCAACTCAGAGTATTTAACTGAACATCTGATCTTCCTTCTGGCCTCTTCCTTAAGTGAAATAGCCAGCTTACAGATCTAATTTTCCTATCTTAGTGTGTCTTGGAGCCAACCCTTCCTTTTCTCTCTAACTCGGTTGTGCATGGCTTGCTCTGCTCAGGTCCTAGTACAGTCCAGCTTGAAACACCATTAATGGTCCAATATTCATTAAATGTTGATTTGTTTCATGTCACATCACTTCTTTGCACCATAGCCTTCAAACTCTCCCAAGTCTTCCTTCTAGGTAAGATTTAGTGTAATACCCAGTCACAGAATTACTTCATTTCCCCACCAGGGGGATTCAAACCAGAGCAAAGCTCCGCTTCCCTCAGTTCAGTTCGGTTCAGTCGCTCAGTCCTGTTCAGTCGCTCAGTCCTGTCCAGCTGTTTGCGATCCCATGAACCGCAGCACGCCAGGCCTCCCTGTCCATCACCAAATCCCAGAGTCCACTCAAAACTCGTGTCCATTGAGTCGATGATGCCATCCAACCATCTCATCTTCTGTCGTCCCCTTCTCCTCCTGCCCCTAATCCTTCCCAGCATCAGGATCTTTTCAAATGAGTCAGCTCTTCACATCAGGCGGCCAAAGTATTGGCGTTTCAGTTTCAACATCAGTCCTTCCAGTGAACACCCAGGACTGATCTCCTTTAGGATGGACTGGTTGGATCTCCTTGCAGTCCAAGGGACTCTCAAGAGTCTTCTCCAATACCACAGTTCAAAAGCATCAATTCTTCAGCACTCAGCTTTCTTTATAGTCCAACTCTCACATCCATACATGACCACTGGAAAACCATAGTGTTGACTAGAAGGACGTTTGTTGGCAAAGTAGTGTCTCTGCTTTTTAATATGCTGTCTAGGTTGGTCATAACTTTCCTTCCAAGGAGTAAGCGTCTTTTAATTTCATGGCTGCAGTCACCAGCTGCAGTGATTTTGGAGCCCAGAAAAATAAAGTCAGCCACTGTTTCCCCATCTATTTGCCATGAAGTGATGGGACCGGACGCCCATTTTCTGAATATTGAGCTTTAAGCCAACTTTTTCACTCTCCTCTTTCACTTTCATCAAGAGGCTCTTTAGTTCCTCTTCACTTTCTGCCATAAGGGTGGTGTCCTCTACATATATGAGGTTATTGATATTTCTCCTGGCAATCTTGAGTCCAACCTGTGCTTCATCCAGCCCACCAATTGCCAATCAAAATAGTCACCTTGTACTTTGCACTATTTCACTCTTTTCTATTTTAAATACCAAAAGTTTAAATAGTCACAAAGAATGACAGATGTTCTGATTATTTGTCTTTGAAATCATTCTGATATTTATGTCAAATTTACTGCTTAAACACAGTCTTTTGTGGTACCACAGGGGTTGGAAATACAAACTGGGGTTCCTAAAGTGAGATGGAACAATCCTGAACCATTATAAAGTTACCTTTGGAATGAGTTTGCGTGTGCCTTTGTGTTGAAAACCCAGCATATAACTTGGAATTTTTGTAATTAATATCCATGTAGAACACAATATTTACTAAAGAACAAGTAATAAAATGTGCTAAGTTGACATTCATGCATCTTATTAAAATTCAAGAATCTTGACAATTGTTTAGCATTTAGGCAAAGACTTTTTTTCAGGGAGGAGTATTTTGTCGCTGACTTTTGACATTTGTAGGAACATGGTGATAAGGAACAGCAGACAGCATTTAGTCAGTTTCATTAGGCTCCCACTGCCCTACCCACTGGGTTTAATAATTCTGGTAAGTTTGGAGGAAAAAACTGAATGCCAAACCCTAGGTCTCTCTTTTTCTAACTATCCTCCAAAGAAAGTTCTGTGGTTTAATCTGTTGGGGATGATGTTCTCAGTCCTCATATTGGGGAGCTAGTGGTTTAGACAATGATTTAAATGAGTGAGGGGAATATTTTTCTCCCATAAGGGAGAGTGCCATCAGTGATGCATGCTCCCGCTAATTTTTTTTTTTGTGCCAACATCCTTCACTTCTGTCTCTTAACCTTAAGCTTGCAGCATAGCTGCTAAACCTCAAGATCCTGTGCTAACATTCCCCTCAAGATACAGCAAGAAAAATAAAAGCAAAATGCTCACAACAAGCCAAACCTATTTTTTTTTCAAATGAGGAAAACAGTTAGCTTTCCTAGAAACCTTATCCGTCAGATATTTGCTTACATCTCATTGGCCAGAACTTGTTATCTTAACTGCAAGAATAAGAAATAAAGTTGTTGGTTTTGTATTTTTTTAGCTAAGAGTATTTTTTATTTGGCCATCCCAAATACAGTTGGAATTCTTTCCGGGAAAAATGGATGTCATTGAGGTAAATCGTCTGGAGATTTGGTTCATGTGTACTTAGTAGTGGCCGACTCTTCATGACCCCATGAATTACAGCCCTCCATGCTCCTTTGTTGAGGGGATTCTCCAGGGGAGAATGCTGGAATGGGTGGCCATGTCCTCCTCCAAGGGATCTTCCTGACCTAGGGATCGAACCCATGTCTCCTGAGTCTCCTGCACAGGCAGGCAGATTCTTTACTGAAATAAACAAATTTGGGGTGTACTTGAATCTCCCATTAGGAAAGACTTGTGGTTAAGAATCACAAGAATTTTAATACACAGTCCCAGTGCTATAGAGGAGAAAGATCCATGATAGGTTCTGAATGCTTGTGCCCCCTCAAACTCATATGTTGAAATACTAACCTCAAAGATGACACTATTAGGAGGTGAGGCCTATGGGAGGTAATTAGATCATGAGCGTGGAGCCTCCATGAGTAGGGAACTAGTGCCCTTATTAAAGAGGCCCCAGAGAGGTCCCATGCCCCTTCCACCATGTGAGCACACAGGGAGAGGGTGCCTTCCATGAGGAAGAGGGTCTTACCCAGACTCCAAATCTGCAGGTGCCAAGATCTTGGACTTCCCAGCCTCTAGAATGGTGAGAAGCAAATTTTTGTTGTTTAAAAGCTACTCAGGTTATGGTATTTTGCTATAGCAGTCTGAGTGGACAATCTGCTAAAACAACCCATTTTTCAGAAGATGTTTACCTCTGTTGTGTTGTTGTTCAGTCGCTAAGTCGCGTCCGACTCTTTGCAACCCCGTGTACTGCAGCACGCTAGACTTCCCTGTCCTTCACTCTTTCCTGTGATTTGCTCAGATTCATGTCCATTGAGTTGGCTATGCTATCTAACCATCTCATCCTCTGCTATCTACTACCTTTGTTGTAGTAGAGATTATTGCTGTGCTAGGTCACATTATTTCATGCTTATATTTTTAAACAGTATTTTAATACACTTTGTGTTTTAATATTTTTTCCACTTGTTACTTTCTTTTTAGTGACCAAGAGAAAATAAAATAGTATATTATCATGTTCAGTCACCATGAATGTAAATAATGCGTGTGGGTGTGCTCAATTGTGTCTGACTCTTTGCAACCCCGTGGGGGTCAGCCCGCCAGGCTCCTCTGGCCATGGGATTTCCCAGGCAAGAATACCAAAGTGGGCTGCCATTTCCTTCTGCAGGGGATTGTCTCAAACAGTGGACTGAAGCTGCAGCTCCTGCATTGGAGGCAGTCTTCTGCATTTCAGGCAGATTCCTTATCAGTGAGCCACCAGGGAAACCCACATACATTGATATACATATACAAACAGATACAAATGTAGATATTAATATTTAGCTACAGCAGCCTATGGTTACTTCAGTAAAGAGCTGGCTCGGAATACCCAGGCTTCCACTGCAGCTGATCTTCTTAAAATTTGAGGACATCACATAGCATAGCCCTCTTTACAACTATATTCTAAAACACCTCTCTCATCAAATTCTTCCCAGCCTAAGAACCAACTGTGGTAAAGCAAGGCTTGCATTAAGTGCTACCTTATTCTACAGTGAATACATGGGACCGTTAAAAAAAAAAGTGAGGTAGATCTTTAGGACTAACAGAAAAGACTGACGAGAATGTAGAGAACTGTGTTGTGAAGTGAACAAAGGAAATTGTGCAGCCTTGAGCAGAGAAGACTTTTATTTGCTGTCTTTTGTCAGGGGGCGAGGTGGTTAGACTCTGCATAGAAAAAAGTCTACGAGAATCTACATCAAATGTTACTTTTTTTTCTTTTTGAGGAGGTCATGAGAAATATTCAATTTTTTCTATATTGCTTACTTCTCTAATGTCTTATGTTTTTATACAAAAATATATTACCCTTGCAATCAGAAAAAACTAGATATAAATATATAAACATATATAGATTCATATTTTATATGTAACATGTTTCCTAAAACTTACTTCCTTATCTGGCCTTGTCTTCATACCACTCCTAAATTTTCAGCTTTCATTAGCCTCTTCCATGCCATGTATATTTTCCCCTTCAAGCCTTTGTTCGTATTATTCCTTCTGCCTGGAATGCCTTCCCATGAACCTTTCATTATTCCAAATTCTATTATACCTACCTAATCTTCAAGGACAACCCAGATTAAATTCAAGGGTTTCCTTGAAACACTTCCCCAAGTTCTCACTCCATTCAAACTTCTTTCCTCAACTTTTATAATGCCTTAAAACTTCAGTATGTGTGAGAATCCCCTGGAGAGACTGTCAACCTCCTGTTTTCCTGCCCCCAGAGATTGCTTCAGTGGAACTGCAGTAGGCCCCGAAGCCTGCATTTCTAATGATGCTTCCAACTGATGTTGATGCTACAGGCTGTGGACCACATTTGTAGAGACACTGGACTAGAACCCAACTATTCAGGATTCATTGTACCTGTTGTCTCATTTATTTATAAAACATGTATCTTTCGTTATAGATTGCCAGTTCTCTGTGATAAGTAGACACCCTGTTTTATACTCTTTTGTGTCCTTTGCAGTTTGAGACTCAAGAGATGCTCATAGGATACATGTTACCTGAGGTTTGGAGTTTTGTGGATTTTCTTAGTACTTTAGACAGCAGTAGAGATTATGTAACAATTTGCAGCCATCTATTCAACTATTACCAAGTCCAGAAAGCTTCCTAGTCCTGGTTCTGAACTTGAATACATCTGGAATCCATGCATGTGATCATGTGAATTTAAAGTAACAGGATAAGGGACAACAGACATGTTGGCCTCTGCAGACAGTTTCTTTATGGAACATCAGACTCTCTGAAAACATAACTTTATCACAAGACTTTCTTTCTTTAATTTCCAAACTGTTCCTAAATTAGTGGAAGCTCAAGGCTGGCTGATGCAACTTGATTATAATAGAGCAGTCTGAATTTAGTTTGCCACAACTGTGAAATTCAAGTGTGCAGTTGACTTCTAGCCTTAGTTTTTGAAACGAGTGACTATGTGCAATTGGTGAGTCCACTGTCTGAATGCCTGATGCCGCTCAGTGTGAGTCAGGGGACACTCAGCTTGCCCCATACAGGCCAGCCTTGATGGCCATCTCCCCAGAACAGTCCAAGCAACAGAACATACACCCAAATCTGTGCTCTTCTCTGCATCTGCCAAGGTCCACCCTTCTTTCTCCAACCAGTAGAGAAAGTCCTCAGTTTTCATGGGGGCCAAAAACACCGGAACAATCACTCCTGGCCATCTTTGTGCCAATAGGTGTGCAGTGCTGACAGTCCCTAATCCTTGACTCCCTTCTTTGCCTATACACCTATTCTCTACCCCCTGGTTCATGACAAGACAGGAGGCATCATTAAAGCTTGTGGTGTTTCTTTGAGCCTTGTGAATCTATGTTATTGTGTATGGGTCCACTTATTAGGGGAATAAGAATGTGCTTTTAGTTCTATCTCTGAAACTAGAAAATTAGTCTTTAATCTCACAGGAAGGAGAACAGACCTGTACTCTGATAGGGGAAAATATGGGGTATAGTTAATTCCCAAATGTAGTAGTCACGGAAACCTCTCAGGGAAAACAAACTTTGGTTGAGAAATTGAAAATAGGCAAGTCCTCAGGTCACAGATATTGTTCTGAGCCCTGAGGATATAGTGAAATACAAAACCAGATGTAGTTATTGCTTATAGAGATTATGATTATTCTCATGACATTACAGTCTCTTGAGGAGGTAATTATAAATATACAAATCATTCCAATAAATGTAAAAGTTTAATTGCAGTGGGCTTCCCTAGAGGCTCAGGGGTAAAGAATCTGCCTGCAATGCAGGAGACTCAGGAGATGCAGGTTTGATACCTGGGTCAGGCAGATCCCCTGGAGGAGGGCATGGGATCCCACTCCAATATTCTAGCCTGGGAAATCCCATGGAAAGAGGAACCTGGCAGGCTAAGGTCCATGGGGTTGCAAAGAGTCAGACATGACTGAAGCAACGGAGCAAACACACATACCATGAAGGCATATATGGTTTATAAATGCATGAAATAAAAGTTATTGACCCAGAAAGGGAAGTCAGGGAAGACTTTCCTGAAGATCTGACTACTGATCTGAGAGCTTAAGGATGAGTGGCTGGTACTAGGCAAAAGGAATACCAGGCAGAAAGATGTGCAAAAGCCCTGTGGAATGAGCAGGACATGATCAATCACTGAAACAGTGATTGGAACAAATAGCTGGAGAAAGCACGATATAAGACATTGCTAGAGAGGAACAAAGCCAGACCATGTTGGGTCTTGTAGATTATATCAAGAATTCTCATGAATAACAGGAGGCCACTGAGATGTTTAATTACATTTGTTTTGAAAGAGCTGCTCTGGTTGTTGTAGGGAGAATGACTTGGGAGGCAAACAGCGCTGCTGGAAGACTAGCTAGGGGAGGATTGCAGTCACCCAGGGGAGAAGAGAGGACAGCTCGTCTAGGGTTGGACTAGGGAACGTGAGGAATGCGCAGCTCAGGTCACTTCCCAACTAAAACTGTAAGTAATGCACAAGAGTTCCCTTGTGCGATGCAAACCTCCAGGAAAGCTGAGTCTTTGAGGCCTTTGTTAAAGCTGGCTGATTATAACACGGCAGTCTGAATCCAAGTGGCCATCCTAAGTCTGAAACATAAGTGCACCACAGACTTAAAAGGAATAATGGGACAGTGATTTTTCTGGAGAAGTAGACCCCTGGAAGATGAGAAGAAGCAGCAAGCTAAAGGGGAAATTGTTCAGGACGTCATTCTGTTTTATTCCTACTGAGTGCTACACATTCCCTAAAACCCAAAGGGCCAAGAACCAGTAAGAGGAAGTGGGGGGGAATCACCTTGCAATGAAGAAGAAAGGGAAAACCATGTTTCCTCATTTTGAAATCTAGAATCCTGAGCAGTAGGGGTCCACACCAAGTTTTTGTGAAGGTCCTTTTGCAGTAGGGTAACTTCTGGCTTTACTGTCAGCGTCCCTAAAGACAGTCCCCAGAAATAAAGGGGCAAAGAAGGGGCTTTTTTAGAACCATTAGTGGGCCCCCTCCCCCACAGCCCCATTAGTGGGCCTTATTAAACCAACTCAGACAAAGAGCAAAGATGCCCTAGTTAATGGAGAGTCTCTGATAATTACTCTGCTCAGCCGCTTCTTTTAGGGTCTGAATGGCCTTTAAATAATGTTTCTCTTGCTGTGGTCTCAGACAATGACCTAGCAATCTGCTTTAAGCGGTGCCAATCCCATTAGCTAAAGAATAGCAAACTCTGTGTGTGTCTATGTGCCAATGAGTGAGTGAGTGTGTATGTGTGAATGTGTGTGTGTGTTGAGGAGCTCAGCTTATGAGAGAGATTAGATTTAAATGTTGCTTTCTTCCTCTTTTCCTCCCTTCCTTAATAAACCTACCCCTTGCAGGAATCAAAGGTATCATTGTGTTTACTGGGTCATCCACTGGGCAGAAATCTATTCCTGAAAATGACAAGGGATCTTCTCAAATGCTTGTAGAAGATGCCTCTCATTCTTATTTACTAAGCATTTCTCTGCAGGATGTGATTTTAACTTTTCTCTGCCCTCTAAAACCTTCACGTCCCAAACTAAAAATCATGCCAAGAATATAGTCACTGCAGTACGTGTCTACTGTCCAAAGCCAAAAAGCTTAAAAATGTGGAAGAAAAAGAGTAGGAGACAAGGCTAACAGGAGGAAATATCAAGATCCTTGGAATATTTTGCCCTGTGGCCCTCTCTCCTGATGCTTGCAACTCGTTTTTCCCAATGATTAGACTACATTGACGATCTAAGAAAGAATTTGAAAATTTTATTTGAGCCAAACTTGAGGATTATAAGCTGGGAAGAGCATCTCAGAAAGCTCTGAGAACTGGTTCATCTGGTAGAAGGCACAGTTATATAAATTTCCTTGAGACAGAGGGCTGTACATGAAATGATGTATCACTGACAGTTTACGTAATGCAAACGTAAGCATCATTGTGGTGGTTCACATGACCCCTTGCAAGAGCAGGAAGGAATGTTATCTTAAAGGAGTTGTGATGCCGCTGGGAGAAGATTGCTCTTTACAGTTGAGCAGGTATTCTTGCCAGTGGGGGAGGTTTGGTCGATGCATTGCAAATATGCAACGCACAGTTGGGGAGAGGGGAGGCCAGAGGTTAGAGAATTTTTATGTTTAAATTTTTCTCATCTCTCCATAAAATATGAATTTTATTCCACAACTATGTAGTTATATTTAAAAACAAATTATATCATGAGCAGAGACTGAGGAAAAGGGCAAACTTCCTTTATCTGGGGCTTCCCAGGTGGCACTAGTGGTAAAGAATCCACCTGCCAATGCAGGAGACACAGGAGACGTGGGTTTGATCCCTAGGTTGGGGATTGGCAAGGGTCAAATGCTCCAACATGAAAGTGTGAACAAGTTCAATCAGGAGCAACTTTGTTGTGAAAATGTGTAAAACAACATTCAGATGCACTGAAGTGAGTCAGCTCTGGCTGGAACCTGCTCTTATCCACCTTGGTCTGGAGGACTTTCTCAGGGGTTCCAGAGTAGTCTAATTCAACAGTTTTGAAACAGAGTGTGAAAACAAGTCAGCAAAACAATCTGAGATGACTCCAGTTACACAAATACATGGGAGTGAGTTATGTGTAGCTCAGTGAGTCTCACAAAGCATCCTCAACACACACACATATACACACACCACTTGACAACTTCCGGAGAGAACAATTACACTCCAGCCAACAGGATAAAAGCTATTTTCTAATTCTGGATTCCAGAAAGACACCATAGGCCAGGGGAAATTCTCCTCAGAAAAAGTTAAGAAGATGTTCTTCTCATTACTTACCATCCCATTCTCATTCCCTTTAACATCTGTCTTTCATTTCAGTGACTGTGAACAGCTTATGTGTAAGTTTCCTTCTGTATAATTTAATTTCTGATGTTATTTGCTTTTGAAAGCACAAGCTTTCAAACATATCTATCTGAGAGATGTTGGTTTCTTGCACACGTACTGTTAACAATCTACCTGTTGAGTAACAATTTTCATTTGCATAATAATGAGTTAAAATACGTGAAATAAGGACTCCTACTGCAGGAATTGAAGCAGTGCTTTGGGTCTCGGGGCTCTTTTGTATCAGTGATTCCCATTCTGGTGAAAAGGACTGAATAGTGTGAAAGTTCATTTGGGTACATGAGAAAGGAGGGTGAACTTCTAGAACATAAAAAAGAAAAGGGGGATCCAGGTCTTAGGGACAGGCTTGAACCTTGGGTTGGATTTTTTTAAAGCACCTTGAAAATTACTCTTAAAACCAAATTGAATTCTGGAACTCAATAGCCTTTTTACATTCAGTTCAGTCACCCAATCGTGTCCGATTCTTTGCGATTCATGGACTGCAGCACACCAGACCTCCCTGTCCATCACCAATTCCCGGAGCTTGTTCAGACTCATGTCCTTCGAGTTGGTGATGCCATCCAACCATCACATCATCTGTCATCCTCTTCTCCTGCCTTCAGTCTTTCCCAGCACCAGGGTCTTTTCCAATGAGCCAGTTCTGCACACCAGGTGGCCAAAGTATTGGAGCTTCAGCCTCAGTATCAGTCTTTCCAATAAATATTCAGGACTGATTTCCTTTAGGATTGACTGATTTGATCTCCTTGTAGTCCAAGAGACTCTCAAGAGTCATCTCCAACACCACAGTTCAAAAGCATCAGTTCTTTGGTGCTCAGTTTTCTTTATGTCCAACTCTCACATCCGTACATGACTCCAAGAAAAACCATAGCATGATTCTCCAGACCTTTGTCCACAGAGTAATGTTTTTGTTTTTTAATATGCTGTCTAGGTTTGTTATAGTTTTTCTTCCAAGGAGTTCATAGATGCCGTCACCATCTGCAGTGATTTTGAGTGTATTTAATATTATGAATATGAATTTTCTATTAGATCTTACTAAGAACTATCATGGTGTTTGGTGCTGTGAGTTACAGCAAATATAATAAATATAATCTATGATCCTAGACTTTGTGGCTAAGATCATAATTTCAGAGGTTCTGATCCTCAATCCAATGCCTTTTCTAGTACAGCAAAGCCTCTCTTAGGACATGATTGCCTTTTTTTTAAATTATTTGTATCTTTTTTGTCTATTTTTTTACTTTCATAAAATTAATTTGTTTAGTTGAAGGATAGTTGCTTTATAGAATTTTGTTTTCTGTCAAACATCAACATGAATCAGCATGACATGATTACTTTATGGTAGTCCCATAAGGACTAAAGATGGAATATTGAGTAAAAAGGGTTGATCCCCAGTAGAACTACCAAGGACTACCCTTAGATCTGTTGACCTGCTTTCGGTCCTTCTCTGGCTGCATCTCTTTCTGGTCAAGGAGGTGACTACCTGGAGACCCCTCCTTCTAGACCAGGTTCCTGGGGTATCAGAATTCCCTGTATCAAAGCCAACAGTCTATCTCCAGCACTGCATGAGCTGTTCCCCAGGGCTTGCCTTACTGTAGGCTGATCCAGCTGTCAGTATGTCCTCAAAAGCCTGAGGATTGCTGTGGCTGGGGAAGCAGTAAATGAAGTTAGGGATGGCAGCTGAGGTGTCTATATGCACATGTTTGGAGCTTTGTGGTGTAGGACATGGTCTGGGCTGGGCAACTGAAGGTGTCCATTTGTTTTCTTGTCCTGGCTTTTTTAAATATCAGGGTCTCCCTGCTCAGCTCCCCAGTTCCAGTGAAATGAAGTTTGCATATAGGTAATGTGTGTGTGTAAATTTTTTTACACTACTCTGCAGTATGATATCTTCATGTTTAGCTGCATGCAATAACGGCTCACTTATTGGGGGTCTTATACTGCCAAACCCTAATACAAATTTTACTGTGAATTAACTTATTGCAACATGTCCTTGTTCAGTGACATGACATTCACAAAATTAGGTATGGTGTGGTGTTTACACTATGGAAATCAGCCAACACTAACAAGTCAGGGCTTTTGTTTTCTCAGAGTTCAATTTGCCAGCACACTACTTGTTCTTTGCCCAGTTCAAGACTGTTCTGAAGCCTCTGACAGGCCACTCTGGCTCAGAGGTCTTCATGGGGCTGGTGAGGCTGCTGTGAGGCCTCACAACTCTACCTGTTCCCCTGCCCAATTTGGCTATCATCCACTCCCATACATACATGCTAATCCCCTGGATATACCCTGCATGCTAAATTCTCTCTGAGTCTGATTCCTGGGAATTCAACCTGAAACTCTTTTATTTTTTCTCTTCATGTGTTGTTTTATTTGGGGCAAAATGATGATTATAGTCTGGGAGACAGCCTCTCAGATAGCTTTCAGGGTGTGTTGAAGGTCAGCAACTCCTGCAACTTCTTTTTAAAAAATATTTATTTATTTATTTGGGTGTGCTGGGTTTTAGTTATAGCACATGGGATGTTAGGTCTTCATTGCAGCATGAGAGCTCTTAGTTGTGGCATGTTAGATCTAGTTCCCCGACCATGGATTGAACCCTGGTCTCCTCCATTGGGAACTTGGAGTCTTAGCCGCTGGACAACCAGAGACGTACCCCCTGCAACTCTTAATGCTGTTAAAGTTTACCTAACTTTGCTGATTGTTTAAGCATTTTACTGGGAACGCTAGGTTTTCCCACAAGGAAGTTGAGTGTATATCATACAAAACAGTTCTGTCCCACATCAAAATTGAAAAAGTTTTCCTTTTACAAGGTTTTAACTTAATTTGTTGTTCTTGTTGTTGTTCAGTCACTAAGTCAAGTCTGATTCTTTGTGACCTCATGGATTGCAGCATACCAGGCTTCCCTGTCTTTCATGATCTCCTGGGAGTTTGCTCAAGTTCATGCTCATTGAGTCGGTGATGCTATCTAACCATTTCATCCTCTGCTTCCCTATTCTTCTTTTGCATTCAATCTTTCCCAGCATCAGAGTCTTTTCTAATGAGTCAGCTTTTCGCAGCTCTTAATGGAGGCCCCAGTTAGTACTAACCACATATAAGCCACCACAAGCCCATGAACCCCTGACCAAGAGAACAGTGCATTCCTGTAGTATGTGCTTGTTGAATGCCTAAAATGAGCCACACTCATATTGCCCAAATATAGAAACTTTTTTGTAAGGTTCTATTACTCGTTCTTGATCTTTCTGGTTTAAAAAGACATAGTCTGTAGTAGTAGGGTTGGGAATCATTGAATATTATGCTTGGTTG
Source organism: Antilocapra americana (assembly GCA_007570785.1). Taxonomy (NCBI): domain Eukaryota; kingdom Metazoa; phylum Chordata; class Mammalia; order Artiodactyla; family Antilocapridae; genus Antilocapra; species Antilocapra americana. The sequence goes on from ML660197.1 coordinate 33,946,999, forward strand.
AAGAGTTTTCACCTTTTTTTTTTTCTGTTTATCTATTTGTGGAAAGGATAGCAAAAGACCCAGAATCATATATGGTCTGACCATCAACTAATCAGAAAGAATCCTGTCTCTAATGCAAGAGTTGGATCAGGTATCAATCCTTTGGGTATTGGATCTTAGGATGGGTAGAAAGGGGATTCTTTGGAAAGAGATTTGGGACAGTTAGGAAGCTTAGGAATAGAAGCTACTTAGAAGAAATGGAGTAGCCATCAGAGTCAACAAAAGAGTTCAAAAAACAGTACTTGGATGCAGTCTCAAAAACAACAGCATGATCTCTGTTCATTTCCAAGGCAAACCATTCAATATCATGGTAATCCAAGTCTATGCCCCAACCAGTAATGCTGAAGAAGCTGAAGCTGAATGGTTCTATGAAGACCTACAAGACCTTTTAGAATCAACACCCTAAAAAGATGTCCTTTTCATTGTAGGAGACTGGAATGCAAAAGTAGGAAGTCAAGAAACACCTGGAGTAACAGGCAAATTTGGCCTTGGAGTACAGAATGAAGCAGGGCAAAGGCTAATAGAGTCTTGCCAAGAAAAACCACTGGTCATAGCAAACACCCTCTTCCAACAACACAAGAGAAGATTCTACACATGGACATTACGGCCAACACCAAAATCAGATTGATTATATTCTTTGCATCCAAAGATGGAGAAGCTCTATACAGTCAGCAAAAACAAGACTGGGAGCTGACTGTATCTCAGTTCATTAACTCCTTATTGCCAAATTCAGACTTAAATTGATGAAAGTGGGGAAAACCACTAGACCATTCATGTATGATCTAAATCAAATCCCTTATGATTATATATTAGAAGTAAGAAATAGATTTAAGGGACTAGATCTGATAGACAGAGTGCCTGATGAACTATGGATGGTGGTTCATGACACTGGACAGGAGACAGGGATCAAGACCATCCCCAAGAAAAATATATGCAAAAAGGCAAAAATGGTTGCCTGAAGAGGCCTTACAAATAGCTGTGAAAAGAAGAGAAGCAAAAAGCAAAGGAGAAAAGAAAAGATATACCCATTTGAACGCAGAGTTCCAAAGAATAGCAAGAAAGCCTTCCTCAGAGATCAGTGCAAAGAAATAGAAGAAAACAATAGAATGGGAAAGACTAGAGATCTCTTCATGAAAATCAGAGACACCAAGAGAACATTTCATGCTAAAGATGGGCTCAATAAAGATCAGAAATTGTATGGACATAACAGAAGCAGAAAATATTAAGAAGAGGTGGCAAGAAAACACAGAGAATTGTACAAAAAAGATCTTCACAACCCAGGTGATCAGGATGGTGTGATCACTCACTTAGAGCCAGACATCCTGGAAAGTGCAGTCAAGTGGGCCTTAGGAAACATCACTAAGAACAAAGCTAGTGGAGGCGATGGAATTCCAGTTGAGCTATTTTATATCCTAAAAAATGATGCTCTGAAAGTGCTGCACTCAAAATTTGCCAGCAAATTTGGAAAACTCAGCAGTGGTTACAGGACAGGAAAGGGTCAGTTTTCATTCCAATCCCAAAGAAAGGCAATGCCAAAGAATGCTCAAACTACCACACAATTCCACTCATCTCACATGCTAGTAAAGTAATGCTCAAAATTCTCTAAGCCAGGCTTCAGCAATATGTGAACTGTGAACTTCCAAATGTTCAAGCTGGATTTAGAAAAGGCAGAGGAACCAGAGATCAAATTGCCAACATCCACTGGATCATTGAAAAAGCAAGAGAGCTCCAGAAAAACATCTACTTTTGCTTTATTGACTATGCCAAAGCCTTAGACTGTGTGGATCACAATAAACTGTGGAAAATTCGGAAAGAGATGGGAATACCAGACCACCTGACCTGCCTCTTGAGAAACCTGTATGCAGGTCAGGAAGCAACAGTTAGAACTGGACATGGAACAACAGACTGGTTCCAAATAGGAAAAGGAGTATGTCAAGGCTGTATATGGTCACCTTGCTTATTTAATTTATATGCAGAGTACATCATGAGAAACGCTGGGTTGGAGGAAGCACAAGCTGGACTCAAGTTTGCTGGGAGAAATATCAATAACCTCATATATGCAGATGACATCACCCTTATGGCAGAAAGTAAAGAACTAAAGAGCCTCTTGATGAAAGTGAAAGATGATGAAAGTCTTGATTATATATTGATAAAAATCTTTCTTGATGATGAAAGTTGGCTTAAAGCTCAACATTCAGAAAACTGAGATGGGATCATGGCATCCAGTCCCATCACTTCATGGCAAATAGGTGGGGAAACAATGGAAACAGTAGCTGACTTTATTTTTCTGGGCTCCAAAATCACTGCAGATGGCAATTGCAGCCATGAAATTAAAAGATGCTGACTTCTTGGAAGGAAAGTTATGACCAAGCTAGACAGCATATTAAAAAGCAGAGACATTACTTTTTCAACAAAGACCCATCTAGTCAAGGCTGTGGTTTTTCCAGTAGTCATGTATGGATGTGAGAGTTGGACTATAAAGAAAGCTGAGTGCAGAAGAATAGATTCTTTTGTACTGTGATGTTGAAGAAGACTCTTGAGAGTCCCTTGGACTGCAAGGAGATCCAATCAGTTCATCCTAAAGGAAATCAGTCCTGGGTGTTCATTGGAAGGACTGACATTGAAGCGGAAATTGCAATACTTTGGCCACCTGATGCGAAGAGCTGACTCATTGTAAAAGACCCTGATGCTGGGGAAGATTGAGGGCAGGAAGAGAAGTGGACGACAGAGGATGAGATGGTTGGATGGCATCACTGACTCAATGGACATGAGTTTGGGTGAGCTCCGGCAGTTGGTAATGGACAGGTAGGCCTGGCATGCTGCGTCCGGTTCATGGGGTCAGAAAGAGTCGGACACAACAAATGAACTAAACTGAACTGAAGTAGGCTTTGTGGAACTGTTTTAATATTTTAACAATGGAATGGCCTTGTGGATGTCTCCCAGGTGAATGGAAAGTTCATTTTTACTTTTAAGCAAGTCCATTTATGCCTTTAGGGTTCTATATCCCAAATGCTTTTAATTTGCTTAATACGAAAAACAAAACAAATTATATTCTGTTGCTCTCAGTGAATATCACAATCATCTTTACTTGGGTATACTTGTGTACATAGGGTGAGGTATACTTGGCTTGCAAATTCTAGGCTATAAATAGTACCAACATTTCTTGATTCTCTTTAAAGTATTTTTTGATGAGACTTTTGTTTTACTTCTTGGAAGATAGCATTGCTTTATTGAATCCTGGCTTGACCATTATGTTATAAAGGAAAGCTAAGAAGAAAAAAATTTCATGAAGGCATGCAGTAATAAAATCTACTTACATGTCATTTGATATTTTACTTTGTTATAATGTACATTTATGAAGATGATTTGTGTGTGTGTGTGCTAAGTTGCTTCAGTAGTGTCTGACTCTTTTCGAGCCTATGGACCATAGCCTGCTAGGCTTTTCTGTCCATGGGATTCTTCAGAAAAGAATATTGGAGTGGGTCCTCCAGGGGGTCTTCCCAACCCACGGATCTAACCCCTGTTTCTTATGTCTCCTGCATTGGCAGGTGGATTCTTTACCACTAGTGCCACTTAGGAAGCCCCTTGAAGACCAGTAACTAGGTACCATAATGTTGTGGACAGAGGAGCCTGGCGGGCTACAGTCAATGGGGACAAAAAAGAGTTGGACACGACTTAACAGCTAAATAAAACCACCCAAAAACAAACCAAAAAAAGTGCTGTGGAAAATGCAAAGATGAATAAAGCAAGTTTTTTGCCCTTCAGGGGATGCAGAGGGAATATAATAGTGGAGCCTAAAGCAGGATAGTGGGAATTAATGAAAGAGTACCCAGGAGTGGTTAAAAAGAAAAGTGAATCCGCAGTGTAGAGTGGGAGAAAGAAGTATTCTGGAAGTAAGTCTGGAAGATGGAGTGTTAGTCACGATGCTTTCAGTTGTAAATGACAGAAACCAACACAAATAAACTTGAGTAAATAGGGATTTCATTGGTAGCATAACTGTGGGGTCTAAAAGATATAAACAGGTGGCCCTTTGGATTTGGGGTAATAATGATGTAGGTTCATCGATTGCTAACAACTGTATCATCTGAGTGCGGGATCTTGATAGTGGAGTAGGGGTTGTGTCTATGTCAGGGGTAGCCGGTATCTGGGAACTCTGTACTTTCTGCTCAGTTTTGCTGCGAACCCAAAACTGCTCTGCAAAATAAAGTCTATTAAAGAAAAAACATGCTATGGCTGCTATGTCTGGGTTCATCCATTTGTTTCGGTGCTGAGGATCTGTATCAGCGATAATGAATAAATCTAGTCATTCTGTACATGTAACTTTTTAATACATTTTAGGTGCCAGATAGTCTACTTAATACATAGTGGGAAAAAAATGACAAAGCATCAGCCCAATGATCACCTACATTGGAAGCACTCTGAGGCATTTGTAAAAATCACAGAATTCAGGACTTTATTGTAGACTTTCAGAATAAAAATCTATGGATATACAGTCAGGCCACTCCACTCAATTCGGCTGTTTTCTTGCTCTCTGTACATTCCCCTGCTCACCTACACCCTACTCACATGACTGGCTGTCCTATGTACTTACCCCGGGCCTCAGCTGGTAATCATTCCTATCAGAGGGGCAGTGAGGGGCATGCCCCTCTACTGGTTTCCCTGGGAGCCATGAGCCTATCTGATGTCAAGTGTCAATTCCCCCTGTAACTAGCAACCCACCCCGGGAGTGAAGACTGCTACCAGTCACCACACACCATGGGGTGTCACTTCAGATTCTTGCTTCAGACAAGATCCCCCACCCATTAAACCATAGATATCTCTGTTGCTAACTCCAAGCTCTTTCTTTGTTCTTAAAACTGCGCAAGTGCAGCCCTTGTAGGCCTTTGGGGTGCAGCGCAACAATAGGTGTGTGACCCAGGAATTTGCAGTTTTAACAAGCATCTAAGAGCCTTGACACTCAAAATGTGGCATCACCTGAGAGTTCACTAGAGGTGCAAAGGCCCCGCCACAGATCTCTTGAATCATGATCTGCATTACAAGATCCCCACACACAGAAGTTTGAGAAATACTGTTCTAGAAGATTCTGTTTCATGCTGAATTTTGAGAGTCAATGGCCTGGGAAGACTAATGAGTATATACATGAATGCATTTATAGAAGAACATGTGAGTTCCTCTGTGCATGCTTAAAAGGATCAGGTTCCTCAGTTAGAGACTTCCCAGGAGAGCTGTGATGACTCTTACTTCTTAAAGAGAAAAGAGAAGTCGTCCAGGCTAAAGGGATGGGGCAGATGTGACAACTCTCAACAAAGGGAACCAAGTGTCAAAAGTCCTGAGGCAAAAGAGAACACTGCATGTTTAGGGAACAACAGGTATCTAGAATTACAGTTTCTGAAAAATTTATTTAAACTCTAAATATCAACCAAAAGAGATATTTTTTTAAAAAAAATTCATTGGGGAAAGATTTTTACTCATCTTCCAGAGAGTGGGAGAATTATATTTTTCAAACCTTATCTTGTTACTTTCTCTGGCCTCCTTTGACAATTTTTTTGGTGTGTGTTCATTTCTTCGTTCATTCATTCAAACATATATACCTTGCCACTGTGAAAGTCAAAGTGTTAATTTCTCAGTCGGGTCCAACTCTTTATGACCTTATGGTCTGTAGCCTGCCAGGCTCCTCTGTCCATGGAATTCTCCAGGCAAGAATACTGGAGTGGGTTGCCATTTTCTTCGCCAGGATATCTTCCCAATCCAGGGATTGAACTTGGGTCTCCTACATTGCAGGTAGATTCTTTACATTCTGAGCCACCGGGGAATCCCCTGGTCAGTAGACACAGAAACCACTGTGCTTTGTACCTGTAATGTGGTGGTGAGTGAAACTGAAATAGTTCCTGCCCTCAGGGAAGTTGGGTTTCCCCTGTGGTTCAGGTGGTAAAGAATACACCTACAATGCAGGAGACCTGGGTTCCATCCCTGGGTTGGGAAGATCCCCTGGAGGAGGAAAAGGCTACCCACTCCGGTATTCTGGCCAGGAGAATTCCATGATCTGTATAGTCCATTGGGTTGCAAAGAGTTGGATGAGACTGAGCAACTTTCACTCACTCACTCACTCACTCAGGGAGTTTACAGGTGAGACTGGAGTGGGGGTAGAGACCCTAACAAAACAGGTAAGGGTTTTTTTTTTAATATGTAATTATAAATTGAGAATATAGCTAAGTGTGCTATGATGGAGAATAAAGCAAGAAACTTCAAGGACAGTCTTCCAGTCAGACCAGTCTATCCTCTTGTAAACTGGCCGAAGTCACTGGGGGTGGGTTGGGGAGAACTCAGGTCGCCTGCCAGTGTGCATGTACATGCACACACACACCCTTTCTGTTTTAATATGAATCTGAATGGGGGTTGAAGACCTCTCAAAACCATCCTCTTTCAACCTGCAGGCTACAACATGAAAAGGCAATGAAAATTGACTTTGATCGCAGCTCCAAACCGGAAATGCGAAGCAACCTCTAGGTTCTAACAGTCCTGTTTTCAGAAATAAGTTATTTCTCAAATTCTCTTAGCCAAGGGAGCTGCTAAAAACTAGTCCCAGATTTGTTCCAAGTGAAAATTTCTAATTGCAAACATCCATTTGGGCGTTGAGAAGAGCAGAGAGGAGACTCTGAGGCACACAGCACTGTTTTCAAGAAGTGTATGATGAAGACTGTGAGAAAACAAAGAGGTAAGAAGGCCAGGAGGGTGCGGTTGGGCCTTGCAGGGCACTGGGTCCCTAGGGCAGGGAAGACGAGTCCTTGCTGCCTGGAACCTTGTGTGTCGGAGTCTCGCTTCCCGGACTGCTGGAAGGAAGCATTTAAGTGTGGGACCGCCAGAAGCGCTTGTAAACAGAGAGCCGGGCCGGAGTGGTCGCTGGCCAAATGGGTTGTCACCGTGAGGAGGGCGGGCTGCCGAAACCTAGCCCCAGCCTGGAGTAGGTTGCAGGCCCTGCAGGTGAAGGGAGAGAAGCAGTCGGTGGCCAGGTGAGCATCTGCCTGCTTCTTTGCCGCCTGGCTGGCCACTGGGGGAAGGGTGTGGGGATGACAGCGTTGTAAATATCCGAGAAGCTCCCTAGGGTAGCGGTGATTTTGCTATTTCTTCCATCCTCTGGTTTTTATCTCATCCTGAAAATTGTCCAGTAATGCAGTGGATAATAGATGAGAGGAGATTATATGATGCATTGTCTATTTATTTTTATGAATCAGGTATATAAGTAGAAAGCAGTTGAAATAGCTGATCCTGTACTGTGCGTTTCTTTAATCCTCCCCTCCACCCCTCCCCACCGGTCCTGGGTCCTAGAAACGAGGCCTCAGTAGAGCTTTTAATTCGCATCTAACTAGGGCTCCCAGATTACAACGATTGTTCCTTCTGTTGACCTTGCTCATTTTTAATATATAGTAAATGCCACTGTGTGACTGATGACAAGCATTATTTGGTCTTCTATAAAAGGATTACTAAGCTAAAAGATTGAGATCCGGAAATTTTAGACCCACTCCTCAAATAAAATAAGTTACTACTGAGATATACAAATGAATGACAAATAGAGACTGATCTAGATTTATAGCTTGCAAAGCAAGACAGGTTTGAATTTGCCAGGTTGAACCAAGATTGAGTTATGCTGTTGTAAACTTATTTGGAAGTTTTCTTTCTTCTTGGAAAAGAGAAATATCTAGGCTTTTTTCCTGTAGTATATTAATTTCAGTTGTCATAGTCAGTTGCAATTTGTATTCATTCATAAGATACTGGCACACCTTAAGATACAAGGCAATTTTTTTTCATTAGTTTCAAAAAAAATGCCTTAACCAAAACTAGGCTGCAAGATCCGTAGGCATGTAGCCTTTCTGGGTCATATAGTCTAACTTCTAGTTACTAGAAGAATATTAGAGTAGATTGCACATAAAGGAGTGTTTCAAAGTTATGCACATCAAGGAAATAATATTAATGACTGACAAGTTTGCCTTTACAGTGAGTATTTTCACAATGTTCTGGTTCATAGCAAGAACTATAAAGCCATTCTGGGTTTGAATTCTGCTTGGTCACTTCCTATTGTGTAACCCTAAGCAGTTTATTTGTTGTGTTTCTTAATCTTTGGTATGGGAATGACACTACTGATCTCATAGGGTTATTATGAGGATTAAATGAGTTAATATTTTTAAAGTTCTTAGAACAGCACATGTAGAAATTGCAATATGCATGTTTGTTAATAAATATATAAAGATATAGCGATGTTAAAAGTAAATGGTGATTGCCAGGAGTTGAGGGAGGGTTGAAATGGACAGTTGTCAAATGGGTATAGTTTCAGTTTTGCAAAATGAAGAGTTCTAGAGATTAGTTGCACAACAAGGTAAATGTGCTTAGCAGCAAGGAACTATACTCTTAAAAATAATTAGGATAGTAACTTTCATGTTGTAACTTTTCCCACAATTAAATCTTTTAAAAAACAAGTGTTAGCAAAGTTATATACAGTCAGCCCTTGATACACAAGGAGACTTAGTTCCAAGACCTCTCAGACACCAAAATTCAAGAATCCTCAAGACCTTTATATAAAATGGTTTAGTGCCTTGCACTTAACCTACACACATCCTCTGGTGTAATTTAAATCATTTTTAGATTACTTATGAAAGTGTTAGTCACTCAGTTGTGTCTAACTCTGTGATCCCATGGACTGTAGCCTTCCAGACTCTTGGGTACTATAAGATTACTCATAGTACCTAATATAATGTATATTCTATGTAAATAGCTATAATTTCAATGAAAATACTATGTAAGTAGTTGTCTTTTTTTTTTAAGTTGCTAAGTCACATATTACTTTTTGCTACCCCATAAGCTATAACCCACCAGGCTCCTCTGTCCATGGACTTTCTCAGGCAAGAATACTGGAGTGGGTTGCCATTTCCTCCTCCAGGGGCTCTTCCTGACCCAGGGATCTAACCTGCGTCTCCTGTATTAGCCAGCAGATTCTTTACCACTGAGCCATTAGGGAATCCGCAAATAGTTGCCTGGTGCCCAGCAAATTCACCTTTTGCTTCTGGAGCTTTCTGGAGTTCTTTTCCCCCCAGATATTTTCAATCTGTGATTGGTTGAATTTGTGGATGTGGAAGCTAAGGGTACAGAGGACCCAATGTGTTCAGAATCTTCATTAGCACTTAGCAGGCCCTGTCCACAGCTGTTTTTGCTATTGTGAAAATGCACTTTCTGGCAGTCATCAGTAAGATTCACTTATTTGATAAATTCATGCAATTAAGACATCATAAAGAGAACAAACAAATGATTAGAGGCAACAGAACTGTGGCCCACACAGTTCTGAAAATGCCCCTCCCCCGGGATTGCATGCCCTAATCCCTAGAACCTGTTGCAATGATGAAGTGTCACTTCCTTGATCATATTATGTTACATGGCACAGTTGAATATAAAATAGGGGAATGAGCTAATGGGCCAAATCTAATCAAAGTGAAGTGAAGTGAAATTGCTCAGCTGTGTCTGACTCCTTGTGACCCTGTGGACTGTAGCCTACCAGGTTCCTCTGTCCATGGGATTTCTCAGGCAAGAATACTGGAGTGGGTTGCCATTTCCTTCTCCAGGGGATCTTCCCGACCCAGGGATCGAATCCGGCTCTCCCTCATTATAGGCGGATGTTTTACCGTCTGAGCCACCAGGGAAGTCAAATCTAATCAAGGGAGCCTGTAAAAGAGGAGAGTTTCTCAGGCTAGGGAAATCCGAGATCTGAAGCCTGAGAAGGACTGAACATGCTGTTGCTGTGTTAAAGATGGAGAGAATGCTTGAGAAGGAATAGAGGCGGCCTTGAGAAAGGCAGGAGACCTGGAATTGCTGAGGGTTACCCAGCGTGGAAACTGGGACCTCAGATTGAAGGCCAGCAGACTGAATGAGCTCAGAACTGGATTCTTTACCAGAGCTGTTGGTTAAGAACACAGCCTGGCCAGCGCATTGATTTCAGCCTTGTGAAGGAGAGCCTGAGCTGAAAATCCAGCCAACCCCACCCAGACTCTGACCTTCAGAATTGTGAGGAAATGGGTGTTGTATTAAGGTTTTAAGTTTGTGGGAATTTGTTACATCACAATAGAAGACTATAAAGACAAGAACAGACTATCAACAGAAGAGAAAACTAAATGGCTAATAGTCATTCTTAAATAAAAATGAAAAAAAGAAAAAAAGTTTTCTCTTTCCAAATAAATGAAATTGAAGCAACAGCAGGGAGCTGTTTTTCCAGCTCTCAAATTTACATAGATTTTAAAAATTCTAGCTCTTCACATCAGTTAGTGTGCAGCAGAGCAGACACTCAGATGTTGTGAGGGGTACGCAGATGTTAAACCTTTCTGAAAAACTTGTTGGCTGAATGTCTATAAAATCTCACTAATGTGTCTACTCCTCATTCCAGTAGTTCCACTTCTAGCAGTCTGTCCAAGGGAGCTTATAAGAAATATTTAAAAAGTTAACATTCACAAGTGCTTAATATAGCTTTGGTTAGAAAAGTCAGGTATTGACAATAGTCTCAATGCCCAACAGGAGGGGAAGAGTTTGAATTAATTATGGTATTGTCAAAAGATACGGTGTTATACAGACTTTTTAAGGGATATTTATGAAAGGTTTTAACAGTGTGGAAAGGTATTTACCAATTTTTGGTAAATAGTAGATCAGTTAGAGAAATATATGTGTAGTAAGTGAGAAGTGTTAGTCACTCAGCTATGTCCAACTCTTTGTGATCCTATGGACTGAAGCTTTCCAGGCTCCTCTGTTCATGGGATTCTCCAGGCAAGAATACTGGAGTGGGTAGCCATTCCCTTCTCTAGGAATTCTTCCTGACCCAGGGATCCAACTCTGAGTCACATTGCAGGCAAATTCTTTACCATTTGAGCCACCAGGGAAGACCATAATAACTCTCAACTATGTTTAAAAAAGCAGAAAATCTACCTACACAAGGAAAGAGGCTGAAAGGGCCAAAATGGAGCAGCATTTTTTTTTCCCGTTGGAGGATGACTAGGCATAGTTTATTTCCCCTTGAACATTTTTATGTATATTCAAAACGTTTAACAGTAAATATATAGTAGTTGTTTATAACCATAATAGTTAACAAATATTATTTTAAATGCTGTTAAAAACTCTATGCTATGGGGAATACAATGAATGTAACACATTGTCCAGTCAAATAATGGAGAAAATAAAAATTCATAAATAACTAAAATATGTGTGAGAAAGTGATGTTTTGAAGAAAGACAATGAGATAGGAAATGATAAGTATGGTTGAGACGGTTGGAAACAAAGTGTAAGCTTTATGGTAGAAGGATGGCTGAGTATCATACTGAAATAATAGAATAAGGAAGCTCGTGGTTGAGTTTCATTAAGTCTTTGTTTTCTCATAGATTGATGGATTTTAGGCTTTGGGCCATAGACTCAGGTTAATTATACAAGTGAAAAACTGAGAACTATAATGGATATATAGCCATTAGCCAAAAAATAAAAAAAAAAAACCCTTGCACATTATTACTAGGAAAACCAAACTAGGCTGGTAACATCTGCATTAAAAACCAACAAAACTAATATTTACTGAATATTTATCAAGTACTTAACATACTCTATTCCAGTTTAATCTTGTGTGCAGATTTCCTATGATACTTGAAGTCAAGTCATACATTTACATATTTAAGAAGCAGGCAGGTTACAGGGTACTATTTTAGTTACTGGTTTCAGAAGACCTGATTATAATAGAAACCTGAAAAGGTTAGCCCATTTGGGTAGACTGTTTAGGATTCTCTGTCTACGGACACTGTCAAGGAACCCCAGACCACTGCTGCTCCTCCTTCTTTTCCTACTACCTTCCTTTGATGTTTTGATATGCTCTTTCCTCCTCATCTGTAGGAAAGTACTGAAAGTGTGTCTTGCTCCACTTGCTGTTAGCCGAATGCTGATTTTCTTCGTTGGGTGTGTTTACCCTTTAAAAGAAACCATGTGGAGGAATATCTAACAAGGAATTGCTTTTCTTCTTTTTCCTTTTTCTTTTAGAGTGGATTTAGTATTTGGTTCTTAAGAAGCTGAACTGTATTCTAGCTTGGAGTTTCTGGTGCAAACTAAATAATTCAGAGAACTGGGTAGTGAGTGAGAAGAGTGTGGTAAGAATTACCACCAGCAGTGAATTCCATTCCTATGTTTGCTCTACTTCATTGGCTGCTGTAGGTATTACCAGACAGCAATAAAAAGCCCACATCATTCACCTTCATATTGACAATAGGGTAAGAGGTTTATTTGGTTCATGAGTGTAGTTAATGTCAGTGGCAACATGAGTTATGAGCAAAAAACCAAAGTCAAAATATAGAGGCCATTGTATCGAGATGTCAGGCATGCTATTTTTCACTAACATTTTGTTTGTTTTTCATATACTTATTAACTGTCAATTTGAGTTTTGTGTTTTAAGTTTGATTCCTTGATTGTATGTCACATTTATGAGTATGGAAGAGATTATTCACCTAGCTACCATGATTAGTGTAAACGGTTTATAACTCAGTGCAAACTGAAGCTGCCTTGGTCTGTATTATCCAGTTTACCTGTGGACATTTATCTAACTGCAAAATTGCTAAATATCCATTTCACCTCGTAGTCTACAGATGTGATTATAGATTTTCATAGAACAAGAAACGTGTATTATAGGTTAAAAAACATTGAAAATGTAACCAACAGTTTTCATGCTCCAGGAAATTAGCTAAATGATCTTTTCTCATAAACTTTTCCAGAACAACTTCTCTTCCACCCTCAGGGATTCACTGGTTTGTTAATTAGACAAGCAAGAATTGAGCATTTGTTTTATGCCATGGCACATAACTCTTATACTTGGAGCCAGAGATACAATCTTGAAGGAAACAGGTGCAATCTTGCCTTCGTGAAGGTTGCCGTCTAGTGGGGAGACAGACAAGTAAACAGGCTATTTTTACGGAGTGAAAAGCATTATAATTAAGGAAATGTGTGTGCTATGGGACCTCACAAAAGGGATGTCCAGAATGGACATGGGAGATCAGGGAAGAAGTGGTACCTCAGCAAAGACCTGAAGGCTGAATGAGAATTGGCCAAGTTGTGTGCCTGTGTGTGTGGGGTGGGGGTACGGGATAAGAGAAGATGGAGATTTAAGAGGTAACCCTAGGAAAGTAAGTGGACTGAAGCTCGTATAGGCAGTGTTAAGGAATATTAAGATTTATCCAGAAAATAACAGAGTTTTATCAATATTTTTAGAAAGCTCTCTCTGACTGCAGTGTAAAATGGATTAGTGGAAGGACAAAATAAAGGGAGGAAACTGGCTGGTGTCTGAGCTAAGGTTGTAAAGAAGGGGAGAAAGGGATAAATTTGGCAGATCTCAGAGAAGTAGAATTAACATGACTTGCTGTTCAGAGTGATTTGTGGGGGAGGGAGCCAGCAGGGTCAAGGATGATGATATCCTTCACTGTATGGAAAATGCGAAGAGGAGGGGCAGGCTGAGGGTTAGGTGAGGAGTTCGGTTTTGTGCATGTTAGGAGTTAGGGGATGTCTGAAAAGCAGTGGCATGTGTCAGGAGAACAATACTTCTTATCTCCATGTGGACTTCTACTGAAAGCCACAGGGGTGGAGAAGATCACCCAGTGGAAGAGGAGCTAAATAAGAGGGTTATGAGGAAAACAGGGGAGCGCCTACATTATGATATGGGCATTTTGTTGTTCAGTCGCTCAGTCTTGTCCAACTCTTTGAGACCCCATGGACTGCAACACACTAGGCTCCCCTGTCCTTCACTATCTGCCAGAGTTTGCTCAGATTCATGTCCATTGAATCAGTGAGGCTATCTGCTGCCTCCTTTTCCTTTTGCCTTCAATCTTTAACAGCATCAGGGTCTTTTCAAATGAGTTGGCTTTTCACATTAAGTGGCCAAAGTATTGGAGCTTCAGCTTCAGCATCAGTCCTTCTAATGAATATTCAGGGTTGATTTCCTGTTAGGATGGACTGGTTTAATCTCCTTGCTGTCCAAGGGACTCTCGAGTCTTCTCCAATACCATAGTTCAAAAACATCAATTCTTTGGTGCTCAGCCTTCTCTATGGTCCAGCTCTACATCCATACATAACTATTGGAAAAACCATAGCTCTGACTGTACAGACCTTTGTCAGCAAAGTGATAAGGGCATAGGAAAGGGAGCGCATACAAGAACTGAAAGGAACATACAGAGATAAAGGAGAAGTGCTGGAAGAGACTGTGTTAATGCATTCATGAGAGCAATGTAGAGTATTCAATAGTTCAGTACTACTGAGAAGTCAGGCAGTTGTGGAGTGAAAAGTCTCCTGGGTTTGGCAATAAGAAGATTGTTGCTGACCTCTGCCTGTGCAGTTTCACCTGAGGCAGAATCAGAGTGCTTCCACATGGTGAGAAGTAGAGTCAGAGAGTATTAAAAAAAACACAAATAAGAAACTTGGAAGAGAAGGAGGGACAAAGTGGCCAAGCTGTACAGGAACTTGGGGGACAAGGGAAGATGTTACTTCTTCATTATTTCTTCTTTGAGAAGAAATATTCCTTTTGAATCACCCTGAATCTTATGCTAGTGAATCCTTCCACTCTGAGACCACCAGAAAGCACAGAAACTAATGCTGCCTGAATAGTGCAGGAGGAACCCTTGAGGAAATTAAAACCTTATCTCATAGAGTTTCCAAAACTGATTGCTGTCACCACCCTCTCCACCAGTTTGTCGGTTTGTAATGGGAGGAGGTCAAAGAGACTGTGATGACCTTTTCCCTGGTACCATCCAGACGACACCTGTCAGTATCCTGTACCCTGCTTTGGAGTTCTGAAAGCACTTAAATTATGTCATTTGATTTGCACTCCAAAACAATCTTTGGAGGAGGTAGGACAGGAATCCTTATTTGGCCTGCATTGAAAGAACTAGAATTCAGGTTCAAATGACTTGACAAGTGGTAGTGGTGCATGGACGCTTCAAACTCAGGTCTTCTTGTCCAAAAGTAATTACTCTTCACTAAAAGGTCATATATAGTATCTATATTTTCACTGTAGTGGGGTCATATGAAACTTGGGCATGTCATCTTAAGAAACAAGACTGAAAGTTGTGGGTCAACTTTGTTATTTTGTTTGAATCCCATATATACTGGTATTTGTCCCTCTATCCACCTGTCACCGCCCCACCCCACCACCGGCCAAAAAAAAAGTTGTTAGTTTTAGTTTATTTGGATGTGCCTTAATAGCTGAAGCATGTTTGAATTACCTATAGTCACATCTAACTTGAAAATATTCCTTTCAGTTCTTTTAACAGAAACAACACTTATTTGCAGGGTTAGTTTTTTTTTTTAAGCAAACATTTATACAAGTGTTTCTATTTATTGGCTAAATGAAAAATGATGTCTTCAGTAAACATTAGTGAAAGGTTAGGGCAATTAGGACTGTGTAAACATTTTTGAAAGCACTTGTTTGGCCAAAATGGAGTCACAGTTATTATACCCTTGCAGACATTCCAAGCAGTATGTCCAAGGTCACTTCAGAGAATTGAGGTTAGCTAGTTAGAACAGCCTTTTATTCTGTTTGTTCAGGCACATCTCATCCAGCATTCCCTTAGAGAATATACAGTGACACAGAAATAGTACAGAAGTGATTTTTTTTAAGTAAGTATACACTATTTTACTGGGTATGAAGATGATATTTAGCAATTAACTTTCTGAGTTGTGGGATTCACAAACAGAAGGATTTAAAAATAATTATTAAAGTTCTTACTGTTTGACATTAACGTTCAAAGTACCTTATGTGTAAAATTCTAGCTGAGTTATCCCAAGGTAATTACTTTCCTATTGTCATACTGGCTGGTATGTACATTTTAGAGGCTTGTTTGCACTCACTTACTGGCCATATTAGCTTGGACAAGGTACTACTGCGTTTCTTTAAATCTCAAGTCCCTTATCTGTAAAGTGGTAATAATAATAACAGCAGCAGCTCTCCGATAGGGCTGCTGGGAGGATTTAACAGTGTAATGAAGATATAAGGCTTCACATAATCACTTTAGTAAGTGCTCAATAACACTTTTTTCCAGTAGTCATGTGTGGATGTGAGAGTTGAACTATAAAGAAAGCTGAGTGCTGAAGAATTTATGCTTTTGAACTGTGGTGCTGGAGAAGACTCTTGAGAGTCCTTTGTACTGCAAGGAGATCCAGCCAGTCCATCCTAAAGGAAATCAGTCCTGAATATTCATTGCTAGGACTGATACTGAAGCTTCAATACTTTGGCCACCTAATGAGAAGAACTGACTCATTGGAAAAGACCCTAATGCTGGGAAAGATTGAAGGCAGGAGGAGAAGTGGACAACAGAGGATGAGATGGTTGGATGGCATCACTGACTCAATGGACATGAGTATGAGTAAACTCCAGGAGTTGGTGATGGACAGGGAGGCCTGGCATGCTGCAGTCCATGGGGTCACAAAGAGTCAGGACACGACTGAGTGACTGAACTGAACTGAACTGAACTGAAGTGCTCAGTAAATGTTACAACAACTTAAATCTTGGTCTTGGCATAGGAGCTGTAAAAACTCCAGGGAGTTTTTTTAACTTTTCATTAAATACACCCTTCCACATTTAACGTATATCTATCTACACTGAAGGAGTCCTCTGGAGGGCATTTTTGAAGACTTTAGTAGTAATCATGTCCGAGGCTGGGGAACTATTTGAATCCCAACTACCGTAAGCTTATCATCCTAATGTAAGATCAAAACAGTCAGAGAAATAAGGCCAATCAGAGCTCCAGAATTCAACTTGAGAGTATTTTTGCATTGCAGACTTGTTTTGTAAAAATCCATTTCATACTAATGATAATAGTCAATGCATGTGTGCATGCTCAGTCATATCTGACTCTTTGTGACCCCATGGACTGTAGCCCACCAGGCTCCTCTGTCTGTGGGATTCTCCAAGCAAGGATATTGGAGTGGGTTGCCATGCTCTCCTCCAGGGGATCCTCCCAACCCAGGGATCGAACCCAGGTCTCTTGTGTTGGCAGGTGAATTCGTTACTACTGAGCCACCTGGGAAGCCCAATGGTCCATAATAAAAGAAATTTAAGCCAAGATTTAGAGATGAAAATGTAGTTTTTAGTGTTCTTCCTTTTCATACTTTGTAAACTTTTCCTTTGTCTATATGATGGACAGAGAATTTTTTGGCTTACATGTTGTACGTAGTAAAATAGCAAAGACTTGTCTTCTTATTTTTACCTTACCGTGTCCTTTGAGGGTCAAAGACAATGTTTTGTCTGCTTTTGGCAGCCTCATTTGTTTCCTGAAAGAATTGGTAAGAGGCTGCTTGGTAGCCAACCAAGGTCGTTGTCAGAAATTGAGTCCAAAAGGGAGGGAGAAGTTGTGGAAGCAGCCCATCATCACTGGATACCTCCATCCTTTCAAATAAGAAGTGAGTCGCCTTCTGCTTAGACCTTATGGTAGGTCTGGTACTCTCTGGGTGCCATTTAACAAAGACCTGGGCTCATATTTAAGCAGGTTCAAATGTACCAAGGAAAGAAAAAAAATCAGATAATTGGTTCTCATGTACATTCACCCTAAATGCCCAGAGGAACCAGTTCTGTGAATACGTGCTCACGCATAAGCTGGTTGTTGCTTTGAAGGTTAAAGTGGTGAGTATTTTCCTTTCTGCTAATCAGCTATGGTGACCTAAGGAACTAAGTCAACAGGAAGTGAGGCACAGATTCATTTCTGAGGACATCTCAGCCACCCAGCAGAGGCTTCTCTTGGCCAGGGATGTTCCCATGGGTCATAGACTTGGACAGCTTGGGAGGAAGCACTCTGCACGATGCCTTCCATTTGTGCAGTGATGAGTTCATGTTAAGCTCACCCTTTGGTGGGACCTTTCAAGATATTCCTATAAGTTGACAGCTTCATGCCAGAAGCAGCATCATTTCCAGAGCAGGTCTGATTAGTTTTGTTTGTACATTTGTTTATTTCAGCTGAAGTCATCTCTGTATACATGTTATTATGTGATTTAATTGTGTTTTGTCACTTAAGACCTTTTATTATCCCTTGATTTGTGATGAATCTTATATGTGTTCTTGTATCACCTTTTGTATACTTCTGTTAGTGTACTTTTTATACTTGGTTTTGTTGTGTTTCCCCACAAGCTCTTTGAGGGCAGAAGCTGTGTTTTGTGACCATAGCACCATCTAACATAGTGTTTGGATACTGCATCCATCCTCTGTGAGTGCTTGTTGAATATAAATGGTGTGTGTTTAGGAATCTACTAGCTTCTAATAGGAATAGTAGTTGTTTTAGATTTTACAAAAATGTAACATATATTATCTGCATTTGTGCATCACAGCTCTCTAATGGAGAGATGCTTTGAGGGATACAGGCATTGGCAGGATTTCCACTTTGCAGATAAGAAGGGCCAAGAAGTCCTGAGTCAGCCTGACTTACTGGAGGTCATTCAGCTTGGAAGGCAGTGCTGAGCCATCAGCCCTCTTCTGGTGTCAGAAATGTGTGTTCTTCCTGTTGCTACACCTCTGTCCTCTCAAACAAACTCAAAACTGGGTGGCTTATGGATTGAATTCAACTTACTTAGTCCTTGTTTACTGTTCTTCTAGCATCAGGGTCCCTGAGTGATGTAAGATGATTTAAGAGGTAATTGAATTTGTACTCAGTAATTAGACAGGAATTGCAGGAACTTCTTTTTCTTTCCTATGGGGGCTTCGACCACAATAGATGAGCCATTTTGGTCTCTTTCATCATCTCTAAAAAATAACCCTGTTTCTCTGCTTACCTCTCTTTGTTGAGATTACTACAAAATTTTATCAAGAAGCTTATCAAGTGCTTTATAAACCAAGCACTAAACCATGCACATGAAGACAGTTACTCTCAGTAAAGTCAAATAGTTGTATGAGCTGATGACATCTTTAAATTTAAAGAGGCTAATCTAGAAAGCTACTTCCCTAGCTTTCAGGGTGTCTTGCGTAGCTGAGTCTCAGTTTATCTCCTTGGAGTGGCTGTCACCTTCACTGTGGAGGTTTCACGCTAGCTGATTTAGCTGAGATGGCACCTCCGTGCTGTAGCTGTTGTTCAGTTGCTAAGTCATGTTCGTCTCTTTGCGACCCCGTGGACTGCAGCACCCCAGGCTCCACTGTCTCTTGGAGTTTGCTCAGAGTCATGTCCATTAAGTTGGTGATGCCATCCAATCATCTCATACTCTCTGTACTAGTTATTTCTTGCTACAGTTGGAGGCTGACTCTAGTGCATGTGGTTTTTATGATGGAACTTGTCACTTTCTTCACCTCCATCCTAGGGTGAAGATAATTTGAGTGGTTCCTTTGTATGTTTTTTAATCACTATTTCCTGCCATGGAGGTAAAGGGAAATTAAAAACATTGAGTTTGCATTTTTAAACACGTAAGTAATTGAAGTTTGTGCCCCTTTTGTTGCTAAAACCAGGACATTTTTGTTTTATGAAAATGGGCTTCCAAATCAGAAGCCATAGCTTTCCAATCCAGTGGTTGACATTGGGGCATAATAACGTTACTGCTTTCAAGAGCAGAGCAGTCGGAAATTTGAGATGCCATGCTTATATTTAGTTTAGTTTCTGGGAAAATACCTTGGGGCGTTAACATGTCTCAGTGATTTTTGCAAGTGACAAACAATAATCACAGAGATGGACTGAAAAATGCTTTAGGTTGATTGCCTGGGGGTATTTCAAAGGGAACATGTCCTTCCTGGTATTAGAAAGAGCTTGAGCTCTAAGTCACTGGGAAATTTGACCAGCCGAACTATGGATTTGGAGTGGTTCTCAGAGTAATTCCTAAGTGTTGCATAGGTGCTTTTGTTTTCATAAAGGGTCAGAGTGAGGTCTTTGCTACCTGGCCTTTGCCATGTTATTTTTAAACCCAGTTTCAATAGCTTGGAAACTTTTTCTAACCAAGAAAAAATATAAAAGCTCAAGCCAGTGTTTGGAAATCATGTCAGATTTTACTTAGATGAGCTTATGAATTCAAATATATTTTTGCCAGAAAACCAGAGTGCTGTTTATATGTATAGATGTCAGTACTTTGAAAGCAGACTTCATGCAGTTGTTCATTCAGCCAGTAGTTACTGAGCACCCACTGTGTACTGGGCTTCCGAGGTGGTACAGTGGTAAAAAATCCACTGGCCAAGCAGGAGACGTGGGTTCAGTCCCTGGGTTGGCAAGATCCCCTGGAGTAGGAAATGGCCACCCACTCCAGTACTCTTGCCTGGAAAATCCCATGAACAGAGGAGCGTGGCAGGCTACAGTATAAGGGCAGCAAAGAGTCAGACACGACTGGGTGACTGAATACCCACGCACACACACACACACATTGTGTATTAGCCATAATGTTAGGTCCAGTGAGGATTGTAAACATGCGATGGGGTAGAATTGCTGTTCTCAAGTTGCTGTATGTCCAGTAGGGTAGGCGTGTGACTGCAGGAAAGTTACTCGGTATCTTTGCACCTCAGATTCCTCATCTGTAAAAATGGGAGTAATGGTGCCACTTTAAACATGATGAAACTTGTAGGTATAAAGTACTAAGCACTATACTTGGCACAAAATATGCTTTTGGTAGTTTATCATCATCCTCGTTTCAGAAAGAACAGGCACTGTGCAAGGTAAGCTGTGGGTGTGGTACCAAGGACATTCTGTAGATGGCTGAAGAAAGAGCAGACTGTTTTAGGATTGGGAATCGAAGAATCAAAGAGGTGGCAATTGAGCTTGAAGAGTGGATGGAATTTCAGTAGGTAGAGGTGGGAAATGGTACCTCAGAGATAACTGTAAGCAAAGTGTTAGAGGTGGGAAAGCCTAAAATTTGAGCAGTAGTATTTCAGTTTGGAGGAAAAGAATGTCTTACAAAAGCAAAGTGGAAAGTTGGAGAGCAAGCTAGTCCCAGACTGTGAAAGGCCTTAATTAGAGAGTTGTGCCGTCATCAGTGGGAGCTGTACTGAAGGGTTGTATTTGCTTCTGTCTCACCAGTACCTTAGACAGCACACAGCCCATGGTGCTGCTGCTGCTGCTAAGTCACTTTAGTCGTGTCCGACTCTGTGCGACCCCACAGACGGCAGCCCACCAGGCTCTGCCATCCCTGGGATTCTCCAGACAAGAACACTGGAGTGGGTTGCCATTTCCTTCTCCAATGCATGAAAGTGAAAAGTGAAAGTGAAGTTGCCCAGTCATGTCCAATTCTTCACGACCCCATGGACTGCAGCTTTCCATGCTCCTCCATCCATGGGATTTTCCAGGCAAGAGTACTGGAGTGGGGTGCCATTGCCTTCTCCGCAGCCCATAGTGAGTAGTCAGCAAATAATCACTGAGTGAGTAACTGAGTTGGCTTCAGACAAGTTGAGCTTCATTTTGCCAGAAGATAGGTCAGGTAGAAATGTCTTACAAAAAGTTGGGGGCATGAGACCCAGGTCCCATGAAGACTGAAGGTGGAGGTTTGGGAGGTGTGAACATGGAGGTAATTATGTAATTATTGAAGCCACAGTGGGGACAGATTGACCCAAGCAGTACATGTGGTCATGGTCAGAGAAGAGAGTTGAGGTGAGGCCCTATTTGATGAGGAGAGCAGAAAGAAAAGGCAGAAGATGGAACCAAGAAGGGGAGGGTAGAATAAGGAGGAAAACAGAGACCTCGGTGCCTCTGAATCCCGAGGAGGAAAGGTTTGAGGAGAGGCTGGTTGACAGGCTCAGGGCAGGTCAGGGCTTTGCAGTGAGGGAGCTAGTGGTGGTATAGTGAGGAGGTCCCTGGACTGGGTGGAAGAGAGGTCAGTCAAGTGGGGTCTGGTGCCAGGCTGTAGGTCTTGCTGGACACGGCACACTCGGGCACATTTTTTTCTTTTCAAGGTTAGTTATTTATTGGCATTTGCTTTTTGAGCATATATCTAAACAGATCATATGCCCAAACTATATATAATCTGATTTCAATTAAATATTAGATTAAAAAAAAAACCTGTTTTCTCTGAGTTCTGAGGTCATGAATGATTTTTGTTTCTTTTGCACATCTGTCAGTATTTTCCAGGGTTTTTATGAGTGTTTATTACCTTCACAACTGGGAAAAACACTATAAAATTATATTTTTAAATGGTATATTCCTTATGTATTACCCATCAATACACTTCTCATTTATTGAAACTTAGATAAATGTAGCCATTTAATTCCATCTGTGTTTCTACCTGTCCTTCTCCCATGAAAGACCTCTGAACTCTTCTTCTGAGGTCCATACCAGGACCATTCCTTATCTGCTGCTCCTGGCTTGCCTGTGCTCCATCAACATATCTTTGATGGACATCACATGTCTTTATAACAGAGCTTAGTCTCTTGTAACCTGATCGCCCGGAAACATCCTTACTAGGGTCAGATCCTTTTGTGGTGGAGCCTTTACCTTACTTAACTTGCAGAAGATTTCTGGTCAGCTGTGACCTTAACCAAAGTGAAGACCATGTGAGAGCCACATGTGCTGATCGTTCTTATAATTGCCCTCGTTTCTCATATTTGAGGATGAATTGGCAGAAACCATTTATCCTGGGTGTCTTTAGCATTGCATTTTTCTTCATAGTCCAGCTGCTTCTAAAACTACATGGCCCTAGCCTCTTGAGCACTGGTTACATTCTGAATACAAGCCATTTAGTCAAGTGGGAGGAAGTCAGCATTTTTACCATCCAATTTGGGAGATGTGGCCTGTCTGTGTGGGCCGGACTGGTATTATTACTCATATCTGCTTCTGCTTCTGTGTGGGAGGACTGCTGTATTCATCCTGCTGATTAGCCTTGCCTAATGAGCATGTAAACAGCAGATTTCCTTGTTAGGAAATAGCAGTACACTGACACTGCATCCTGTTACATTTGGATGCATGCATAGGATTCCTTGGGTTGAGTGTTTATGACCACACTTGACAAATGGACCTCAGTTTCTCAACCTGTCACACTGGGGAAATAACGCTTTTTACAGAAAGAGTATTCTTTATAAAAATAAGATAAAATGTCTGTAGATCATTGAGTTGGCTGAAAAGCAGGATGCGGATGCTATAAATAGCTGGGTGCTGATGTTGCCGTTGTTGGGCTGACATGTCTTTCCAAGGAGAGACCAGGAGCACATGGTTGTTGAATAGGCGAGGTTCAGTGGAGGGCTCCATAATTATACAGCTGTTTACATTTTTTTAAAAAGGTGTGTTGAAATTGAAACAGCTACCTAGTGAATGATCCACATGTGAAGCAGTTTGATATTAGCAATGTTATTGGATGCAGGTAGCTGAGTAAGGTGCCCAGAGTATAAACAGTTTGCCAGAGGCCACCCAGCACATGTGTGGTTGAACCAGGTTTAGAACTCAGTTCTGACTAGCTCCTGATTTCCAGTTTTGTGTAGAAGCAAACCAGACTGCACCCTCACGGTGATTTCACTCAGTTCACTTTGTCAGAGGAAAGTACTCTCCCTACTTTGATCTGTCTGAATGTGTTATTATTTTTTAATTAATTTCAAAACCGAGTACTTGACAGCAGGCATGTGATGTCTTACTGACCCTCTTAAATAATCTCTATGTCTTCAACCTTTGGTGCTCCATGTTCCAACCTTTCTCCTCTTGGAATTTTTCTTTTCCCTAGGATGTATAGTCCTCAAATTCACTATACAAAGGTCTAATGCCAAATTTATTCTCTGTAAGTGAACACCTCTTACTAGCGTGCCTCATCTGGTTTTGAAATTAATTGAAAAATAATAACACATTCAGACAGATCAAAGTAGGGAGAGTACTTTCCTCTGACAAAGAACTTGGAATGTAGAGTGGGATCGAGAGAGGACTGTTGAGCATTCAGTATGTTGTGGCAAACCCAGGGTGTTCTGAGAGCCTGAGCAATTTGGAACCCTCCCCAGCTTGGGCCAAAGCATGGAGAAATAAAACAGCAAGGTGAGTGTTGGCCAGGAATGACAAAATAAAGAGATAGATAGGTCATGAAGGCCCATGAACATCCTGTAAGGAAATAACAATGCATCATGCAACATGCATCTATTTAGTGCTTTTTATGTGTCAGGTATTTCTCTGATGTACTTGGAATACATGAGTGAACAAAATAAGTATCAATTCCTGGCCTTGAGGAGCTTTCACTTTAATGAAGAAGGAGAAACACTAGACATTAAATAATAATTAAATTGAGTGGTACAATAGAGGATGGTAGATGTAAAAAGGATGCAGCCATGCAATCAAGGTTAATGTAAGCAGTAGTGAGTCATGTTGATAGTACCTACTCTTCTTATGATATGATGAGAATGGGACCTTACCTCTCTAGTTTTTCCCCCAAAAACATATAATCCTAATCTCATCACAAGAAAACCATCAAACAAATCTCAGTTGAAGGACAGCCTGTGAAATACCTGACCAGTACTCCTCAAAACTGTCGAAGTCATCAAAAATAAGTAAAGCCTGAGAAGCTGTCATAGCCATGAGAAGGCGAAAGAGACTTGACAACTAAATGCCATGTGTTATCCTGATTAGGATCCTGGAATAGGAAAAACATATTAGGGAAAATTGAGGAAATCTGAACAAAGTGTGAACTTTAGTTAACAATGATATATTAATATTGGTTCATTAATTGTGATAAATGTACCATATTAATGCAAGATGTTACATAGAGGAAACTGGGCGTGGGGTATACGGAAACTCATTGTACTGTTTTTGCAATAATTATGTAAATCTCAAACTGTTGTAAAATTTAAAATTTACTAAAAAAAAAAAAAACCCCAGAGTAAAGGAGATTAGAAGTCTAGGGTAGAGACACATGTTGTAATTTAAAATAGAATGGTCAGGACAGGCCTCATTGAGAAGGTGACATGAACAGTCACTTACAAAGAGAGTTGACCATGTTGGTATGGGGGGGACTGGTCAGCCAGTGCAAAGACCCTGAGGGGAGAAGATGTCCACAAGTCGGAGAACTAGCAGGGAGGCGTGTGTGTGTGTGTGTGTGTGTGTGTGTGTGTGTGTTTTGAAGGGTTGGAGGGCGGGGTTCGGAGAGTATG
The DNA here is from genome assembly GCA_007570785.1 of Antilocapra americana. Taxonomy (NCBI): domain Eukaryota; kingdom Metazoa; phylum Chordata; class Mammalia; order Artiodactyla; family Antilocapridae; genus Antilocapra; species Antilocapra americana. Next base: position 33,972,083 of record ML660197.1, read on the forward strand.
ACATTACAGAGGAAAGGCGATGGAAGCCATCAGGTGAGGACTTTTAGGCTGTTGCTGGGAGATAGTGAAGGACAGGGAAGCCTGATGTGCTGCAGTCCATGGGGTCCCAATGAGTTGGACGTGACTGAGCGACTGAACAACGGCAGCATTCATATACTGCATGCTGGGAACCATGCCATGGGCTGTCCTATTTAATTCTCTCAGCTGTTGATATTTTAGGCGAGTTAAAGTTAAATTTAAAGTTAATTTATATTAACTTGCTGGTTTTGCAAATGAGAAGATTGAGATTAGGAAGATGAAATAATTTACCAGAGTCCCATTGCTGGTAACTGATGCCGCTGCAGTTCCTTTCTTCGTACTGAGACCCATAGTTGTCACTCCTGACTTTGGCCTCCTCTCCTCAGGGGGCTGGACTAGATCTTCTAGGCCAGGAATTAGATCTTCTAAACCATAGCCCACTAGAAAAGGTGGCCCTCTGCTTGTTTTGTTTAAGTCATGGTTAAAAAAAAAACCCAAACATAAAAGTTTACCATTGTAATCATTTTAAGGTCAATAGTATTTTATATTCACATTGCTGTGAAACACATCTCCAGAACGTTTCATCTTACAAATCTAAAACTCTCCACTCATTAAACAACAGCTCCTTTTTATCTCCTTCCCTAGACCCTGGTAACCCCATTCTACCTTTTAATTTTCGTAAATATGATACACAGATGATACCACCCTTATGGCAGAAAGTGAAGAAGAACTAAAGAGCCTCTTGATGAAAGTGAAAGAGGAGAGTGAAAAAGTAGGCTTAAAACTCAACATTCAGAAAACTAAGATCATGGCATCTGGCCCCATCACTTCATGGAAAATAGATGGGAAAACAATGGAGACAGTGACAGACTTTATTTTTGGGCTCCAAAATCACTGCAGATGGTGACTGCAGCCATGAAATTAAAAGATGCTTGCTTCTTGGAAGAAAAGCTATGACCAACCTAGACAGCATATTAAAAAGCAGAGACATTACTTTGCCAGCAAAGGTCTGCCTAATCAAACTATGGTTTTCCAAATAGTCATGTATAGATGTGAGAGTTGGACCATAAAGAAAGCTGAAAAATTGATGCTTTTGAACTGTGGTGTTGGAGAAGAATCTTGAAAGTCCATTGGACTGCAAGGAGATCAAACCAGTCAATCCTAAATGAAATCAATCCTGAATATTCATTGGAAGGAGTGATGCTGAAGCTGAAACTCCTGAAGAACTGACTCATTTGAAAAGACCCTGATGCTGGGAAAGATTGAAGGTAGGAGGAGAAAGGGATGATAGAGGATGAGATGGTTGGATGGCATCACTGATTCAATGGACGTGAATTTGAGCAAGTCTTGGGAGTTGGTGTAGGACAGGGAAGCCTGGCATGCTGCAGTCCATGTGGTTGCAAAGAGTCAGACATGACCGAGTGACTGAATGACAACAGTAAAGACATGGAAGACATTTAGAACAGCGTCTAAATAGTAAGTGCTCCACTGGAGTATGGAACTTTCCTGGTGGCTCAGGCAGTAAAGAATCTACCTGCAATGCAGGAGACCTGGGTTTGATCCCTGGGTTAGGAAGATCTCCTGGAGAAGGGAAAGGCTTCCCTTCCAAAACTTCTAGGAATTGGACCACTGTCCGCTTTTTGACCTTCATGGTTGGCCTTGCAATCGTCATGACACTTGTAGGTGTGTCATTTAGGGTGCTGATATGTTACAAATGGGGGCTTCCCAGGTGGCACAGTGGTAGAGAATCTGCCTGCCAATGCAGGAGATGCAGGTTCGATCCCTGGGTCAGGAAGTTCCCCTGGAGGGTGTAATGGCAACCCACTCTAGTATTCATGCCTAGAAAATCCCATGGACAGAGGAGCCTGGCGGGCTCTAGTCCATGGGGTCACAAAGAGTTGGACCTGACTGAGCACACACATCTTTGTTGTCATCATCATCATGTTACAGCGAGCGTATACGCACGCTCAAGGTCTAGTGGAAGTTGACAAGATCTGCCATCTTGGACCTAATTGGTTCCAATCAGTGTGTCATGTTCTCAGGCTATGTCATTCTTTTAAAGGCTGTGCCCTGCTCCTTTCCTGTCTGAGTAGTGACAACAAAAGAAAAAGAGGAAAAGAAAACAATGTCACGATTCTAAAGTTAGCCATTCAAAAATAATTTTATTTATTTATTATTATTTAATTATTTAAAAGGGCTTCCCTTATATAGCTCAGTTGGTAAAGAATCTGCCTGCAATGCAGGAGACCCCAGTTTGATTCCTGAGCCAGGAAGATCCGCTGGAGAAGGGATAGGCTACCCAATCCAGTATTCTTGGGCTTCCCTTTTGGATCAGCTGGTAAAGAATCCACCTGCAATGTGGGAGACCTGGGTTCGATCCCTGGGTTGGGAAGATCCTGTAGAGAAGGGAAAGGCTACCCACTCCAGTATTCTGGCCTGGAGAATTCAGGTTCTCAAAGAGTTGGATATGACTGGTTCTAATCAGTGTGTCATGTCCTTAGGCTATGTCATTCTTTTAAATGTTGTGCCCTGCTCCTTTCCTGTCTGAGTACTGACAACAAAAGAAAAAGGGAAAGAAAACTGTGTCATGATTCTAAAGATTGCCACTCAAAAATTATTTTATTTATCATTTTTTAATTATTCATTCATTTATTCAACAACTGATTTGTTGAACCTCAAGTGTGTTAGGGGGCCCATAGGTGAACAAAATTGCTGTCTGAGGGGATATTGACATCGAAACTAGTAATTATGGATGTCATGTGTATAACTTACAGAAATGCTGGTGCTCTTCTGAACCAAGGCCCTTGTATCCTTAAACAACGACATTTAACCTAGTCTGGGTCACCAAAGAATGCTTCCCTAAGAAAGTGATGAGTTCTAATCATTGTTTGCAGTGTGGCAAAATGCTCTGAAATTTAGTGTCTGTTTACAATTTATTTTCTCATGAATCTGGGGTAACTAGACTCTGCTGGAAAATTCTCTCTTGGGATCGTGATACTGACTGGGGCTAGAATCATCCGAGAGCTCAATTAGGCTGCCATTCAAGATAGCTTCTTCCCTCATGTGTCTGGTGCCTCTGTGCTCTAACACTTGGCCTCTCCCTCCAGCAGAGTAGCCTGGACTTTCTGTCTAATTGGCTTAGAGCTCCAAGAAATAGGAACAGGAAGCTGCCAGGCCCATTCAGGGCTGCACCTCCAATGGGCTCAGTATCATTTCTGCCACACACTAGTGATCAAAACATCACAAGCCTTGCCTACATTCTTGGGAGAGGAAAAGTAAACACTCTTTCTGATGGGGAAGTTGCAAGTTCTCATTGCAGAAAAGCATGTGGGATAGGAACTGTTGTTGGGCCCTCTTTAGAGAGTGCGGGTCTGTCACTTGGTGCTAGGTTGGACCCTGAAAGATGATTAGGCATCGATGTGATGGGCAGAAGAGTCCAGGAGGGCATAACTCCTTTGGCAATGAGATCAGCCTGAGTGCAGCCCTGGAGATCCAAAAGGGAAACCTTGGAGGAGGAACTAAAAGGTTTGTGTGACTAAGTGGAGGAATGAGGAGAGGAAGAGTGGCCTGGAAAACCTGGGGTACACAGTGAAGAGTATGATTAATGCATGTTTACATCAGAAAACAAAGAAAATAGCTGTGTAGGTTCTGGACAGAAGCAGTGGAAAGCACCAAAAATGGAATTCCTAGAATGGGAAGAACAGATTAGTCCCAAGGACTTGGGTTGGAGTAGAGGTGGGTCAGGGAAATCTTATCCCAAATTACATAGCTAGAGTGAGACACAATTAGGATTAGGAGCTAGATCTGACTCTGCATCTGCTAGCCCGCTTGCTATACTCCACTATATTGCTCACCCCACTGCCTATGAAAAGTCATTTTATATAATGAACTTGAAAATCCCTTGCTAACCAAAAGGTGATTTACTCTTCCTAGTTTCTTCCGAGCTATCCTGGCAAATATCATCTAAGTTTTCTAGGCTCAACTCAAAGAACACGTCCTTAATCTCTCACTCACCCTTGCTGTCAAGTGACCCCCCCTCCCTCCTTCCCCCACCAAATCTGTTTCCATTCTCTATCAAGGAAGTGTTTTGGACTTATTTTCTTAGGCTTATCATGACAGACCATGAGTCTCTTTAGGGCCACAGTGTATTTGATTCATCTTTCCATTGTCAGCATCTTGTATCTGTCGTGACCTTAATGAATCATGAGTAGATGGGTAGATGAGTGGTTTCTAGAATTCCTGGATAAACAGCACTGAAGTGGTTCTCAAGTTGAGTTGTTACTGCCCTTAATGAGGGTTAAATGAGGCATTGCATTCGAAGTATCCTTGGGACCTCTTACTCTCTCTGAGCCTGAGTGTCCCTTTCTGTGGAAGATTGGGGTTGCAAGGATGATCTCAAAGGCCCCTACCTTGTCTATGAGTTTACAGATTTAGAATGCATTGGGATGAAGTGTTCTGCAAACCAGCAGTGCGGGCCAACAGTGGTAATATGTTCCGGAAAAGCATCTATTTCTGCTTTATTGATTATGCCAAAGCCTTTGACTATGTGGATCACAATAAACTGTGGAAAATTCTGAAAGAGATGGAAATACCAGATCACCTGACCTACCTCTTGAGAAATCCCTATGCAGGTGAGGAAGCAACAGTTAGAACTGGACATGGAACAACAGACTGGTTCCAATTAGGAAAAGGAATATGTCAAGGCTATATATTGTCACTCTGCTTATTTAACTTATATGCAGAGTACATCATGAGAAACGCTGGGCTGGATGAAGCACAAGCTGAAATCAAGATTGCCGGCAGAAATATCAATAATCTCAGATATGCAGATGACACCACCCTTATGGCAGAGGGTGAAGAAGAACTAAAGGGCCTCTTGATGAAAGTGAAAGAGGAGAGTGAAAAAGTTGGCTTAAAGCTCAACATTCAGGAAACTAAAACCATGGCATCTGGTTCCATCACTTCATGGCAAATAGATGGGGAAACAGTGGCAACAGTGGCTGACTTTATTTTTTGGGGCTCCAAAATCACCGCATATGGTGATTGCAGCCATGAAATTAAGAGATGCTTGCTCCTTGGACTGCAAGGAGATCCAACCAGTCCATCCTAAAGGATATCAGTCCTGGGTGTTCATTGGAAGGGCTGATATTGAAGCTGAAACTCCAGTACTTTGGCCACCTGATGCTAAGAGCTGACTCATTTGAAAAGACCCTGATGCTGGGAAAGATCGAAGGCTGGAGGAGAAGGGGACGACAGAAGATGCGATGGTTGGATGGCGTCACCAATTCAAGGGATATTAGTTTGGGTAAACTCCGGAGTTGGTGATGGACAGGGAGGCCTGGTGGGTTGTGGTCTATGGGGTCGCAGAGTCGGACACTACTGAGTAACTGAACTGAACTGAACCAACCTGCAAATACCAAAGCAGGGAGCACAATGAGTATATTCCTAGACATTTTGATTTTTTTTTAAAAAAGTCAATTTAAAGGTACTTATGCTTTCTAGTGTATATAAAGACTGAACTTTAAGCACTGGGTAAGCAAAGGAATATTCAAAATAGAATCTTAGGTGAATAGCTTTGTGCTCTGCACCTTGGTGTCTCTTCTGTAAAGTGGGGAACATACTTTATGATGTTCATTTAGAATTTTAGTCAATAAAGAACTAAAATTTTTAAGATTTATTTTATATTTTTTCTTAGCCTCTGGTGTACAAGATCAAACTGAAAATTACAAGTTCCAAAATTACAGAAGTAGTAAAACACTGCTATAAAATTCAGGAGAATCAGGCTTAGCATAGACACAGCAAACAAAACCCTGTTTGCAGCTAGAAAAATGTAATAAATGATTTTCAGTCAGTTCCTTGCCAACATAATAAAAATCAAAATATAAAAAGTAGATAAATTCACAGTTGTTATCAGTTTACAAGAGGTTAGCCACCAAGTTCCTATAATCTGCACACCTTGATACATTTAAAATAAAAGGCTGTATATACTAGCTTAACACATTAAGCGGTATAGATTAGTGCTATTGATTTAAATACAATGATTTCATGGCCTAAGTGCTAAAAATGATTTTAATGTACCACAGAAATTGTGCTGTTTTAGAGAAAAAAGCACCTTTATGTACCTTTATAGCAGCTTGCAAAGGTGTTGCTGATTGTCTGGTTTTATCTACTTGTAAGTAGTTAAGGAAAGCAGAGCTTACCTAGTTGTTTTGTTTGTTCATTTTTTGGTAAAGATACGAAGGTGTATGTTGAGCATGTGAAATATGGCTAGTGTGACTGAAGAACTTTATTTGATTTTTAATAAAGTTAAGTTTAAATAGCCATGTATGGCTAGTGTCCTCCGTATTGAACAACATTACTGTTCTCATTTGGTCTGGCCTTGAAGATCTAGGTATCTCAGAGAGTGAGGTTAGTGTTAGGATTCTTTCCGCCCAGCCCCAAGGCTGAACCTACACATAGGCAATCCTCAAAGCCTCAGGGAGTGTGAACACTGAAACCTTTTTGCAAGCTGACTGGAAAAATTGTCCAGAGTCATCTTCAGGCATTACGTCATCCAAACCTAGGAAGCATAGCACAGTAACGTTCAGAGGGAGAAGGGCCATTCTCTCTGCTTCCCCTTTGCACCTTTGAGCTGGACAAACCATCATTGCTTTCAAAGTTTGTGAAAAGACTCATGCAATTACGACTTTCAGACTGATTATGATGTAGGTCCAGTCACAGAATTCCTCGTCTATTTTAGGTCAGTATCAACAGAGATTTGCCAGGGCAGTCTTTTCACACCTGCTATAAAAGGCTTCTCTGTGTGAGTAAAAGCTCTTGACTTTAATTCCACTCATCAGGAATCCCACGCTGCTCTGTGTAAGTTTTAACGCAAAGTAGAGATGTGTACTCTTAACAGTAGAACTTCTGGGTGTTGTGCACGTTTGAGCATGACTGCCACAGAAGAGATATCAAGATGAGGATGTAATTGGGCAGATTCGTATGTGTAGAATACAATGAACCATGTGCCAATGTTGTTCTGTTTATTTTCTTTCAGGAAATCAAAGATGGTCGTGACATTGCTTTGACAAGCACTTCCTGTTGTCTTGACAGTAGACTCCCTGAGGAGTATTCTCAAAGGAATATTTGTCTCCCAGTACCTTTGTTGATGACTGTTATCATCTAGAAAATGCTTTTCACGTTCAGGAAATCAGCCACCATTGTGCTCGACTTGCTCCAGGCAGCTAAATAAAAGTTCCTACCAGTTGCTTCCAGAACTCTGTTGCCCAAAACACTTCTCCTCGTGGGGTGAATGTTCATGAAGCCCTTTCCTGAACCAGTGTAGGAGGCTTTGGCCCCTTGGAGCCTATGACATGGAAGCTTTGGAAGTGGATGATATCAGCCCAGCCTTGGAAGTGACTGAGGATTTCTTTAATACTTTTGACAATAAGCTCGAAAAGGCTGTGCAGCAGGCGGAGGTTTATGGGATCCAAGAAGTCCCTGAACTAGTGGGGCGGGAGGTCCTCAGTAACATAGACAATGGTGCTATCAGAAATGTCACCTCCCTGGGCCAGGGGGGTGTGATCTGGGACCATTGTAAGACCAGACTCTTAGACACCAAAGTTCCAAATGTCTTCCCTGCCAAAGAACAGTTTATGGTCCAGAAGGGGACAACCCCAGATAATCTGTCCTGGATGGAACAAAAGGAAGCCTCCACCTTTAATTTTTTCAACATCTGTCAGCGTCGGAGAGACAGGCCTCGTTCTGTGAATGACTTATTGGATGAGACCTCTACTTTTAAGCCTGGGCATGCTCGATCAAGGTCAGATATTACCCAGGTAGACTGGAGGGTGGTCCTCAAAACCATGCCTCTGCAGCAAGAAGTATCTCTTCAGGGCCCTCACTTCGCCAGGCCTTCTTTTCTCTTGTCCTCATCAAACAAGGTAGAAGATGCTCAAGGAAATACAGGTATGTCTTCATACTGACTGCTATTCAACAGTGGTTGATTTTGCTTTGTCTCTCTTGCATCTACCTCATGAAAGTTTGCCTCTCCACTGTCCATGTCTGTCTTTGCCTACTTAAGCCCCTTCTTCCATTTACTTTCACACTTAAATTATCTGAAGTCTCCAGTCTTATTATTGTCCTAGGAGGTACTGAGTGAAGGGATAACTGTGGTTAATTCTCTTTCCTCATCTTGTTTGTTAGAATTAGAATATTCCCGTAATTAATGCAGTGCTTTCCTTTGACATTGCATGATACCACTTATTCACATCAGTAGATGTTTATCAGATCATACATTCACCACAGTCTTGTGCTATGAAAGCTTAAAAGATGTATGAAGACACAGTCCCTGCTATAAACAACTTCTTCTTAGGCTGAGGAGATCAGACACTCCCAGAGACTCAGGAAGACACCCAGTGATGAGAGAAAGGAGATGCTCAACTGAAACACCTGGAAGGGAAATTTTATTTTTATTTATATTGTTGGGATTTTTTTTTAATGAGTGAGTGACACTGATTGAAAGAAGATAGAGGATGGAGAGGACGCTTTGTTCTGGACTTGTCAGAAAAGGATAGTGAAACGTCATGGAACTTGAGCTGGACCTTGAAGGACACTACGTTGCAGAAAGAGAGCTGCAGTGGGAGGGCACTTGGTCAGGATTGTGGTGTGGACAGAGGGACAGACAGGAGAGCGGGCTGACCCTTGAGACCAAAGGATCTCATGATGATCATGGGAGGAACGGGGTGAAGAGGTTGCTTAGGACCTCATGGGGTAGGCCCCAAGTTTCTTTTTCTTTTATTTTTTATGCATACACACGTGCACATGGATATGTATTCATGTACTCACACGTGAACTTCCTCTTCTGTGAGACACGACAAACCATCTCTCTGTTTCTCTCAACATTTTTCTTGATGTTAACCTCATTTATACAGGCTTTATACATGTATACATTTATATAGTAATCATTTATTACTAATGATTTTTCAACTACCTTGCATAACCTCTTAATTTGGATGCATGAGTGCATGCTAAGTTGCTTCAGTCGTGTCCGACTCTTTGTGACCCCATGGGCTATAGCCCTCCAGGCTCCCCTGTCCATGGGATTCCCCAGGCAAGAATACTGGAGCAAGTTGCCATGCCCTCCAGGGGATCTTCCTGACCCAGGGATGAAACCCTCATCTCTTATGTCTCCTGCATTGGCTATGGGTTCTTTACCACTAGCACCACCTTGGAAACCCTAGTTTAGATGGCTTCTGCTCAGTTAACTGGGGAGACTTTTTTTTGCACTTTGTTTCTGTTTTAGCGTTGCATGTATTTATTTATTTAAGAATGAGAGTTTTGCCTTAGGCTTATGTACAAGTGGCTTCCCAGGTGGCTCAGTGATAAAGAATCCACCTGCCAATGCAGAAGATGGGAGTTTTATCCCTGGGTCAGGAAGATCCCCTGGAAGAGGAAATGGCAACCCACTTCAGGATTCTTGCCTAGAAAATTTCATGGATGGAAGAGCCTGGAGGGCTGTAGTCTATAGGGTTACTAAAGAGTTGGACATGACTGAGTGACTGAACACACACCCATGCTGTGTAAACAGTTGTACTCATTGACTAGTAAGCAAGCTCAGTTCTTGTTTAGTTTCTTGGAGGTCATGTAGATGTTTTTAAAAAATCACAAGCCCCTGTAACCATTCTAAATCCCTGGCATAACCCAAGTTAGGATGTTGTATCTGTAATTTTGTTTTTCCTATCTTATCTAGATTGTAAATGCAAAAACTGGCCTTCCTCGAGTTCTTTAAAGGAACCTAAAGAGAGAACCTTCCTTAGCTGCTCCCTTGAGGATATGATGGACCGTGATCTTTACTTTTTAATTCTCAATTTAAAAAAATTTGAATATTATGTTGAAATATAAGAACTGAATGGTATTTTGAAAAGCAAACTGTAGCAAATGGCCTTTGCAGGTATTGATGTTATATCACCTGGCCAGCTTTTGGGTATCCATGGAATACCCATTCTATCAGGAATTAATAAATTTGAGAAATGACCTGCCAGGTTTCTCAAACCTGTCTGGCACACTGTGGAGAACAGGAGATATAAATCTTGTTTGTGTTACTCACTAGGTTGAGGGCAGGGGTAAGGAGGTCCTACTGGCCGCCCATTCCTGGGCTGGTGGAGAGAGTGTGTGGAGAAGAGTTAGATTTGAGGCTGGTCACCCACTCTGCCAACTGTAATTCTCACTGCATTTGGGGGGTGGGGGTGGGGTGTCAGCACCCAGGTGCATCCTTGTCAAAATCAGCCAAGATCTTTGAGTGAACTTCCCTTTAAAATCTTTGAAAGTAGCCATCCAAACTGCAGCAAGGCTCATTGTTCGTCCTGAAGAAGTATGCCCGAAGCTGAGGAAGGTACTGTGGTATCTTGGCCAGAGCTGGAGCTGAGGACCCAGGAGTTTTGGGGTGAGGCCAGGCCTCATTCTTGAGCCTCAGACTTACACATCCCACTGCCTGGGCATCGCTGTTGGAGTCTCCCCCAGGCACTTGAAGTTCAGTGTCCAGCAAAGAGCCCATCATCCTCACACCCTCCACTTTAGCTGTTATAAAAGCTAACAGGGTAATGAGAGGCTGAGGGCTCCGCAGAAGAAATAAACTTTAGTGAGGTGGATTTGCATTGAAGAGGGCAGCTTGATTTTGTGTCTAGCCCTTGTCTTTGTGTCCAGCCCTTGTCTTTGTGTCTCTCCCTTACTTATGGGCTGTATTACTTTGTAGTCTTCTCCAGTTGATTTTTTACTCTTTTCTGGATCCTTCTCTGAGCTCATCTGAGTAGCTTAGAGACTTTCCAGGAGTGGGTTTCTCCTCAGCTGCCCCCTTCCTCCTTTTTTGCCCACCCCATCCCTTCCCTTTCCTTCATAATAATACACCTGAGGGTCTTCTTTATTAGGTAGGGCCTCTGTGTCTTCTGCCTCATTTGTCAGTGACTAACTGGGCTTTTGAGCCTTACTGAGGATAAACTTTGCTCTGGGTATAAAGCAACTCAGATTTTGGCATATTGAGGGCGGTGGGTAGCTGAGGTATAGTAAGAGCTATTTGGCTAATGGGCAGGCCTGTCTGAAGAAGGCCTTCTGGTCTGACAAGATAGTGAGCATATTAAAAAAATTACTCCAGGTCTAGACTGTTAAGAGTTTCAATCCTTGTTTCAGTATTTACTTGATGTGTAACATAGGGCAAGTTTCTTAACCTCTCTGAGCCTTTATTTTTTTGGCCATAAAGCATGGGACAATAATAGTATTTACCTCAGTATCTTGTGAGCATTAAAGGGGTTAAAAGATCTAAAGTGCTTCTCAGAACCACGTTTGGCACATAGTAAACACTTAAGTCTTTCCTGGTAGCTCAGACAGTAAAGAATCTGCCTCCAGTGCAGGAGAATCTGGCCCCCTGGGTCTGAAAGATCCCCTGGAGAAGGTAATGGCAACCCACTACAGTATTCTTGCCTGGGAAATCGCATGGACCGAGGAGCCTGGTGGGCTACAGTCTGAGGGGTCGCAAAGAGTCAGCCATGAGAGAGCGACTAACACTTTCACTTTCAAACACTTAATAAATGTTTTAAATATTTAGTGATATTATTTCTATTATAATTGAATTTGAAACTCATCCATGAGAATCAAAGTGATCCTACCAGTCACTCCTGGTTTTTCCTGGCATAGTCAATTTCATAAAATGCCTCACAATAAACATTTCTTCAATTGCCCTTCCTGCATTGTATTTTCTCATAGCTATTCACTGGTTCATCAATGAGAAATAGACCATTCCTTGTCTCATACTAACTTGTCATCAACAGTTTACTGTCTTCCACACCAGAGTTTATGGTCACTGAGGAAGGGATTGTTTCTTGTGCTTTGTTTTATCCTCAGTACCTAGTATAGGGCTCTGAACATAACACGTGCTCAAAACAATTTTTTACATGTGAGATGAGCATAATTCTGGTAGAAATAAAGCTGATAAATTAAGAACATCAACTTCTTTAGCTGGTTTATGCCTTCCTAGAAAAAAGACCACTCCACCGTGTTTTCCAAGGGCCTCACCCGATCATCTCCTAGCATCTCATACCTCGCATGTCTTCTCTGTGAAGTTCTTTAGCAGCAGTGAAAAATGAAGATTTGCTTTCATCTCAAAAGCTGCCATGTACTCTCCTTGTGATAAGAGAGAATCAAACAGATATGGCTTATAAAATAGCCCCTCGTGTTGGAAGAATGGTGTCCTGGCCTTGGAGGAGTCTCCAGATACCATCTCAGACTCCAGGGTCACACAGGCACGGTTACAATTGCCCTTTGTAGAGGAATCTTCTAACGTGCTGTTTGGTGAGCACAGAGCCTGGGCAGATAATTGTGGTTTGCCCTTTACTCTTTCTGTAGTTGGCAGTCCTGTGGGGTAATTTTTTGCATCACTCCTCAACTTTTGCCTGTTCCCTCATAATGTTTCTTTATAGAAGACTATTACTTTGGCTTTGAAAATCACTTCTTTACTAGGTTTTTGGTGTATATGAGAGCAATATACATCAAACAGATCAATAGCCTCCTTGTTACCATCAAAGCCAACATAACCTGGTGTGTTATCCTCAGGGTAAGTGAGCCCAGGTAGAGAGAGAAGGGAAAAAATAATGATAATACTTACTTTGTTCACTGACTATTTTAAGTGCTTTGCAGATAGTAGCTTATTTAATTCATTTTATTGACCCCATTTTAAGGATGAGGAAACTGAAGCACAGACAGCTTTAGTAATGTGCTTACAGTCCCCCTACTAGTAACAAGTGGATCCTCAATTTGAACCTGGCACTCCTTCCAAGTGCATGCTCTTAACCATGAAGCTGGACCTGAACTCCTACTTTGGAAGCCAGTAATTCTATCTCCAGAACCCTCCACCCTGGAAGCTGTGTTGGCAGTCAGTCCCTGTTGGGGTAAAGAGTAGGAAGTGGTATGGAAGAAACAGACCTGGATAATGTTCATCAACTAAAATTAATCCCTTGGGGAATCACTGGTTAGGAAAAACTGAGACGCACCAAAGCAGTCTAGCTAAGCAAGGTTTGTTTCCTGCTTTAACACATTTACTACATGAACAGTTGTGGAGCAATTCTTTAGGGGACCAGGGAGTCTATAGAAGGAAGACTGCAGCTTTTCTCTTCACAATTTTGAATGTTAGCCATGCAGAAAAGCATAAGGGACTTGAACCCCTGGTTTGTGACCATGGAAAGAGGGCTTCCGAGTTCTGCCCCACCTCCAGCTGCCTTTCTCAGTCTTACTCAGAAGCCTGTGAATGCATTCTCTAGATTCCATTGCCTCAGGCAGAGGCAAACCTAAGATAGACTGTGCTAAGCGCTGAGTGAACAAGGGGTGCTGCCAGTGGGTCCCACAAGTTGGGTGGAATATAGCTTGAATCCAACCTAGTTAAGACTGTCTGCATTATCTGAGGATGGAATTATCATGTCCAAAGGGTGAGGTCATAAACTGATGGGAAGGAATAGATCTAGGGAGGCAGCAACAGTTTTTTTTATCCCCTAGCTTTCAGTTTAGTTCAGTCGCTCAGTCGTGTCCAACTCTTTGTGACCCCATGAACCGCAGCACGCCAGGCATCCCTGTCCATCACCAACTTCCGGAGTCCACCCAAACCCATGTCCATCGAGTCGGTGATGCCACCCAACCATCTCATCCTTTGTCGTCCCCTTCTCCTCCTGCCCTCAATCTTTCCCAGCATCAGAGTCTTTTCCAATGAGTCAACTCTTCTCATGCGGTGGCCAGAGTATTGGAGCTTCAGCTTCAACACCAGTCCTTCCAATGAATACCCAGGACTGATCTCCTTTAGGATGGACTGGTTGGATCTCCTTGCCATCCAAGGGACTCTCAAGAGTCTTCTCCAACACTACAGTTCAAAAGCATCAATTCTTAGGTGCTCTGCTTTCTTTATAGTCCAACTCTCACATCCATACATGACCACTGGGAAAACCATAGCCCTAACTAGACCGACCTTTGTTGACAAAGTAATGTCTCTGCTTTTTAATATTCTGACTAGGTTGGTTGGTCATAACTTTCCTTCCAAGGAGTAAGTGTCTTTTAATTTCATGGCTACAGATTACCATCTGCAGTGATTTTGGAGACCAGAAAAATAAAGTCAGCCACTATTTCCACTATTGAAATATAATTGACAAAATTATAAGATATTTTAGGTGTCCATCATGATTTGATACACGTATACACTACAGAAGCATGTATCCATTCGTTAAGTGACACATCCATCACCTTACATCACAGGCAGTTATTTGTAAAGAACCTCAGGGTAGGTGAAAGTGAAAGTGTTAGTCGTTAAGTTGAGTCCAACTCTTTGTGACCCCATGGACTGTACCTGCCAGGCCCCTCTGTCCATGAGATTTCACAGGCAAGAATACAGGAGTGGGTAGCCATTCCCTTCTCCAGGGGATCTTCCCAACCCAGAGATCAAACTCAGGTCTTCTGCATTGCAGCCACATTCTTTACCACTGAGCCACCTCAGTGTAGGTGGTGGAGACCAAAGCTTCCCTGGGGCCAGCTCCTTTCTTCCTGCCATCCCAGGGTCTGTCTTGCCCAGAGCAGCTGTAGCAAGGTGTGGCTGGGAGCCATTCCTGAGTAGATGCCCTGCACCCACCACCAGATAGGCTCCCTTTTAGTCCTAGCACTGTAGTAATCTTCATTCTATACAGACATGCTCCCAACTAGTACCTGCTCTAACCTGTTACCTCTTTTCACCACTATCATCCTATTCTTGTTTACTGAGTAAATGGTACAGCTGTAGGCAACAGGGAATTTTCCATGGGATAAAGAAGATAAGGATGTAATACTGTAGAATTACAATCCAAATATAAACATATATTAAGGTAAGAACATGAAAAGTCATAGGAACATGTGGACACTAGAATATTATCAATATAAAAATTATATGTACACACACACACACACACTTACTACTCTAAATATTTAAACGTAGTAGAGGAAGAGGAGGCTTTATAGAAAGAACACTTGCCTAGGGCTTGCAAGCGTTTTATCCCACCACCTCTGCTCCTAACTTGCCACGTGAGTTTGGAAAAATCACTTGTCTGTTGCCTTTGGTTTGTAAACCTAGTAAAGCAGGTTAAATTGTCTTTATAATCTTTTCCAACTCTAAAATGATTCTAAGATGTAGTTGAACTGACCTTGACTCATGGTTGTGTGGGAGCTAGTTACTGTAGTCAGATCAATGATGGAAAGTCGTGGTGGAAATATGGGCATGGTTGTAATTATTTTACACAGAAAGGTTTCTGTGTGCTTTGTAACTCTACTTCTGGATGAACTGCTATTGCAGTTTTTAAAATAAAACAGTTTGAAAGAAATCCTTGGCCTTAGCTGAGAAGCTCTGAAACCCAAATCTGACTGGTACTTCCCTCCTAGCTGTGTTCACGTTTTCATCTGCTTGGCAAGCGTAGTGATCAGCCGGGCTTTTGTTTCCGTCAAGTCTCACTTTCTGATGACCTAGTACCATTCCTCTGCCTGTGTTTCTTGAGATCTTCAGGAGAAGATCTCAACAGAGGTTTTATGTAGGGCTAGAAAAACCATGGCAGTATGGTTTCTTTATCCCGAGTTCTGTTACTCCATTTCAATTCCCTTTCCCCCCATCTTTCACTTGAGGGAAAAAAAAAAGGCCAAATTTGGGACTTACACTAAATTGACTGCTTTTTCGGTTATGATTTTTCTCAAAAGCCTTGGAGCCAATAGAAGTGGGAATATTCCTGTGGGCTTAGAACAAGTGAAGTCACCAGGATATGGGTTCTTGCTGAATGTATGATTCACCCTTCAGCACCATTAGTCAGGGCAAAGAAGTTGCTGAAATAGGTCACAGAAAGTTGATTTTATATGGTTGTATAGTTTCCATTGGTTATATTTTTCGGAAACCTAACATGCCTCATCGCCAACTGGCATCCTAATTCCTGACAAATCTATATGGGAACTCTGAAAATGAAGTGTCTTTGACTTTTTTTGCGGTTGTTCTGTTAATGCATTTTATCTTTCTTGGATGAGGAGGACTATAGTTACTAATTTTACAAACGTCTAGAGTTACCTTCTTAAAACACAGATCTTTTCATGCTACTCTGTTCTTAAAAATGAATCATGGTTCCCTATTCTTTACAAAAATCAAGTGCAAATTTTCTAAAGCATCCAGATAATCTTTCTAAGTTTATCACCTGCACCTTTCTTCCCCACCTAGTGATAAAGATCCTTGGTGCTGTTTGCTCAGTAATGTCCGACTCTTTGTGACCCCATACGCTATAGCCTGCCAGACTCCTGTGTCCATGGGATTTTCCAGGCAAGAAAATGGGTTGCCATTTCCTTCTCCAGGGGATCTTCCCAACCCGGAGATCGAACCTGGGTCTCCTGCATTGCAGACAGATTCTTTACCATCTGAGCCATCAGGGAAGCCCCTTCTTCCCCCATCTAGGTGCTAATTTTGAATGTGCCATGTGTGTTCAATCAACTTAGCCTTTGCTCGTGATGTCGCTTCACCCAGAAGACCTTCCCAGCCTTCTTCACTTTTCACAATCCTCCATTATCTTTCAAGGATCAGTTCAAATGCCACATCCTCTCTGAGACCTTTCTATCTTTTTCTGTTTTTTTAAATTGAAGTATAGATGACCTACAATATTGCATTAACTTCTGATGTACAATGTAGTGATACACTGTTTTTATACACTGTACTCTATATAAAGTTATTATAAAATATTGTCATATTTCTTGTACTGTGCATTTACATTCTTGTGACTTATTTATTTTATATCTGCTAGTTCTTACCTCCCTTCACCTATCTTTCTCCTTTCCTGACCTCTTTCCCCTCTAATAACAACTAGTTTGTTCTCTGTATCTGTGTATTTTTAATTACAATTATGTTTTTTCTTTTACTTCATGTTTCTACAACACATTTTATTCTGTCATTCATTATAGGTAATTGCTTGACCATTCACCTCTCACGCTAGGTCAGCAATTCTCTGATGCAATGAATTGTAGACAACTTTCTATGGTATCAGGTATGAGCCTCTGCAGGCTGTTTGGCTGAATTCTATGTATTGGTACTTGGAAAATCAGGATGCACAGTTTTTTTTATTTCCAGAATGAAAATGACCTGACCTCTCTTTCAGTTTTCCTTACCTAAAGCTTGAGTCAAGTTGATTAAAGTTTGCTATTATTAATACTGTCAGTAAGAGCTATCATTTAGTGAGTTAACTTTATGCCCAGACCTGTGCTAAGAAGTATTCACCTGTTATCTTATTTAATATTAGTAATAATTTAATATGTTAGATAATATTATCCTGATTTTACAAAGGAGAAAGTGGAGGCTTAGAAAATGTAATCTCACCCAAGGCCATCAGGCTATAAGTGGAGAAGCTCCAGGCCCACCCTGGAGGCCACACGTAACCACGCTATAAAACTGCCTCTCAAGTCTGAGGAAGCTTAGGACTCATTCCCTCCACCGCAAATAAAACACAGTGTGATCTAGATTGAAAATCTGGAGGTTGGCATTCCACCCTCAACTTGTACACTTTGTGGTATACCCTTGGCCAAGTCATTTTGTTTCCTGGAACCTCATTCCAAATCTGTTAAATCAGTTAAAATGCTTTTAGAAGCAAGTAATAGAATACTCAACTTAGTAAAAGTGGCATAAATAGTGAGGCCATTTATCATTTTATTTTTTTCATCTTAATAGATAGCTATTGGACATAGTGCATATCAAACACTGTAGGCAGTAAATACTTAAGGACACCCCTCTGGTGGTTCCAGAGTCATCAAAGATCCAGGTATTTTTCATCTTTTTTCTCTGCTGTCCTAAGTATATTGGTGGTGTCTCTTCTTTCCTTCATTGATGCAAGATGGCTGCATTAGCCCCAAAGATACATATCAGCAGCCAAAGTCAGGAAGGGGAAAAGAAGGGCACCTTGCCTGGGTCTTATTTCAGAGGACCCCAAGAGCATCCCATCAGCAGTCAGAACTGGGTTCCATACTGGTCCCTAAAGCAACCTCTGGTAAAGGAACATGGGATTACCAATTGTTTTAAATAAACCATGGTACTTTCTGCGGGGATGGGGAGAAGCCATCTCTACACCTAAACACAACTAGGGTTCTCTTGATAAAGAAGGGGGAGACACTTGACAGAGTAGACAGGCACCAGACAGATTCTGCCTTAGATAGGGCTGGGCTGAAGAGATTTCTAGTCCCTTCTGCCTCTGTGTTTCTGTGATTCAGTGTGACCCAAAGACAGACCACTTACCTTAAAATCTGGTTCCCTAAGTATGGGAGATTCTTTTATACTTAATTCCTATAGGTTAAGGAAACAGAATGAGAAACTCACCGTGGCAGATAATGAGCATCATTTGAAAGCTGATGTTTGGAAATGTTTTCTGGGTTAAAAAAAAAAAAAAAGTTCCATAAACACTAGAGATTATCCTTGTTACAGAAGACAGAAAACCTCCGAACTTAAGAGATTGAGTCTGTGATCTTCTGGTCAGGTTCACATCCAAAAAGTAAAATTGACCAGGTCTGTGTTGACTTGTACGCTATCACTGTTGCTCACAGCACAAAAAACTTAGATGGAGAAGATCCCAAGCCGTGTATCTAACTCCTACATAGCCAGATATGTTACAGATCTGTTTCTTCAAGAGCCTACACAGATAGTATGTCCTTTCCCCTAAGTTTATGAAGGGAAAACAAATGGGATGTTCTCTTTCACCAACAAAGATCTTCAAAGTAGCTCATGGAAGAGATACTACTTGAGCTTAGTTCATTTCTCCCAGAATAAGTTTGTTAATGCCCATCCGTGAGCACTGCAGTGGCCAGCACTATGTACCATATATAAATTGTCCAGGACCCAGCCCCTCTTTGATTCCTGTAGATCATTCTCTTCATGTTCTTCCTTGTGGGCATTTGTGGCAGTGTCATAATTGGCATGCATCCTGTTAAATTCACTTCCTTCATGTGACTCTAATGAGAACAAATACCCAAAACGAGTTAACTTCTCCCTAGTTTCTGGCTTAAACACGGTCAGATACTAGAATATTAAACAAATAGACTTGGAAAGCAAAGAGACTTGATTGATCTAGAATGTCAGAGAAGTCTTCATTGAGGAAACGATGTTCCAGCTGAGCGTTGAGAGTTGAGCACATAGCGGAGGTGGGGGGTCATCAAAGGCTAAGCCAGAATAGGACTCATAATGGACTACGAGATTATGGAGGACCTTCAAAGCCAGACAGAGATAATTAGCATGGTATGTTGGGCAAGAAGCACTTGAAAATTTCTTGAGAGTCAAGATTGAAAGGATATGGACTTCCCTGATGATCCAGTGGTTGAGACTCTGAGCTTCCACTGCAGGGGACATGGGTTTGATCCTTGGTGGGGGAACTAAGATCCTGTGTGCCACTCTTGTCCTCGCTCCCTCCCTTTGCACACTCCATTCCTGGGGAGAAATAACTTTCAGGCAGCTTTAGGAGAGGAAGCAGGCATGTGTCACTCAGCCTCTGCAGGAAACACTGATTCTGGCCTGCTCCTCTCGATGTGCTTTGCCACCCATCAGCCTTGTGTGGGCAGCCCCCTAGGAGGGAAAGTCTATGCTGAGTGATCTAGTGATCCACTGGATCCAGTGATCCAGTGTTGCTGGTGACTCACAGGTAAAGTCTGTGTAATTCTGGGGTTCTGTTCATGGCTACACATCTAACCTGTAACCTCCAGCTGGCTCATGTTCTGATTGCTATGAGTCTGACTACCCTCTATCAATCTCAGTTGGTTTGCAACTTGGGTGAAGAAGAGAGATGCTATTTACTAAGTCCCCTCAGGCCCTAAGAGTATGGAAGGATTGGTAGATGGGGTGGAAATGCAAAAACTCTGCCAGTCATCATGATGTGAAGTGATGGGACT
The DNA here is from genome assembly GCA_007570785.1 of Antilocapra americana. Taxonomy (NCBI): domain Eukaryota; kingdom Metazoa; phylum Chordata; class Mammalia; order Artiodactyla; family Antilocapridae; genus Antilocapra; species Antilocapra americana. Next base: position 33,992,021 of record ML660197.1, read on the forward strand.
CAAATTAGGATGACTGTGGCAAAAGAGAATGTGGGACTTTTCTCTTTTGTGGAAAGTGAAAGTGAAAAGAGGAAGTGACTTCCCCCAGCACTGGCTCCGTAAAAGAAAGTGACTTTTCTCTTTTGTGAAAAGAGAAGGAACGGCTGTCCCTGGGCTGTGAACTCTTGATAGGATCTGTCTGACTCATTTGGCGTTCCCACAGATCCCAGCATAGTCCTTTGTGCGTGCATCCAACAAGTGCTTATGGAGCCAGTGCTGCTAATATGGGGGTGAGAGGGACATCCAGGTCTCTGTCTTCAAGGAGGAGCAGTTCTTTGAAAGAAATAAAAGAAGGTCGTAAGATAAGAGACTGAGAGGGGCCCTTTAGCTGAGGTGCTGAGGGGCAGCAGCCTCACTGAGGATGGCACCTTTGAGGTGAAAAGCTGAAGAGATGAAGACGACAATGGAGCTGGGGGGAGATGTTCCAGAGAGAGGACACAGCAGCTCCAGACTCCTTGAGGCCAGAAAGCACTCAGCTCATTCAAAAAACACAAGCGGCTTTTGGCTGGAGTTAGAGAAGAAATGTGAGATGGTGTGAGGTGAGGTCAGAGCAGTAGTCAGAGGCCAGACTGTACAGGACAGAAAGCAGAGACGTTGGAAGCATCCAGAATCTGGAAGAAGGAGACAGATTGAGGCATAGGAGATGCAGGTGCAAGTGAGTACTTTGGAATAGACACAATACACTTTGGGATATTAGAAGACAAGAGGAGAAGAGATCCGTAGAGGGGTAATTTTCAGATGTAATATGGGAAGAGATTCTGAAGAAGAGGGAGAGTTCACCTTCAGAGTGGAGGTGGAAGAGCTAGCTTTTCCTGGTCTTCTTTTGAGATCAGATCGATTGAATTCTTAAGATGTGTCAGGCATCATTCTGAGAGTTACTGATCTCTTCTTCATAATAATACAATGAGGTAGGTACTATTATGTATGCATGCTAAGCTGCTTCAGTCATGTCCAACTCTTTGCAACCCTAGGGATTGTAGCCCACCAGGCATTATAGCCCATCCCAGCCCACCATGGGATTCTCCAGGCAAGGGTATTGGGAGTGGGTTGCCATGCCTTCTTCCAGGGGATGTTTCTGACCTAGGGATCGCACCCACATCTCTTAACATCTCTTATGTCTCCTGCAGGAGCATTCTTTAGCAGGCGGATTCTTTACCATTAGCACCTCTTGGGAAGCCCAGGTGCTATTATAGCCCCATTTTAAAGATGATAAAATTGAGACTTGGGTTAAGTCATTTGTCCAGGGTTACCCAGACAGTTAGGACAGAATTATGATATAAACTTCGGCCAGTTGGCTTAAGCACCTGTGGTCTTAACCAATGTGCTCTCTTACACTTATATAGTACATTGGTTAGTGTAATGTTGAAGTGAAGCCAAGTAAAATATATATAAAGGCCCTCCCTCTGGGGCACATAGAAAGAGATGATAGAATTTGGAGTTTGAAAGACTAAAGAAGTTGTGGAAAAATTGTTCTGGGATTGTGTTCGAGATCCATGAAATGAGTAAAAGAATGAATTGTTACGATTAAAGTGATAAAAGTTGAACAACATGAATTTATGTTTGACCAGTGCTCTGGTCTGAATATGTGCATCCCCAAAATTCATATGTTAAACTTCTGGCCCCAGAAGTGATGGAATTAGGAGGGGGCTTTGCAGGGTGCTTATTAGGATGTGAGGGTGAGGCCCTCTTTTCACATTTATTCCTCTTGTTATATGAACTTAAATGTTTCCTTTAAATTTGCCTAGATAATTTTGGTTTGGAATATTGTCAGCACATAGTCTTTTGAGTTCTTTGAAAACATTAAAACGTTGCTCTTTGTCTTTCATTTTGAACTATTGCCTGATCTTTGGAGTCCTCTTCTTAGGACTTCATTCCTTGTCTTGACTCAGGCCATTCAGACTTTCTTGGTAAACTAAATGTTTACCTAAATGTTTCATTAACTGTGATCTGGGACATACATTTAAAAAAAAACATGGTGGTTTTTTTAAAAACAAAATTGCATAAAGTGACCAAAATGGAAGCACATTTTGTTTAATTACATATGGTAATATATGTGAATAAGTCTCGCTATTGTTTATATTATTATTACATATATATATATATATAATATCTAAAAGCTTAATATCAGACACTCTACAGTCTGGGCAGAAGGATTGTGAGTGCTGGGATGTGGAAGCAGAAACCTTTTTTTACACTTCTTATTGATTTTCTTGGAATATTTTGTTATATAATTTAATACATATTTGATGAGTGTGAAATAGTATCTGAAATATGAGTTACCCAGGTGGTATAGCTATAGAGCCTTGTGGCTTCAGGGGAGGACAGCTCTGTTCAACCAGAGGGGACAAGGAAAGGCCTCGGGAAGAGGTGAGATTTTATATTACCTCTTGCATATGAGGAAAACGTGGACAAGAAGAGATTCAAGGAAATATAGGCTGGGGGGAACAGTGAGAGAGAATACATGGTTGGGAGGCGCCAGGAGTAAAAGTCACAGCAAGTCCCCTGGCTGGAGTGTGGGTAGTGGAGGAGTGGCTGTAGCATGTGGAAGGCCCCTGGAGAAATTCATAACAGAGGGATCAGGTTAATATCCTCTGACCCTCATAATCAGTCTCCACATCCCTACAAGCAGGACAACCACCTGCAGCATATTCTCACAAAAAAGAAGTGCGTCTACCTGGACCTTGAGATCTATATAGCAGTTGACAGTAAACCTGGGAAACAGGAGCGTTTGAACAATACCCTGAGGATACATTCAGCCAAATCCAGGCTGTGTGAAATTCTACAGGACAAAGAAACTAATTTCTTCAATAAATTGTTGCTGTTCAGTTGCTAAATCGTGTCCGACTCTTGCGACCCATGGACTGTATAGCCTGCCAGGCTCCTCTGTCCATGGGATTTCCCAGGCAAGAATACTGGAGTAGGTTGCCATTTCCTCCTCCAGGGGATCTTCCCGACCCAGTGATTGAACTTGCATCTCCTGCATTGGCAGGAAGATTCTTTACTTCTGAGCCACTAGAGAAGCCCAAAATATATGCCATGACAAAGAAGGAGAAAGAGGGAATTGTTACAGATTTAAAGAGACTTAAAAGACCTATCACAACTGAATGAATCACAGACAAGCTGTGGAAAATTCTTAAAGAGATGAGAATACCAGACCACCTTATTTGCCTCCTGAGAAACCTGTATGCAGGTCAAGAAGCAAGACTTAGAACCAGACATGGAACAATGGACTGGTTCAAAACTGGAAAGGAGTATGTCAAGGCTGTATATTGTCACCTATTTATTTAACTTCTATACAGAGTACATCATGCAAAATGCCAGCCTGGATGAAGCACAAGCCAGAATCAGGATTGCTGGGAGAAATATCAGTAACCTCAGATATGCAGATGACACCGCCCTTAAGGCAGAAAGTAAAGAGAAACTAAAGAGCCTCTTGATGAAGGTGAAAGAGGAGAGTGAAAAAGCTGACTTAAAACTCAGCCTTTAAAAAACGAAGATCATGGCATATGGTCCCATCACTTCATGGCAAATAGTTGGGGAAACACTGGAAACAGTGATAGACTGTCATGGTCTTTTACAGACCAGGACCTGGGGACTGGAGTCGACGAGAAGAGGGATCCAGGGGACCCAAGTCTTGCATGAAACAAGGGTGCTTTATTTGCAGAAATGCATGTTTTTATATCTTCATACAAGGTAGCTTTAGGCAGTAAAAAAAATTGAGCAAAAACACAGCCAAGCAAATAATCTTCAAGGGCCAGAAAGCATTCCATATCCTGAGTAAGAGGGGCATAACTGAATAGATTACATTTAAGTAAAGTCACTGAAGGGAGTCACTGAAAGGAATCCAAGCAGGTGCCCTCTTTCTTGATCTCAGTCCTGAGAACTGCATGCAGCTCTGCTCATTCCTGTTTTCCAGGAACTAATAAGGAATAGAGAATCCTTGAGAAACGGCACACAAAAGGAAAGAATAACATATTGGATCCCTTAAAGCTGAACATCCTGACAATAGACTTTATTTTCTTGAGCTCCAAAATCACTGTAGATGGCGCCTGCAGCCATGAAATTAAAAGATGCTTGCTCCTTGGAAGAAAAGCTATGACAAACCTAGACAGCATATTAAAAAGCAGAGACATTACTTTGCCACAGTTACTTATAGTCAAAGCTATGGTTTTTCCAGTAGTCGGGTATGGATGTGAGAATTGGACCATAAAGAAAGCTTTGCTTCAAAGAATTGATGCTTTTGAACTGTGGTGTTGGAGAAGACTCTTGAGAGACTCTTGGACAGCAAGGAGATCTTACCAGTCAATCTTAAAGGAAATCAACCCTGAATATTCATTAGAGAGACTGATGCTGAGACTGAAGCTCCCATACTCTGGCCACCTGATGCAAAGAGTCGACTCACTGGAAAAGACTCTAATGTTGGGAGGGGCTTCCCTGATAGCTCAGTTGGTAAAGAATCTGCCTGCAATGCAGGAGACCCTGGGTTCGGAAGATCCGCTGGAGAAGGGATACGCTACCCACTCCAGTGTTCTTGGCTTCCCTTGTGGCTCAGCTGGTAAAGACTCTGCCTGCAATGGAGGAGACCTGGGTTCGATCCCTGGCTTGGGAAGATTCTGTGTAGAAGGGAAAGGCTACCCACTTCAGTGGAGAATTCCTTGGACTGTACAGTCCATGGGGTCTCAAGTAGTCAGACACAACTGAGTGACTTTCAGTTTCACTTTCACTGATGCTGGGAAAGATTGAAGGCAGGAGGAAAAGGGGACAACAGAGGACGAGATGGTTGGATGGCATCACTGTTTCAGTGGACATGAGTTTGAACAAGCTCTGGGAGATGGTAAAGGACAGGGAAGCCTGGTGTGCTGCAGTCCATGTGGTCAAAAAGAATCAGACACAACTGAGCGACTGAACAACATAAAGACCTGTCAACCAAATTGATGTGTAAACCTAAATTGAACAAATCATCTGTATAAAGAAATTTTTTGAGATAATCTGGGGAAATGAGATACAGACTGGGTATTAAGTAAGGAATTATTAATGTTTGGGGCATGAAAATGGTATGATATGTATTGTAAAGTTCTTATCTGTTACATTGGAGGTATAGCCTGAAGTATTGACATTAGAAATGATGAAATGTCTGCAATTTGCTTTCAAATATTCCAGCAAACACACACACAAAAAGCATGAGTTGGAGAGGAGACAATAGTAGAAACTTGGTGATTTTTAAAAATTAATTAATTTATTTTAATTGGAGGCTAATTTCTTTATAGTATTGTGGTGGGTTTTGCCATACATCAAAATGAATCAGCCACGGGTGTACATGTGTCCCCATCCCAAACCTGCCTCCCACCTCCTTCCCCATTCCATCCCTCTAGATTGTCCCAGTGCACCGGTTTTGAGTGCCCTGTTTCATGCATTGAACTTGGACTCTATTTCATGTATAGTAATATACATGTTTCAATGCTAGTCTCTCAAATCATCCCACCCTCACCTTCTCCCACAGAGTCCAGAAGTCTGTTCATATCTGTGTCTCTTTTGTTGTCTCACATATAGGGTAGTCATTACCAACTTTCTAAATTCCATATATATGCATTAATATACTGTATTGGCATTTTTCTTTCTGACTTACTTCACTCTGTGTTATAGGCTCCAGTTTCATCTACCTCATTAAAATTGATTCAAATGCATTCTTTTTAATAGCTGAGTAATATTCCATTTTGTGTATGTACCACAACTTTCATATTCATTCGCCTGCCAATGGACATCTATGTTGCTTCCATGTCCTGGCTATTGTAAACAGTGCTGCGATGAACATTGGGATACCTGTGTCTCTTTCAATTCTGGTTTGCTCGGTATGTATGCCCACCAGTGGGATTGCTGGGTCATATGGCATTTCTATTTCCAATTTTTTAAGGAATCTCCACACTGTTCTCAATAGTGGCTGTACTAGTTTACATTCCCACCAATAGTGTAGGAGCTTGGTGACTTTTTTAGACTGAGGGTTGGGTCCATAGGAAAATGTGTTAAGGTTAACCTAAGGAGTTTGAACTTTGTTATGTAGGACTAGGAAACTTGTGTAAGGTTTTGGGCTCATGAAGAGGCATGAGAAAGGTTATAAGTGGCCCAGAAAGATTACCCTGGTAACTGAGTGGGACATGGCGGGTGGGGAGGAGGATTCACAGTGAGAGCCCATTTAAGATCTTGATTAAGATGGTGGCTATGAGAATGGAAACTTTTTTTTTTTTTTGAGAACAGAGAGAGGAAATAATGGCAAAAGAGGAACTCTTTGGTGGGTTGGCAGTACAGAAATGAATCAAGTGCATAATGGGGGGAAATCCCCTTTTCCTCTTTAGTCAGTGGCAATTTTTATCCTTAAGCCAGTGCTCTGAGTAGTATAGGACAAGGAGAGTGAAAAGGGATCTTTGTTGAGGAGGAACTGAGCCAGGTCTTCATAACTGGCCACAGTGGAAAGCAGTAGGGAAACAGAATTCTCAGGTTCTTTTTGTTTATGTTTTTGTCTTGTTTCTTGCTCTTTTTCATGGGAGAATCAGACTCTTGTAGTTTCAGTATGAAATTCATAGATACAGTGATTCATTTTGATCACCTTTCTGTTTTCATTGGGAAATGGTGATAATCTTTGTCAGAGGTTCTACCTGAATCATTTATGATATTATTTAAGACAGAGATAATATTGTTCATTTGTGAAATGGAACACTTTAGAAAAATGTAGGTGATGAAATGATATGGTCTGGGGAAATAAAAATTGACCTATGGTAAATTAATGAAAGCTTTGATTCAAGTGTATAACTTCTGATTTGTCAATAGCAAAAATATTCAAGATAAACTTCAGATTCAGGAGAAAGTAACAGCAAGAGATTAAAGAGAAATGGTAGTTCTCCAGCCCTCTACAATCAATAATAATTCATACTTTACACACAACATACTGATAAGGTTTGCTATAAACAGGCCCTCCAGAAAGGAATACACTCTGAGAATAGTTTTCTGATCATATCTGTTCTCTTCTATTTCAAGAAATTACACTACAAACTGCAGTCTGTAAGAATGGGTCATTTCCCATGGTTAACCCCCCTCTTCTCTTTCTCTGTTTAACATACCTATTTAGAGAGGGCTGAGCTGAAGTACGAAGAAAATATTGAAACACTATGCATTCTTTACCTTATTCTACAGCAAGAAGGTAGGGGAACTTTTGAGACTCCCTACTAGACTTCCATTCAGTCCACCCAAGCTGGCATCTGTTCTCCTAGCTTATAAAGGCTTCCTAGGTGGCTCAGTGATAAGCAACCCGCCTGCCAATACAGGAGACGTGGGTTCAATCCCTGGGTTAGGAAAATTCCCTGGAGGAGAAAATGGCAACCCGCTCCAGTATTCTTGCCTGGAGAATCCCATGGACAGAGGAGCCTGGAGGGCTACAGTTCATGAGGTCGCAAAGAGTCAGACACAACTGAATGACTGAGCACGCACACACACTCTAGCTTATACAATCAGAAAGGAGCAAGGTGTGCTTCTTGTTTGAGTCCAGTTAAAAGTAGTTAATTTGTGGTAGCTGTTGTAAAAAGCTCTCGGGGAGGAGAGAAAAGGAGAGGATGTTTCCTAGCTAAAAGCAAGAGAGATGGTTTTTCTTTTGCTCAGGAATGCATAGCTGAGGTGTTGGGTCTCAGGAGGGATAGGAATGGTGGGAACGCGTGGTTATGGGTCTTGTTATGGAAAAGGTTGAACTGTCATCGGGTGCCTGATGGAAATGAGAGGGAGGAGGCACTAACAGCAGTGTCTCACAGCACTGCCTCTCTTATTGCATTATCAGAAAAGAAAGATAACCTGAGAAGTCTTCCATTATCTCTCTCTACAAAGGGATTAGTGTGGGTTGCAAGAAATTAATGGTTGTTGAATTAGCACAGAAATACTAATGAATGTCAGGACCATGTAAAGTAGGTGAAATTAGCTTTTCTCCCACAGCATTTCTCTCCTTTTCTCTTTGGGTTTGCTATTTTAAGATCTAGATCTGTGTTACTCTTTTTTATTTTTATTTTTTCCATCCAAGATCAGAAATCCTACCCCTTTGGGAATGTGATTTGTCTTCTTTAGGGAGTGACTCAATTAGTTTATGACTGTCTCCGATGTGTCAGCAAAAAGGTTGAGAAACATCTCAGAAATGAAAAACTTTACTAGGAAGGAGAGCTACCTCATTTTCACACCTGATGAAAGCATCAGGACATCTCCCACGTGACAATCTCCTTTTATTAAAGTATGACATCTGTACCTATGGCAGCTAATCATTAATTAAAGATGGTATGACCAGATGAACTTGTGGGGAAGAAGGGAAGAGAAGAGGAGGTAATTACTATATGCTGGGCATTATGCTAGAAGCTTTATGTGCTAGAAGCTTTATTTCTATTCTAGTTCTTACCAAGTACCCACTATGTACCAGACGTACTGTGTACTGTGACATAAGGATGACAGGACAGACCTCACCCCTGTCCTCCATGAAGCTTATAGTCCAGTAGGGAAGACACACTTCTTTAAAAACATCAACATTTATTTTGCTTGTTCAGATATTTAAATAAATTATTATAATATAGCCTGAGAAGAGCCCGTTAGAAGAGAATAATATAGTAAAGATCCCTGATACTGACCCAGGGGTTTGTGTGGGTAGACTAAGGGGTGGGGTTGGGGGAGTCAGGGCAGACTCCTTCTAGAAGAGAGGATCCTTGAGTGAAGGGTAAGTGTGTGGTAGCTGGTGGAAGTGGTAGAAGGGGCATTGCAAGTGAAGCAAATAGCATAAGCAGGTTCAGGGAGCAGAAAGAACTGCTATCCAAGCAGGCACCCAAGAAGTAGGCTAGTTGAGTCATGTCTGGAGAACTGGTTATGAACCAGAAGGCCCCTGGCCTGGCCTTGAAGACTGAAGGGCGTGTCTGAGAAGCAGGAGTCTGTGAGCAGCACACATCACGTGCTGTTCTTTCCACTGGCCCTTCCTATCTTTATCAGCCTAAAGAAAGATGAGTATTGGCAGGGAGTTAGGTCAAGTGGCAGGAGGAGCATTCTTTCTCTCATATTTGGTGCTTTATAGAACACTGGGCTTCCCTGGGGGCACAGAGGTAAAGTATCTGCCTGCCAATGCAGGAGACATGGGTTCGATCCCTGGGTCCGGAAGATCCGCTGGAGAAGGAAATGGCAACCCATTCCAGTATTCTTGCCGTAGAAATCCCATGGACAGAGGAGGGAGCCTCGTGGGCTACAGTCCATAGAGGTCGAAAAGTCAGACATGGCTGAGTGACTAACCAACAACAAAAGAACGTTACCTAGAAAACAAGAAATTCTGGCAAAAAGTGGTTGTTTCATGGGCCCGCAGAGCATAACCCCAGTCATTCCAGTGTTTTTGTTTTCCCAACAGGCTTCTGCCTGTCTCATTGACAATGAACCCCAGCCGCCCAGTACTCACTTTTGCAGTAGGAATTCCACCCTAGTTAAGATCTTCGAATGTGAGGGTTTCCCTCAGTTACATCTTGTTGATTAGACACTCTCTTGGAATTTTTACTACCTCTGTTTTAATACTGTGTTTGGTTTGAGCCAGCAGGTTAGGCCCTGATCTGTTTGTTTTCTGGCACCTGCCTTGTCATCTCATTCAGTTCATTCATGTTCATGGATTAATGTGTTACTTCTTTTTTCTTTTTTCCTTTCTTTCTAGAACACAAGCCAGCATTCCCAAACATCCTGAAGAAGGGTTACCTGGAGATTCGGAAGGACCATGACAGTTACTGGCAAAGCTGTTATGCTGAGCTCTCCCCCTACAGCTTACACTTCTACAGCCTTGACAGCAGCGGGAATCAGAACCTCTACGCCACGTACCAGCTGTCCCACTTCCAGAGCATCTCCGTTCTGGGCAACCTCGAGGCCAGGCTGGTGGACACAGTCCTGTATGATAACACTCAACTGCAGCTAAAGGCTGAGTCGCCGTGGGAGGCTTTGGACTGGGGGCAGAAGCTCTGGGAAGGCGTGCACGCCGCTGCACCAGCGTACATGGGCCGGCCGGGAGAGCTGGCCAACTCCCTGGGGCTTGGCCATCACGTCAACTGTCCACAGAATCATTGTTTACAGAAGAAATCCCGCGAGCTGCTCATGCCATCCCCTGTGCTGGATAGCCCCAAACAGTATCAAAACATCCTCAAATCCGGGACGCTGTACAGGCTGACCGTGCAGAACAACTGGAAGGCATTTACATTTGTGCTGAGCAGGACCTGCCTGATGGCCTTTCCACCAGGCAAGCTGGACGAGGACCCCCTGCTGAGCTACAACGTGGACATGTGTCTGGCCGTCCAACTGGACCACCTGGATGACTGTGATTCTTGCTTTCAAGTCATCTTCCCCCAAGATGTTCTCCGCCTCCGTGCTGAGACACGGCAGAGGGCTCAGGAGTGGATGGAGGCCCTGAAAACAGCTGCCAACGCGGCAAGGAGTTCAGAACAGAACCTGCAGGTCACGCTGAGGACCAAACCCAGGGATCAGATGGGTGGGCACGAACTCAGGAAGAACAAACGACAGTCAGTGACCACTAGCTTCCTTAGCATCCTGACGACTTTGTCTCTGGAACGAGGGCTCACCGCTCAGAGTTTCAAATGTGCAGGTATGAAACAACATTTCAGCCTAAAACTCATTAAAGAACAAAATCCTGAATCCCGCAAGTGGAATTCACTTGAAAAATCACTTTGAGAAGCCAGTCCCCAATACCTCTTGCTTCTCACTCAGTCGTGTCCAACTCTTTGTGATCCCATGGACTATAGCCCACCAGGCTCCTCTGTTCGTGGAATTTCTCAGGCTAAAATACTGGAATGGGAAGCCATTCCCTTCTCCAGGGAATCTTCCCAACCAGGGATCAAACCCAGCTCTCCCATGTGGCAGACAGATTCTTTACGGTCCAAGTCACCAGGGAAGCCCCTCCTTTAAGGAGTTTGCTATATTAAACCATCTATCCATCTTCATGCCATGCTGATGAAGTAAATAGAAGCAGCTGTGATCTACCCACTGAATAAAAATGACTCGGCTACAGCATAAGCAGGCTAGAATGTAGACTTCCTGAGTCTGCTGTGATTCCATTTCCTCTGCCTTCTTAAATCAAGGTCACTGGGAATGTAGATGTCACAGACTGTCTCCTAAGAGACATCCATACCCAATGCTGACTGCTGGCATTCCTTAGGTAAGGAAAACATCCATAGTCAGTAACTGTCATTGATCATGACCTTGTCAGATTCTGTTAAGGTAGACTCCAGAAAGTCAGCCTTGACAGAGAACCTGGAGGTGGCCGAGTGCAGGGCGATGATGAATCAGCAGGTGACCTCTGAGTCACGATGGGCTGGGCCATCATCCTCGGGACTCCTGGGGCTGCTGGAACTGCTGTGGAGGGTGAGACCCAAGGCGGAGGCCAAGGCCAGTCATCTGGTAGTCCTTAAAACCCTATTATTGCTTCTCTCCCCTACTCAGCATTCCTCTCACCTTCCCACAAACAGTAAACCAGACAGCACACATCCCTCACTAAACCAAGTCTGTATATCTGCTATGAGTAAAATCAAATTATTTCCCTTTCACTGTATGTGCTTGTGTGCCCAGTCATGTCCGACTCTTTGTGAACCTGTGGACCGTAGCTTGCCAGGCTCCTCTGTCCATGGGATTTTCTAGGCAAGAACACTGGAGTGTTGCCATTTCCTACTCCAGGGGATCTAACCAACCCAGGGATCAAACCCATGTCTCTTGTGTTTCCTGCGTTGGCAGGTGGGTTCTTTACCAACTGTGCCACCTGGCAAGCCTTTCCCTTTGACTAAACCCCATGCAATTTGTCACAAGAAATTTACCATGAGGTAGCTTTAACTGGAAGCCTGATTTGGAAAATTTCAATTCAGGTGTATCAGATTTAAGTACATTGTTTAAAAATGAACAAGAAACCCACCACTAGTCAAGAGCAGATTTTCAATTTCATGCCTCTTCCTGCATTCAGAAAAGCCAAATAGTGGTGGCACAGTGAACCTTTGAATTTAGCTTGGTTATGATGGTCGCCTCTTCTATTGAAAAATAATTTACTCAAAGCAGAGATTAAGTGAATCATCCGTGCTTTGTCTGGAGGGCCTCAGTAGCTTGGGAGCAGACACTTGCAGGTTGGGCTGGGAGAGACCAGCAACTCTGAGCCAATAAAGAAGCCACACTAGGTGAGGTGCACACGTCTGCAAGCTTGTGTGACCTTGTATTAAGTCAGCCAGCTACTTTCGGAAAAGGTTTTTGAAATAAGGAGATGCTGGTTTAAGCACAGTTTTTGGAAATTATTGACATTGCAGTGTCTTCATATACTAGTGCATATATTATATTTCAGAGTTCAGCCAGTCAATAATAATTTATGAGTGCTTGCTCTGTGGACGCGCTGGAATTGTGATACACTCCTGTGAATTTAGACTGCTGAGGAGGGCAACAAATCTGCTGTGTTATTGGAATCGGGAAGAACAGCTCAGTTTCATTTTCAAGGTGGAGATCAGAGTATGAATCGGGAACTTTCTAGTAAAAGAGGGAAAAGCCTCACGTGTTGCACAAAATGATCCCTTTGTGGCCTTCTACTTAACCTTCCTGTCCTACGCGTGCTTCCTGAGGGAATGTGCCCTGCATACACCTTGTGCCACCTGAGTAGCATGTGTCATACCCAGAGGAAGGAGAAGTACAGGCAGAGGGTACTGTTGGGCAGGTATACCACATCTGGCAGTTGGAGAAAGGAGAACAAGAAAAAGACATAGAAAGGTGAGTGGAAGAGACAGGGAAAAGGAAGCCAAGTGGAAAAGAGTAGGAAGAGGATCATGTAATGGGCTAGGATAGGACCTGGAGCAGATCTTTGTGTGTGCCTGCTAGGTTGCTTTAGTCATGTCCAATTCTTTGCAACCATATGGACTGTAGCCCGACAGGCTCCTCTGTCCATGGGACTCTCCAGGTAAGAATACTGGAGTGGGTTGCCGTGCCCTCCCCCAGGGGATCTTCCCAACCCAGGGATCGAGTGTCCTGCGCTGGCAGGCGGGTTCTTTACCACTGGCTCCACCTGGAAAGCCCCAGAGCATCTGCTTTAGGGTCCGTGTTTTAGGACACCCCTTTGCTGTGTGACTCGGGTGCCCGCTGATTGGCTGTCTGGAGAATAGGCTGTGGATGGTGGTAATAGGGACCCCGGAGACAGGGCAAGGTAGTCTAAGAGTCCTTAGCTCTGCTCGGCTTTTTTACCTTCTTGCTCTTGGTTTGGAGCACTGATGGGGCACAAGTAGGTGTCTCATTTGGCGTGGGGAGAATTCAGTCCTGATTTGTACAGTGTGGCCGATTCTCGAGTAAAATGTTTAATCTCACTGCATGTCCCCTCTTCCATCAGAAACAGCTACGCTCAGTTGCCTTGTGGTACACGTGGGTTATGGGTGGCTTTCCATTTTCCTAAATACCTGTGCCCCCAGAATACTGGTTTCCTATCTCAGATAGGCACACTCCATCTCCTGTAGGGGGCAGAGTCTCAAAAGAAAAAGGCCCAAACTTGGTAAGCAAACCTCTGAATGTTTTTTTTTTAAGTTACTTAGGAGGCTGTTCCTTATATCAAAGATTATTATAGCAGATGGAACTTGAAAAATTGATCTGTGTTTCTCACAGACACAGTTAATCTAAACCAGCTGTTTGTGCATTTCGTCCTGGTGTCCCCTAGCTTTTCATCTTCATAAAAACGTGTGTTCAGTGAAAGTGCTGGTTGCATAGCATGTTTACCTTCCAAGCTGTCAAAAAGTCCAGTAAACTGTTTTTAGTTGAATCTTGGCTTTCTCTATCATTTTTGGGAGAAGCTAATTCACAGTATTTCACTGTTTAAGTGAGCCTCTTTAGACTACAAGTACTTATGTCCACTTGGTCCCTCCCGCTTTAAATATTCCTAATGAATAAACTTTAACAGTGGAAGATTGCACTGAGCAGGTCTTTATCATGATGTCATTCGGTTGCTGTTCGGGGGAGCCACAAATGTTGGCTTTTAAATCTACAAAATAGTGTAGTTGGCCTCATTTCACTGAATTCTTTCTGTAGGTGAAGATTTTTCTATATCCTTCTTAGAAACTTAAAGAGCCCTGGCAGAGAAAATGGACCCTGACCATCCCCAAATGCCTGAGGTTACGGTTTTGAAAATACATGCTTGTACATCACTGTTTATTTCTTAGCATGTGCTTGAACTTTTTATAGTTGTGTTTGATTATGTGTGGTTTGCTACATGGCTCCCTCCCCAGCTCCATGGATGCTAGGAAACCCAGCTACAGTGATCTTCCTGCTATTCAGTAACCTATTCTTGCTCATTCATGCCTCCAAGGCCCTTACATATGCTCTTCCTTCTTTCTGAGAATGTGCCTTTAAAAATTAAATTCTTCCATTCAATCTACCATTTATTGTGTGCCAAGTTTCCTACCACACGCCTGAACCTCAGATGTACCTGGAGGAGTCAGTGCTGCGAGGAAGCCGACATGGTCCCTGCCCTCAGGGAACTTGCAGTCTCCTAGGGAAACCAACATTAACCAGATTTATCACCAATGCCAAATGGCAACTGTGAGCAGAGCTGGGGAAGCGAGGCCCACAGGTCAGATTCGGGAGCTGTCAGAGGTGGTGCCAAGTGGAAGTCTATGAAACTGCAAACATTGTGTCTTTTCTGACTGACAAAAAAGGGCAGTTTGATAAAGTTGAACTTCATGTTTGACCCTGAAGTCCCAGACGGTTCCTGGGCAAAGGAGTGCATGAGGAAATCGGTATTTAGGAACAATTAATTTGCTAGTTCCTCAGTACAACTTTACAGAAGCACTTTAGCAGAAAGTAAGGAATGCTTCTTTAATGAAGTCACTGGTTGAGATTCAAAATAATGTTTGGCAGTAGGGCATCTGTAGTGTTAAAATATTAATGCTAAAACAAATGACTGTGCACTTATTAAAATATTTATGGGGTATGTACCTGTAAGTGGTTCTAAATGAGGTCATTCGCAAAATGCTGTATAAATTGGATTATAAAGCAGTAGCATGGTTTTCTTCAGGAATTAGAAAATGTGTACATACCTATTTCCCCTCAACAGATACTTGGTTTCCTGGCAGTAATATATACAGATACTTTTCCTGTAATTTCCCAACAATCAAGAAACATAGCAGTTGCGTGCTATGATAAAAGAGCCCAGAGCCTTGTTTATAGATGTGGCGAGAGATGGCAACGCTCACGTCTTGAATCGTCTTACTGCTTTGTAATTTGGAGGTGAAATCGGATGGCCCACTGTGGGGCAGTGTTCTTGATTGTGAACTGAAGTTGAAAATGTTAACAGAAGAGACAGCAAGAAAAACAGTGAGCTGAGGGGATCCCCTCCACCATTTCACACTGTCAGTTCTTATGGTTTTACTCCTTGGGCTGCTGTTTAACCTCTTAGGACTGCTGTTGATGATTACATCTCTCTGGCATTAAGAGCTTTTGCTTTCCTCTTTTCTAGCGCCCATAGCCCTTGGGAGGGTAAGCCCAAGGGGTGGGGGGAGTTTTGCTGTGAATTCTTCAGCCATTTAGTGCAAATTCCTGTAATTACCGGCATTGTGTCCTCTCTGAATGGCACATAATACAGCAGAAGCCATTCCTAATTGAGACCTTACAGGAGGTACAAATCCTCTCTTTGTTCAGCCTGACAAATTAGTGCCAGAAAGTGGCAGGGTCCGAGTGGAAATCAAAGGCAAGAAACACAAAGATGGAACTTAAGGCTACAGTAATAACCCTCTCTTGTCCTGAAGGGAAAAAAGGAATGACCAATGAAAAATGAAGTTTTTTTTTTTGTTATAAATTCCCTTGACATGACAGCACCTCGGGGCTGCTCTATTTATTTAGCAAAAGTGATTAAACAGTAATACAACAGGGCCGCCCATTGTTTCCCCCATTGCCCCCACCTCACAGACCCCTGCTGCCTCGGCTAATTGATTGACAATGAACCTCTGATAAAGAAGTATGTTGTTAGGACCTGAGGTGGGGGGAGCCTTTTCCCCCCTCTTTTTGTGTGTCTGAGTGTGTGTGTGTGTGTGATTTCATTTTTGTTTGAATTGCACTCCAGTTTCTCTTTGCCCCACCCCTTCTTCCCCCTTCTTTCCCCTTTGCTTTCCACTTCCCTTACCCCAAAGCTTTTGAGCAGTTGCTCCCAGCTGACATTCACAACCAGGTAGTGAGGAATTAGAATTGTAGTACAGGCTTTTGACAAGTTTATCTTCGAGCAAACTTCCTCCTCTCGCTTTGGTCCATTTAAGGCAGAACAGCAGTGTGAGAAGAGAGAAGAGGGGAAGGGTGCTGATTACTGGTGCTTTAAGCTCAGAAAAGTGGGGGGTTTTGTTGTTTGTTGTTTTTTTTAATTTCTCGTGTGTGGGAACAGATGTCTGAAGCTCATCTTTCAACTTTAAGAATCTGTGCACGTGTATGTGTGTACGTGGGGGCGACATCGTAGAATAAGAAATAAAAATTTGAATTATTTAATCTCCCCTCAGTTCCTGAGAAGCCAGGATTGATTATTTTAGGATAGAACATGGCTGCTTGTGGTGTAATACAGCACCCCAAGATTGCTGTAAATGGTGGGAAGATGACCAAAGGCCTCTAGGCAGATAATTAATAGCCCCTGGTTATATATGCTTAGTTAGCTAAGCTGAAGCTAAATCCCAAATTTAACTCTGTTACAGCTGCAAAAACAAATCATTTCAAGCCCCTATGAAAGCAAAATATATTAAACAAACAGTATCGACCTTGTTAATACCCATGGCATTTCATGTGATAAATGAGGGCGTCTTTCTGGCAAAGGCCTGTTTTATGGCATCGTTTGGACATAAAAGATACCTTTACCCTGGTAATACAAGCATCCCTGATAGAAAGTATGGAGTGGTTAATTATTCATTAAATAGCTGCCAGTCTGGAAGTAAGCAATATTTCTGACTTGGGCACAGTTAGTTACTTACTGGCCTCAGAGTAAATCATGCAGAATAGCAATTCTTAAGAAAAAGAGAAATTGAACTTGGGAGCTATCTTGCATGAGTCTAGGTAAAATAAGTTCTGTACATTTTTAAGTGCCAAGTAGGAAAGTTGTACAACTTATTACTTACGTTCTTGAAAAAACAAATTCCTGTATGGCCAAAAATCTGTTTTGATTCCCATGTGAAAAATTAGGGGATCTCTAGTAGCCAAAGTGCCAGACCTCCTAAGGTAATGAGAGACAGAAATAAAAAGAAATTGACTTTCTTTGATGGCTCCAATTCCTCTCTTTACTACTATTTTCAAATTTGTCTCCCTCTTATTAGGAATGGTAATACAGTGAAGATTTATTTGACTTAAGGAATAGGCAGGTAGCCAGTTGGAAGAGAAAGAAACAATTAAGGAAGACTGCTGTGCCCCTCAAAACATAAAAAGCTTGGAGTAATGAGAACTATTCAGTCCATTGTTCCATCTCACTTTGTATTGGGCTTCCCTTGTGGCTCAGCTGGTAAAGAATCCACCTGCAATGTGGGAGACCTGGGTTCGATCCCTGGGTTGGGAAGATCCACTGGAAAAGGGAAAGGCTATGCATTCCAGTATTCTGGCCTGGATTGTATAGTCCATGGGGTTGCACTTTGTATTGTCTAAGTTATTTTGTTTTTGAGTGTATTTGATTGCTGTCTCCTAGAGAAGAAATCTCTAGTTTGTTTGTGTGTGTGCTGGAGGGCTAAGTTTTATTTGCCCAACCTTGATTAGCACCATGGAGGGGTTCTGATTGTAAAATACATAAGTGGATTTCAGTGGAGGATTTATTAAACCCCTCATGTATGTAGGGGCTTTCCTGGTGGCTCAGACAGTAAAGAATCTGCCTGCAGTATAGGAGACTCCGGTTCGATCCCCTGGAGAAGGAAATGGCTACCCACTCCAGTATTCTTGCCTGAGAAATCCCATGGACAGAGGAGCCTGGCGGGCTACAGTCCATGGGGTCTCAAAGAGTCAGACACAACTGAGCGACTAACGCTTTCATGTATGCCACACGCATGCTCTTCCAGGTACCTTGGAATATGGGAGTAGGAGTGTGGTGTATGCTGTGCTCTTCAAAACATCTAGAACTCCTGCCCCTCCTGAAGTGTATGGGGGGCTGGATGGGACTGGGAGACAAAGGGGTCTCCAGTGGTTTGGAGACGCGTATGTCCGTGGCTGTGTTCCTGTCAGAGAACCCTATTGTAGAGAACTTGAAAGCTAAAGTCTAAAGGAGTGTCTTTCCTCACTCCTCTGTTTTAAACTTTGTCCTTCTGCTTCCTGGAGAATTAATCTCAGGGGACCATCATCTCAGCTTTTACTACCATCTATCAAAGATAAAACCTGAATTTCTATTATGTGCTCATTATGTAGTAGGTGCGATGGAAGATACAAGGGAAGCATAGATGTGGCCTAGACTCCAGGACATTATAGTCTGGTTGAGGATGCACAAAGGAAAGTGAGGGATTACTAGACAGTTGGGTCAGATCCATTCTTAATGTTCAGAAAAGCATTTGGCAAAACACCCTCAAGATGGAGAAACTTGGGTTATCAGAAATTTTAATAATGTTGTTTTATGAATGGTGAAATGATGGACAGCTTTACCCAAGGATTATTGACTAACAAATTCCTTTCAGCCTAGAATGTTGTCAGTAAATGAACATGAAAAAAATAATAAGCAGCATACTTTAGTAATTAAGAGCTAGGACTTTGGAATCAGACTGGCTAAGTTCCTAGATCTGTTACTCACTAACTCTGTGACTCTGGGTTAATTACTTAACCTCTCTATACCTCCGTTTTAAAATTTCAGATGTGAGAAAATAATCACATCTACTCTATAAGTTTATAGTAAGAATAAAATGGGTTAAAAGGGCTTGTCACAGTGCCTAGCACATGTTATATGCTGTGATGAGTCACTGAGTCATGTCTGACTGTAGTCCGCCAGGCTCCTCCATTCATGGGGATTCTCCAGGCAAGAATACTAAAGTGGTTTGCCATGCCCTCCTCCAGGGGATCTTCCCAACCCAGGGATCAAACCCAGGTCTCCCACATTGCCTAACCTCATGGACTGCAGCATGCCAGGCTTCCCTGTCCTTCACCATCTCCTGGAGCTTGCTCAAACTCATGTCCACTGAGTCAGTGATGCCATTCAACCATCTCATCCTGTCGTCCCCTTCTTCTCCTGCCTTCAACCTTTCCCAGAATCGAGATCTTTTCTAATGAGTCAGCTCTTTGCATCAGGTGGCCAAAATATTGGAGCTTCAGCTTCAGTAGCAGTCCATCCAATGAATATTCAAGGTTGATTTCCTTTAGAATTGACTGGTTTGATCTCCTTGCAGTCCAAGGGACTCTCAAGAGTCTTTTCCAACACCACAGTTCAAAAGCATCAATTCTTTGGTACTCGGCCTTCTTTATGGTCCAACTCTCACATCCATACATTACTCCTGGAAAAACCATAGCTTTGACTCTATGGACCTTTGTTGAAAAAGTAATGTCTCTGCCTTTTAGTATGCTGTCTATATGTAAGAATTATCTTGTTTTATTATTTGTCTACATAGGACAATAATTACCTGGATAAAGATATCATAGGCCTACGTACCAAATTTGCAGTTATCTCTAAACTAGGTTGGACAGCTAATTTGTTGAGTTACAATCAAGATTCTGAAAGATGCTTGAGGAATGGACCAAATGAGGTGAGATTTAGTAGGGGTTAATAGATAATACTATACCTATATTCAGAAAGTTAGCTGTGAAGATAGAAGAAGGAGAAACTCTATCTAATAGCAGCTCACATGGTCATACAGATGAGATTTAGTAGGGATCAATAGATAGTCCTATACTTATGTTCAGAGAATCAGCTGCAAAGATGGAAAGAGGAGAAACTTAATCTACTAGCAGCTCATGTGGCCATACAGATATGAGGCCCTGGGGAAGCCAGCGTTTGTGCTGTTGTATCTACTCAAAGTGCAAGTACCAAACAGGTCCAGAAAGGAAAGAACGTATCCTCACCGTGGCCAGAGCACACCTGGAAATTTCAGTGATGGATGCTGCTTTGGAAGAACAAACAACCACATCTACTGACACTGGATAAGATAGTGAAGGGGCTGAAAAACCACCCATACAGATGTCCCCTAGAATAGGGAGGCCCCATCTTGCTTCCACGTTATTTGAAAGCTGCCATTTAGAAGAGAAAATAGGCTTACTTTGTGTAGTTCCATTGGATCAAAGTAACAGAAATGCCCGGAGTAGAGTGGATTTTCCTTATTGAAGAGGGTTTGATGGCCATGGGTGCAAGAGCCCCGGCCAATGAGACCAGGAAGTCTGGAACGTTGACCTCAAGGCCCGTCTTCTAACTTGTCTGAGCTATGTGCTTCTCCTCTCCAGGATGAAGAGGGGTGTTAATTCAGCCCTTCTGCAAATATTTATTGAATTTCTACTGTATTTTATGTAGTATGCTTGAAGCGTAGTGAACAAGATAATCCCATTATGCGTCCTCACAGAACTTGAAAGCCAGAAGCCAACCTAATAAGTAACTCTAGCACCTGAAGGTCTTTTGAGTATCTTTCCAACACTTCCATCTGTCTGGGGTATTTTAGAGGGGACAGTTTTTCTCTGTATGGTCCCTTTTATCTCTCATTCTGTGATCCTTTGAAATGTCTATAGAAGATTAGATTAATGTGGTCCTCCATTTAAACTTCATTTAATAAGCAATACCTTTTTGCTTTGGGTAACAGTATTTAAACCATTAGAAATATCACTTGACTAAAAAGACAGGAGATGGGATTCTTTTTTTTTATTCTGATATCTGCCATTGGATAAATTACTCTCTCTCAGTCTAAGTTTCTAGGTCCAGGAAATTCATTTTCAATAAAACTAAATGTGTATTAAGAATATGAATACACACTGAAATAGTACTGTGACTATGGAAGAAGAAGAATGTTATATAATTTGGGTTTTGAACTGTTTCACATCCTAAAATTCAGAGAGATCTGATCACTTTATATAAGTAGGCCGTTTGATTTTATAGGATATAAATTTGCTTTTTTGATTTATTCCTGGTATTCTCATCATAGAAGTCACATGTTGTCTTTGATATGTTTCAGAAGAATAAAATCATTTTGAATTTCAGAAGATAGGGATCTTTTGATAGACCTTCCTGAACTTCATAGACCATAGCTGTGCTATCTTTTTTAAAAAAAAGCTGTTCATTTCTCCTAGTCTTTGTTGCTATACTTTGGTCTGGAAAGTTCTTGTCCCTTTTTGTAGCTTCCTTTATGGTTAACATTGTTCTCATCGTGTGTTCATTTCCGGCTAAACTTCTAAAGTAAGTGTTAATATACTATTGGACTCTACATTGAGTTAAAAGTTTCTATTTACTGACCTTTCACTGGGAGGGAAATTGGTCTAGGTGTGGTTTTAGGACAGACTGGGGTAGGTTCTTTTAATTTCTAGCCAAGTTCCTTGAAAAACTAAGCTTTTCATGAAGTCCTAAGAATAAGAGCTACTAGAGAGGTTTTCTAAACTCCATTATACTGCCCAAAAGCAGAAACATTCTTAACTGAAAAACTTGCCATTTTATCATATATCTCTGAATAAGGAAATTCGGTAATAGAGTAGTGCCAACTTATTTCTTGCATTAATATTTCCATCCATTCATTCAACAGACATGGGCCTGATACGGTCCCCAAAATTGAGGACCCTAGAAAATATGGCTATGAACAGGTCTTTATACCTTGAAACATTCTAATATAGAAAATGTTTTCATTAAATTATGTTAGTTAAAAAAAAAAACAAAGAGCATGAAACTCATTTACATGTTTCAGATAAAAGGTGGAGCAGGCCTGCAAAGCCGTGTGCCCTGAGATCATGGGTGACAGCCGGTGTTCTGGGTACAGTTTTGTGTTGTGCTTTGTTGAAGACTTCTAGGTGTGAACAATCCTTTATATTCCTAGAGACTTATTTCCAAGCCTTTCATGACCACTCTCCCCAAGCCCTACTCTTATCCTGCAGGTAAATTGGACCATTCCTCCTGCTTGACTCCACCCACCTCCACTCTTGGACTCTATGGGCCTGTGACTTGTGTCTCATTTTTTTGAGGGCAGGATCCCAGCACCTCTCAAACTGTGGTTGGAGCCCCACTTGCATCCAAATCATGAGCGTGATATGGGGAGCCCTGGCTGGATTCTTGCCTAAGACCTGCTGGAGTCAGGATCTCTCCAATGAGGCCTAGAGATTTCACAAACTTTCCTATTGGTTTACACACATGCAAAGTTTAAGAAACCACCAACCTAGCCCACAGAATGTTCTTAGTGAATGGATCGAGCCATATTTCAGCTTTCTTTAGGTTATATAGGTACATTTCCTTTCATTGTTTCTTCTACCTATGACCATTGATACCTATGAGATATCAATCTGCTGATCATCTGTAGGTTTTCATATCCTCATTATATGCTGGAAACGACAATGATGTTCCTTTAGGGTTCTACCCTGTGGTGAACACAAATGAAGGAAGTAATTAGCTCAAGTCCTTGACCCACATTTTGGCTTTTATTTCCTTTGAGACACTCTAATGTTATGTTTTTATTTTATACTTGGCATATTTAGTGTTTGAATTTTGAGAATGACTTTTACCTCACTGGCTTTTCTCCCAGCCTGGTCATTTTTCCCATAGATGACTACAGTGGCTTCTTAACCAGGTTTTCTGCTTTCATCCTTTTTTTTTTTTGGCCACAAGGTGTGACTTGTGGAACCTTAGTTCCCCAATCAGGGAATGAACCTGGGCCTTCAGCAGTGAAAACACCAAATTCCCTGGACCACCAAGAAATTCTTCCCTGCTTACATTCTAACCTTCCCAAATCTTATTTTAACTGCAGTGAGTTAAGATAACTCAGTGATCTTATTAAAATTAAGACTGACCCTGGTAGACCTTTCCATACCATTTTTCAGGAGCTTCTCACTTCCTTTAATGTGAAGACTGGCATCTTTACAACTACTCCCTTGTGATATGGCCCCTGCCCACCTTCTAACCATCAACCCTTGCCCTCTTATCCCTCTCCCCTACAATGGGTTGGGGAGAGCCAGCCACACTGCCTTCATGCTGTTCTTATGTGTACCACTTCCTTCGTGTTTGCCCAAGAGCCTTCCCATGTATGGTTGCCTCTCCCTGGAATATTGCCACTCTCGCCATTAACCCCCAACTCATTCTTCAGGTCACTACTTAGATATCCCTTTCTCAAGAACACCTTCTCCAACCAACCCCTCAGACTGACTCAGGACCTTTTTAATTCCCTCTGCTATCATGCTGATCTAATACGTCCAGAAAGTTCCAAAAAGGAAAACTTGAATTGGCTGGGTATCAGCAACTATTTGCATAGCATTTACATTAGGGATTATAAGTAATCTAGAGATGATTTAAAGTACATGGAAGGCTGTGTATAGATTATGTACTATAATAGGACATGCAAATACTACATCCTATTATTTAAGGGACTTGAGCATCTGCAGATTTTGTTATCCGTAGTGGGATCTTGGAGCCAGTACCCCATGGGTACTAAGGAATAACTGTACTTATGATTACACTTTTATTAAGGAAGGCTATAAATCAGGAATAGCCAAATGGAGAGACTCGGACAACAAGGTCTGAGAGGGCTCTAAACACAAGTTTCCTTGCCCTCTCTCCATGGAATCAGAGAATTATCACCCTCTCAGCGAACCAATGTGTTGAGAGCTTCAATGTCCAGAGTTGTTATTGGGGCTTCAATATATAGGCATGTGTGATCAAATCACTGACTTTGTGATTGAACTCAATCTCTAGTTCCCATTCCCTTCCCCGGAGATCATGCTGACTCCTAGTCCCAGATCTCTAACTCTGTGGTTGATCCTTCTGATAACCACCCCATCCTGAAGCTATTTAGTGGCCCACCAGGACTTACCTCACTAGCATTAATTCAATTGTGATCCATGGGGCTCATGAATAATAAAGATACTTGTGTCACTCAGGAAATTCCTGAGTGGAGAAGGAAATGGCAACCCACTCCAGTACCCTTGCCTGGAAAATTCCATGGACAGAGGAGCATGGTAGGCTACAGTCCATGGATGGGGTCGCAAAGAGTTGGACATGACTGAGCAACTTCACTTTCTTTCACTTTAGAAGCTCCCTGCCAGGAACAAGGAAGAAAGACCAGTTAGTTCATTATCATACAACAGCTCAGAATATTGAGTGGACCATTTCTACCACCAAAATGGAGCCTGAATGAAAAGAGGATGAGTAATATTGTGGTTGCCTCTTAGTGAGTGGGCTTCCCTGGTGGCTCAGTGGTAAAGAATTCACCTGCTAATGCAGGAGATGCTGTTTTGATCCCTGGGTCTGGAAGTTACTCTGGTGTAGGAAATGGCAACCTGCTCCAGTATTCTTGCCTGGGAAATCCCATGGTCAGAGGAGCCTGGTAGACGAGGTCCATGGGGTCTCAAAGAGACAAGACTTAGCATACACCTCAGAGAATGAGAAACAGGTACCTGCTCAACCTGTTTCCTCATTTCTGGTATGCTACTGGTGGGTGCCTTCTAGCAGTGACTGCATCTGCCAGGGGAGGGGACATTTCTGGTGGTGTCTTCCTGGATCACTCTGGGACCAAGCAGCTTCAGAAGCAAATAAGAAACTGGCCAGTCTTGGGCTGCCCAGCCTGGCTACAGCTGTCCCAGAGCCCCAGCTCAGGGTGGAGGGGGGATGGACACGTCCAGTGACTTTGTGATCCCTGCTGTCTCACCCAGGTACCGCTCTTACATCTTGGTTTAAAATAGAGTGTTTGCTTTTTAAATGGCTATTATAAAGATGATCAACAAAATTAATTTTATATATTACCTTTAACTGAAAATGCATTGTATGCTATACACCACTTTTAGATATGGGAGCTAGGATTTCAAAACCAAAGACATGTAGCCTTGTATCAGCTTCCATAAAAGTGAAAATCACATTCTTTTATTTCCAGCTTTATTGAGGCAAAGTTCACAGTTGACATTGTGTAATGTGAAGGTATACGAGATGATGATTTAATGTATGTGTGTAATGTGAAATGATTGTCCCAAAAAAATTAGTTAACATATTCATCACCTCACATAGTTACTTTTTTTTTGGTGGTGAGAACTTTTACCATCTACTCTTTTAGCAACTTTCGAGTATAAAGTACAGTATTATTAACTGTAGTCATTATAACCAGGTCTGTACCCGAGGGCTGTGTCTTGCCCATATATTTTCAGTAATGTAAATAAATCACGTGTGGCTGAACCAAAAGCTTTGCTAAAAACCACTTCCTCCTTAAATCACCAGGCCCATACTTCTGACACAGAGGATAGACTTAGTTTGAAAGCCTTGGTCTCTTTCTTCCTTTACCAATAAAGATGTTCTTCTCAACCCCCAGACTTTTAGAGACCAGACAAAATAATAGACACATGTGATCTGGGGGCTGGGAAGGATCCAGACTCAGTAGGATAAGTAATAAATTAGGAGCACAAGAGCTCAGTCTTCTGTTTACAGCCCTGCGGCTGATTTATCTTACAGCCTCGAGCTAGCCTGTCACCATCTTGCAGGTCAGCAGCTTTGACACCATAACTTGAGAGAAGATTAAACTGTCTTGACTATATACAGTTCAAATGTTACAAAATGTCAGTTGCACTCAAAGTGCTAAATATTATCTATCACTGCATTTTTTCCCCCAGAAAATATGAGGGAGGATGTTCTGTCTTATGATGTAAAAGTGGATGGGAACCCTTGAAGAAAATGATGTTCATCATCCATTGTTAGGATGAGGAATTTTAACTGAGTAAAAGGTGTCCAACTATGTGAGGGATTTCCTGGCTACCTCTTGAGTCCAGCTGTCCTGCATGACCCTCCCCTCAATAATCTTCACCCACCTACAGACGTGCTGTGGTTTCCTGATTCTCTCCCTCTTTCCTCCCCACTCCCATCATTGGAGGCTGTCTGTCTGAGCCATCATCCATATTGAGGCTTTCCAGGGTTAATAAATCATACTTCTTCATTCTGCTTCTAGGGGTCGGGAGGATGGCGATCAAGATCTTGCATGCGTCGCTCATCGATCGCATGTAGTGTTATCTAAAGGAGCCTTAAATTAGGGAGACTCCTTCACATGGTCACAACTGGAGTCCCTACAGCCATGTCCTCTCGCCACAGCCAACAGAAAAGCTGCCCCCTGCAGGCCGGCTGAGCATGCCAAGGTCCTGCTTCTAAACTCCCTGGTCAGATGCCTCATTTCTTTATCTGTGAGGAGGGCTGAGCAATGGGGAGAGAAGCTGGGAATACTGCTCTAGGAAATTCCTCTCAAATGGCAGCGTGAGGACCTGGGAGTAGGCATTTCTCACTTGTAGGTGTTGTGTATCTGTGTGTCTTCCAGGGTCTATAAATTAAAGTTTTATTGGCACACAGTGACACTTTTGTTTACGTATTGTCTGTGGTTGCTTCTGAGTCGTAGGTGGTTTTTGTTCTCTTGCCTACCTACGCTAAATATCCTGACACCAGCAGCCTGTCTTCTTCAAATGCGAACCATATAGTTAAGAACCATATAGTTAAAAGATTAGTCTTGGCGGTGGTTGCAAATCTTTGTTTTTAGAGAGACAGAAAAACTTGGAAAGCAAGACAAAGAAGACATAAGGGAAAGAATAAAGGAAGAAAGTAGACTAAGGCAGCTCCTAAGTCTTCTGGAACACAAAGAATTTGGTGTGAGGTAAAAATGAAGGAATTCAAGCGTGGACTTGAAGCTGATGAAAGTGATTTTTTTTTTTTTTCACTTTGAGACTGTTCCTAGTACTGCTCGGATCCACTCTCATGACTTTAATTTTATCAAATTGTTGTCATTACTAAAATAGCTCAGGTAGAAATTGCTGTAAGAGATGTTGTCAGGGTTTCTTCACAGGTTTTAGCAAGGAAGAGGAAAGGTTGTGTTTTAAAGATATTGTAAAGTTCAAAGAGAGGAGACTCTCACAAAATAAGCAGAGAGGAACAGGCATTAAGGATAAGGAGTGATGTGAAGGAGAATTCGGAGGCGACCCTGATGGGACAGTGTGTGTAACAGAAGCTATAAGCCGATGAAGCTGATGCACACGGAGCCTTCTGTATACATGCTAGAAGGAAATGTAGGTTCTAAAACAAGTCAGGAAAGGGCAAGTTGCTTTTCAAGTAAATCTGAAAGATAATCTGAACGTCTAAGCCAATAAGAGGTTATTGATCTTTCCAAGCAATCATAATAGAGATATAACTGGGGAATCACAGAAAGAGTTAGTGGTGGTTTAATATAATGTTAAATACCAGGGGAAGTCACTGTAAACAGTGTGATTGGGGCACACGATGGATCCTCTGGAAAGAAAAAAGGATTCAGAGCAGGGCCGTGACTAGGGTGAGAAGAGTAAGGCACTCATTTGAGGTGTGAAACTTAAGGAAATGCAAAAAAAGAAAACCAAAACCCTCAGTAACCAAGATAAACATTGTTTTAATGGAGTATTATTTAAAAATAAAAATTAACACCAAAAAGTTCATAATGAACAAAATAAAAAAATTTTAACATATCAGATAGCATCAGTGTGACTGACTTCCTTGGGCCTCAGGCTCTAATATATGGTCCAGAGAAACATTCCAGTAAGACAGTTTACTTAAGAAGATATCTTCCCCCAAAGCTTTTAGTGTGTAAGTTCCAAATAGCCCGGCCTGATGTTCACCTTGTTAATGTTGAGGATGGTGAGGCTGACCCTCCACTTGTCTGTCTAGGACTGTAGGGCTGCCAAATGGGGAATCCAGACTGATATACATAGAGCCATCTGTTTACATGCTGGAAGGAATTGTAGGTTCTAAAACCTACATTTTAGATTAACAACTATGATTTAGCAATGACAGATCCTGGGGTAAGATAGAACTGGAGGGGATGCTGTGTAAACCACGACAGAGGAGCATTATTTCTCCACTGGCTGTCTGCATGTTTAAAACAATCCACTTAGTCTGGCCCCTTCTGTTTCTGTCTTTGTTTTTCAAGTAAGAGTTACTGGTAGCAAATGTTTCACCAGCAGAGTAATTTATGAAGAGATGAGCCCAGGCTTGGAGGAGGTGTAACTATCAGGTAGTCTAGTTGACGGTGGTGCAGTGGGGACAAGACCTCTTTTTGGAGGCACCTCTCATGTAAACTGGGCTTCCTAGTTGGCGCTAGTGGGAAAGAACCTGCCTGCCAATGCAAGAGACATAATCAACATGGGTTCGATCCCTGGGTCAGGAAGATCCTCTGGAGGAGGTCATGGCAACCCTCTCCAGTATTCTTGCCTGGAGAATCCCATGGACAGAGGAGCCTGGCAGAGTACAGTCCATGGGGTTGCAAAGAGTTGGACACTACTGAAGAGACTTAGCAGCATGAATTGTTCTCTTTAGATAGGAGAGCAGAGCTGGTGAAAGGGTTTTACTCCTCCCTACTAATAGATGACAACCCTCTCCAGTATTCTTGCCTGGAGAATCCCATGGACCGAGGAGACTGGTGGGCTACAGTTCATGGGGTCACAGAGTTGGACACGACTTAGTGACCAACAACAGCCAGATAATAGATGGTATATTGATCGCTTGCAGAGAAAAGTGACTAAGTAGTGCGTGCGTGTGTGCTCATTCATGGCACTACTGACATTTGGGGCCAGACAACCCTTTGTTGTGGGAAGCTGTCCTGTGCATTGAGGGATGTTTAGCAACATCCCTCCCCACCATTCATTAGATACCAGAAGCTACCCCCACTCACCCTTTTGTGACAACCAAAAATGTCCTGGCATTACAAATATCCCCTGTTGGGACAGATATTTCCACTAGTAGAGAACCACTGCTATCAAGAAACAAGGGCAATCAACTGTCTCCTCTTCCTCACGCAGCTCTTCCTCAGTTCTTTATAAAGTAGTGTCTTCTGCTGAAATCCATGTTGATGTGGAGAAGACTCTTGAGAGTCCCTTGGACTGCAAGGAGATCCAACCAGTCCATCCTAAAGGAGATCAGTCCTGGGTGTTCATTGGAAGGACTGATGTTGAAGCTGAAACTCCAATACTTTGGCCACCTGATGCGAAGAGCTGACTCATTGGAAAAGACCCTGATGCTGGGAAAGATTGAGGGCAGGAGGAGAAGGGGACAACAGAGGATGAGATAGTTGGATGGCATCACTGACTCAATGGACATGGGTTTGGTTAGACTCTAGCAGCTGGTGATGGACAGGGAGGCCTGGCGTGCTGCGGTTCATGGGCCGCAAAGAGTCAGACACGACTGAGTGAATGAACTGAACTGAATGGTTTCTAATGAGACCTCAGCCTCTTACTGGGTAGGTTTAAGGAAAAGTAGTATTAGTAAAGTATTACTCACTCAGTCATGTCCGACTCTTTGTGACCACATGGGCTATAGCCTGCCAGGTGCCTTTGTCCATGAGATTTCCCAGCAAGAATACTGGAGTGGGTTGCCATTTCCTTCCAGGAGATCTTCCTGACGCAGGGATCAAACCAAGATGCCCTGCATTGCAGGTGGAGTTTTTACCATCTGAGCCACAAGGCTCAGAAGTAAAAGCAGTAGGTTATAGAAATAGAACTTTCACCAACCATCATTCAGTGTAACTATATCAGATGCTTTCAGTCACAAGAAACAAAAGATTGAATTCAAATTGATTTGTACTATAGAGGTGAATTATTCTCAACTGGCTGAGTTTTAGGTATTAATTGATCTGTTCAAATTTTTTTTAACTATTTGAAAAATGTTTTTATTTTTTTAATTTCTGTTTGTTTGGCCAAGATTCAGCATGTAGGATCTTAGTTCCCTGACTAGGGATCAAACCCAGGCTCCCAGGATTGGAAGTGAAGAGTCTTAACCACTGGACTACTAGAAAGTCCTCCTGAACTATTTTTTAAGTTTAATGCTTCAAACAGCATTTTCTCATGTAAACCACCCGCCCCTTCTGACTGATAGATTTCTTATATAACCATCATAGACTCAGTGTGTCATGGTGTCTTTTGGCAATCCCCTTGCCACGCTCTCCCCATTATTCACCTACCAAATCGATTGCACTTTATCTCCCACTACAGTATCGCCTTCTTTATCTCCCTGCCTGCCCAAGCTCAGGCTGGGGCAGTGACTTATCAGCTGGTTCTCTCCCCTCCCACTGTTTTCTTGTCAATTAATCTTTCCAAAGTTCTGGTTGTAGTTTTGCTTCTAACTCTAGCTGTTCCTTTATCTTACTCGTTAATACTCATCCTGGATTGATTAGTAAGGACTTCTCCCTGAGCATGCGGGAGTCTTATGTTCTAGCTTCAGTGCATCATTCCAAGCTCTTTTCCCAACACCCCTCTAGTCACAGTGAGTTTCAGACAACTAAAGTAGTCAGTGTTCTCCAAACAAGCTACCATTTTTCTGACTTGAACCATTCTTTTCCAAAATATATTTTTTTCCCTTCAAATCCAAACTCAAATGCCCCCATGTCTACACAGCCTTCATCAGTCTCCACAATTAGAGTGATTGCTTCCTCTTTCACTCATCTCTGCTATCCTCTGCCTGCCACCTTACAGATCTATATTCTTGCCCTCTTCACCTTTCATATTCAGAAGAGATACTAATGCTTGAGTAGTCCAAGGCACAGTGCGTTGATGAACCAAGTTATGTTCTTGCATGTAATTGATTCATGTTTTCTCTGCTTGTCATATTGTTATCCACAAGGAGACAGTTTTTGTGATATGTTCTGCTTGGAGCTGACCTGTATCGTTCATTGGTGTTGCTCATTCAGTGCTAAATCAGGCACTTCATCTAGGTCCTGCCTTTTCCGCTAGAGGTACAACCGTGAACAGAATTACTGTATCCTCTGTCTCAGTTTCTTCATCTGTAAAATGGGGATAATACCTACCTCACAGATTGATCAGAGAATTAAATGAATGTGTGTGTGTGTGTGTGTGTGTGTGTGTGTGTAAAGTGCTTCTAGCAAAACCTTGCATACATCGATAGTAAGCATTATGTCGGTATTTGTTTATCCATTTGCTTATTTATTTTTTCCAGTTTAAATTTCTTACCATTTTCTCAGAAGTCTTTATGGAAAGAGCAGACAGGCATAGAACTTAAAGAGAAACTCTTAAGAGGAAAACAAGTATGAAAAAATACTAACTTTAAACTAATTTAAATATACTAGGTGCTGAATTTATAAGATTTCATTATTAAACTTACCTTACACTACTCTAAATACTAGTATTGAAGCATCTTATCATAAAAAAAATAAAAGTAACTCAGCTCAAAACATTTCTTTGGAAATGAAAATCCATGTCACAGATCATTATATTTATAACTCAGTGTAGCTATTTAGTAGATAGAAAAGCAGTCAGAATCTCTCCAACAGTGCACATATTTACTTAACTTGCCTTAGCAAAAATCAAGATTTATTGCCTTTCAAGATAAATTTTGACTAAATATTGACTCTTGGTTCTCAATCATTGTTTACCTGAAAGACCAATAAATCTTGACACTTCTCAACTTGAGTTGAAGTCTACTTGGTATTTATTAATTTATTTCATACGATTTATAATCTTAATAACAACATGCCATGAGATTAAACAAATAAACATTATAGAGTTTACTAAGAGAAGAAAGTCTTTAGTTTCTATTTTTTCTTTTTTTCCCCTGCAAAAGCTTTCTTGTTTCCATTCTGTCCACAACTCAGGAGAGATCTCCAGGGTGGTTAAAAAAAAAATCTGCCTAGTGACTGCAGGGGCCAGAAGCCCTGACACCAGGGGCATGCAGACAGGTCCCACTGGGCTCTGAGGCTCCGAGTCCTGCCAGAGGGTAAGCCTTCTAAGAGATACTCACCCAGCTCCACCTGCGGGTGCTAGTCACGTGCAGCGCATCTCCTTGATGAGTTTCACCACTTCATCCAGGGAGTGACTCTCCGTGACATCACAGAGGCAGGGGTCTGTGCGGACAGAACCTAGGGCCTGCAGAGCCCACAGGGCCTGGTTCAGGGTCTTCTCCAGGGTTTCACACCACTGATCTTGGGAGGGCCTCTGCATGTCCTGGAAGAGAGTGCAGCCACCGAGCTAGTTGTACATCTTCAAGAGACAGTCATCGCCCTTGTGCTTCTCCCAAGCCACCTGGCAGAAGAAGTGACTCACACGCCCCAGAGCCACGGTGACACAGTGCAACTAGACGCCCATGGAGCCATGGGTGCAGGAGGCCCACAGATGGCCAACCAGGTAGTTGACCGTGGCCTCTACCTCGCTTTCTGCTTTATTGACTATGCCAAAGCCTTTGATTGTGTGGGTCATAATAAACTGGAAAATTCTGAAAGAGATGGGAATACCAGACCACCTGACCAACCTCAAAGAAACCTGTAGGCAGGTCAGGAAGCAACAGTTAGAACTGGACATGGAACAACAGACTGGTTCCAAATAGGAAAAGGAGTACATCAAGGCTGTATATTGTCACCCCGCTTATTTAACTTATATGCAGAGTACATCATGAGAAACACTGGGCTGGATGAAGCACAAGCTGGAATCAAGATTGCCAGGAGAAATACCAATAACCTCAGATATGCAGATGACACCACCCTTATGGCAGAAAGTAAAGAACTAAAGAGCCTCTTGATAAGAGTAAAAGAGGAGAGTGAAAAAGTTGGCTTAAAGCTCAACATTCAGAAAGCTAAGATCATGCCATCTGGTCTCATCACTTCATGGCAAATAGATGGGGAAGCAGTGGAAATAGTAGCTGATTCAGGAGATCAGTCCTGAATATTCATTGGAAGGACTGATGCTGAAGCTGAAACTCCAATACTTTGGCCACCTCATGCAAAGAGTTGACTCATTTGAAAAGACCGTGATGCTAGGAAGGATTGGGGGCAGGAGGAGAAGGGAACGACAGAGGATGAAATGGTTGGATGGCATCACCAACTCGATGGACATGGGTTTGGGTGGACTCTGGGAGTTGATGATGGACAGGGAGGCCTGGCGTGCTTCAGTTCATGGGGTCACAAAGAGTTGGACACAACTGAGTGACTGAACTGAACTGAGATGTCTCCTACTTTATCGGTCACCACCTGGTCCCAAAGATACAGAGTAACTTGGAAGCTTGGGATAGGATAAAATTTTGGATCACTTATTTCTAAGGAGGTATTTCTCAGTGTCCTTCACTTTTGTTCTCTTCCTGTTGCAATTTATATAATTTATATATAGAGTTCTGTAGCCTTGGTTCCACCTGTGTTAACTTGTGAACACACGTGTGATCAGTCTCACCTGGCAGCTCTATCCTCTTCGACGGTGGAGGATGCAAGTCTGGAGGCGAGGGTGCTTTGCTCCAAGTTCCCTTTTTTTGTTGTTCAGTTGCTAAGTCGTGTCTGACTCTTTGCGACCCCATATACTACAGCATGCCAGGCTTCACTCTCCCTCACCATCTCCCAGAGTTTACTCAACCTTATGTCCATTGGGTCAGTGATGCCATCCAACCATCTCATCCTCTGTCACCCCTTCTCTTGCCCTCAGCTTCACTTAGTGGACACCAAAACTACCTTGCAAAAATCACTTCTTCCTTGTGTCCAGCAATCCTGTCTTTAAACACTGTGCCCAGCTTCATGCTAATGTTAGGCTCGTGAAACAGAATTTTCTACTGTATACCAAGTGTGACGTCTTATTTTTAAAAAGTGCTTATTTGATGTTTTCCTAATGAGCCAATGGTTATAGACTGTAAGCTAGGAAAGCCAACTTCTTTATGCCTTTCCCCCCTAATTCTTGTAAAACAGTAAGTCATTGAAATCCCCATTTCTGTTTTCTGACCATGCCTTGAGGCATGTGGAACCTTAGTTCCCCACCCAGGGATCAAACCCCTGCCCCCTGCAGTGGAAGCTTAACCACTGGCCCACCAGGGAAGTCCTATTGTTTTCCTTCATTTTAGAAAATCTGATTCTTAGGGCATTGGATTAGGCTCCAGGCATTCAATCAATGTTTGCCCAGCACTTCCCACGGCTCACTGTCTCCCCCAGAGAACAGCTGGTGGGAGGGAGGAGACAGGAACTGGGCTGCCATCAGTCCTTACTCGGTGCACCAGGTAAAAGAGGGAACAAAACTTGCCAGTTTTATTTTTTCTATTTTAACAGAGCAAATGAAAGTTCATCTGCTCACTCTCTTTCTCTTCTTTTCTCTCTTTTATAAAGGCACCTTGCCTTCTCTCTGTTTGTTCCTCTTCCCTTCTTAGGGTATTTCTCCCTTCCCAATACAAAGTCCTGGATTTCCCCTACCCAATGAACTGGAGAGGGTAGCGTGGCTGGCTCCACTTAGAATGCATTGGGTGAGTTCTCTCCCTAGTGAATCACCTGGGTCCAGACACAGACCACATTACTTTTGTCTTGTGCCTGTAAATTTTCCACCTGCCTGCCGGGGCAAAGAGGGCTGTAGCCGGGAGCAAGGAAGTAGAGGGAGATGGTTGGTTGGCGTCTCAAGATCTCAGCCTCAGCAACACCTCACTGCAGCCAACTGAGCTAACTAGGTACCCTTGTTAGAAGAAAGACTATGCCCTCATGGAGAATTATGCCAACATTTCTGCTTCAGCCCCCAGCAACAGACTTTTCTGGGTGTCTGCAGTGAAAGGTCCCTTGGGAAATGGACTGTACAAGCAGCAAATAGGATTTTGGTTAAATGGTGACATTTGTTTCCCAAAGTGTATCAGAAAGAAGCTAAGCTCTTCAGAGCATGTGTTCATTAAAGACTGAAGTGGGGTGGGAAGCAATAAAAAAAAGGCCAGTAGGTTCTCTTGTGAGATAGTTTTTTGTTCCTATGAATTGAATACACTCTCTGAAAAGTTTCAAAAAGAGACGGGGAAGAATGTATTTGCTTTGATCCTCCGTGTGGAGTGTTCTCTACTGCAAATGCCTTTTAATTTAGAAACATTGTTGAAAAGTCTGCTTGAAAGTACATGAAAATGTAATATGTAAATAAGTTCTAATTAGTTATTTCAGTTAATTATTTTTTTGTCTCTGCTTTGCAGCTCTATTTTTCCTCCTCAGAAGGTACCTTGTCAGAGTCCAGCTTTGGCCTCCTCCAAAAAATGTGTTTTTCTAGTGGTCATTATTAAGAAAATACATTACCCACCCCGCCCCCAGTTGAAAACCTCATAGTGATAGAGTAAAATCCCAGGGTGTTATGGGGAATTGTTTCAGACAGTTTTAGTCTATGATTTGCTAGGAGGATATTAAAGCAGGAAATCTTGCAGTTAATTGAAAGAACGGGTGTATCCTTCTTCAAATAAATGGTATCTGTTATTTTTTAAAAAATGAATCTATACCAGGCCACTAACTGGACTCTAATCTTTCCTGACAATCCTGTGTTCTTTCAATGACAGGTACATTGGATTTGGAGATTAAAAGTTTTAATTCTTTCTAAGTCAAATAAGATGCCTCTCAGTGAATGCTCTGGAAAAAATGCTGGTAAAATGAACTGTTGTTTCTACATAGTAAATTTTTGAATATTGGCTAAGAATTTGAAATGCTGAGTTTAGAAGCCTAGAAAGTAAACTGTGTGACAAATTATGAGCTTTTCACATAGAAATCTACCCTCCCTCTGCAGTTCACTTAATTAGAATCAGAATTTTTTTAGCATGGAGGGACCTATGTAGTCACCTAGAAATCAGGGAACTCTCCTCAGCTTTTACTCACTACAGTACCTGGTGGTGGTTGGTTGGGTAGAAATGCAAGTTCCTGGGCCCTACCCCAGATTGACAGGGTCAGAATCTCTGGGGCCACGTTGGGGCTGAGAGGGACTACATTTTTCACAAACATCTCCAGAAAATTCTGATGCTCACTAAGTTTGGCAAACTGCTGGTTTAGGCTGACTCCTTTATTTTGCGGTGAGGAAAGGCAGCCTAGGGAGTTTGAAGGGTCAGGCTCATCATGTTCCCTTAGGAAAGAGCAAGCTCCCTGACTCTGTTAGTTGCTTCTGTCATGTCTGACTCTTTGCAGCACCATGGACTGTAGCCCGCCAGGCTCCTCTGTCCATGGGATTTCCCAGGCAAGAATACTGGACTGGGTTGCCAGTGAGTAGCTATTCCCTGTTCCAGGGGATCGTCACAACTCAGGGAGCGAACCTGGGTCTCCTGCATTATTGGCAGATTCTTTACCATCTGAGCCACCAGGGTTCCTGACTCTAGACTTATGCTTGTCCGTACACTGTGTACACTAAGCACAGGGAGAAGTCGAAACCTTCTAGGTCATTAGAAGCTGTCAATTTTACTTTTTTATTTATTTATTTTTTTAGAAGCTGTCAACTTTTAAAACAAAAAAGGTTAACAGTTTAGTGAACAAAACTGTTTATTTGGGAATAGCAGAGGAATTGCTTTGGGACATACAGACTATGGTGAACCATAGGCAAGTTTGGAAAACAGTGGAGAGGAGCAATTCTATTAGGAAAGGGGAAGCTGGGAGGGACTGTGTTGAAGGAAAGTTCATTGGAGGACAGTGAGTATGTGGGGTTGTAGTGTTTTCTCATTGGCTGGATTATTTGACGGACAAGAAGAAAATCTTCCTTCTTCGTGCTTGGCTATATAAAGTAAGCTGCCACAAATAACATGTGCCTGAGACCTCCTCTTTCAGGGCTTCCTATGTCCATTGTGAATGAGGTATTCTGTTATATTCATTTTTGTAGGGTGATTTCAGCATCAAAAGTAGGAGAGCATGGTTCTAAATAAGTTATACAAGTAAAAACACCCAAGAACTGGAGGTAGGAGTTTATGTGCTGCTGCTTGCATCCCAGCTAAAACAAGTATGAACCCTAGCCATGTTCTCTTTCTCTTTTATGAGCCTGGACACCTGTGCAAAGTGCTGAGGCTGTTTAGCTTATTGAGTTGAACCCTCAGCCTGTTAAACTTTGAACCTGTGTGCCTGGTTGATACACATTTGTAGGCTCTATGCTTTCTTAAAAAGCACACTTGTGTATTTTAATATTGCCTATGTATTAGATTGCATCTAGGAGATAATAATAGAATCATTAAGAGTTATAGAATAATAAGCCCAGTAAGACCTACTAAAGCATTCAGCAAATGCTTACTGATGTTTATTATATCCCACATTGCCGGGAGCCATCAGGATGCCCCCTTGCTCGGATGACAAGGTCACGAGCCTAAGAAAGAAATTGCAAAGCTGACTTTCTTTATCGGGGCATCCTGGGCAAGCTCCACCCTGGTATTTTTCTTGGAAGTTCTGTCCATACTCGGAACATTGGCTCATCTCAGTAGGTCAGTCACAGTTGGAAAGAATTCGTCCTGAGATAATCCCCCCAGACCTTATGGACCAGAGGATCTGGGAAGGTGGATCACCTTCGCCGGGGGCTATGGAGGAATGAAAGGGACATTTAAATGGATTACTACTCCTTACTGGGGAGTTTACCAAGAATTCTCTGGAGGTCATGGCAAGGCCACCACCAGAAAGGCTCGTATTTGGGTCACCTTTCCACCTCCCACTCCCCTGACCACTCCACAGAGGAGGCTCGCTTCCTTGAAGAAATCAGGCTCGATGGAGACTTAGGAATGCTCATAACTATGGCCAGCATAGTTGGAGATATTGATTGCTTTAGAATAATGTAGACATAGGAATTCATTTTAGTAGTTGTAAGGTTAATAGGACTTCATTG